>QLNU02015360.1:96967287-96995158 GCA_006491805.2 Dysdera silvatica
ATCGTTCATCTAACCTAGAGCTCCAAGAAGAAAATGAAAGTGGATTTATGGTGTCACCAAAAAAAAAAAAAAAAAAAAGATGACATCTCAACAGTGTTTAGATTTACTTATTTTAAAAACAAGTCACAGAACTGCAGAAAATTTGAATTTACTGTTTGCCAAATTTTTAAGGCAAATAATATTGCCTTTCCTGCATTAGAACATCATACTTCTAAAGAATTAGTTTCAGCTCTGCGCCCAGAATATAGTCCACCAAGTCGTCAAGCTTTAGGAGGAGAACTTTTAGACATAGTGTCTGCAGAAATTACAAATGGAACCAAGACACTTATCGAAGGTATGGGTGAAGTAACATACATAACGATCCAGTTATTGCACCTTGCATTCAGAGTGAAGGGAAACCTTATTTTTTGGATGCAGTGAAACCAGGTGCACAAACAAAAAATACCCAATGTCATAGAGATGTTCTGCAGTCTGCTGTTGCAAAAGCAAAGAAAGAATATAATTGTGATGTAATGGTTGTGGTCACTGATAATGCTAGAGTTATGAAGAGAGCAAAGGAACTTCCGTGCGAGGAAGACAATAGCTTAGTGATGTATGGATGCAGTGTTCATTATTTACACCTACAAGGACATAACATCAGTTTCAGTACTAAACAACATGTGCAGATTCAATAGTTTTTCTTGAATCACCACAATATACCTAGTGCATTATTTAACGCAACTCCTAATTCACTGAAGCCCCAGTTGCCAAATGATATAAGACGGAAGAGACAACTGACTTGTATTGAAACCTTTCTGCGCAATAGAGCAACATATCAAAAAGTAGTTGAGCAACATGAAGATGACATAGATAAAGACATAGCCACTCTTATAAATGATTTTAATTTATATAAACAGGTTAAAGATACATTGCAACAACTGAAACCAGTTGCTGTTTCACTGGACTATTTGCAAAAAGACAACACTACCATTCGTGAAGCCTGTCATACATGGCTCATGTTGTTGAAAGAAGAGTCTCTACAGGCCCCACATTCAAGGAAGTACCTTAAAGTGAAAAAAGCAACACTTTTTCAAAACATACAGAAGTGCAGCCAGAACTGGCAAAATTTTTTCAATGGGAAAGGAGGTAATTTCTAGAAAAATAGGAATTTCCCGAAAAATATATGATTTTCTGAAGTTAAAATCCCAATTCTTATTGGAATATTTTATTAAAGCTTTTAATAGGAGGGGGAGGGGTGTATCCCACCAGTACTGCATACTTTCTGTTGTAACTATACCTGAAGGCGTAATTGCATGCAATCATTTATAACTAATTGTAAGACAAAATAAAAACTTTCGCTTACCTAATTCACTTAGACATTGCAATATTGATTCGTCTAATTCCTCCACATTGGATATGGCAACAAGAAGCTCTTCATTTGCCTCAAAGCGTTTATGTAGTTCAGACAGCACCATATCAATAGTTTCATAGAATTCACCCTTCAATAGTTTTGAAGTTATAGGTAAGTTTCCACTTTCACTTTGAGACTTTGTGTTTCCAGGCATCTTCTATGTCAGGATGAAGCCTCCCAGTCTTTTGCTTTTGACGTGCCTTTTGCCTCATCCTAATACTTGTCTTCTGTCCTCTGCTTTTTCTGACTCTGGTATTAGCTGGTGAGCTACAATCATTACAGACTCGTATTGAGCTTCACTTCTCATAGAACTGACTTGAGATGTCGCAGATTTTATTACTTCAATGTCATCTCTTAAGCTAGATTTAGGGTCCTGTAATATAGCATCAGCTGTATGAAGAAGACCTAAAACTTTTTTGCACATAACAAGGCAGAAACGAAACTCTAAAGAAAGTATAACTGATTCGATTCCCTTGATTTTTGCTATATCTTCATCATTAAATCTTCAGTTCTCAGGTATCATGTACAAAACTCTTATTATTTCTGCGTAATTTGAAAAAATTACTTTTATAATCTCAAAGTGTCCAGACCATCGTTGTTCCAAAGCTGAACAGCAGTCTTTCCCTCATACAAGGCTGCTACTTTACCATGGTGAAAGAAATTATGCAACATAATACACTGCTCTAAAAAATGCTTTATGATAATTATTTCTAAAATTGTTTTTACCAATACCAAATGAAGACGATGATAGAAACAATGCACATACGGAATTTTTCTATCCAACTTTATCTGTATCAGTGCTGCTACCCCTCCTTTTATACCACTCATAGCACTAGCACCATCGAAACATTGGCTGAGAATTTTAGATTTATCGATCCTATTATCATCAAGAGTTTTGAATGTAGTCTGCATCAAGGTTTTTTACTGTCATTACATCAAGTAATGACTTTTACTTGTCCATCTTTAATGTACCGAACAGCAATCACAATATTTTCCCTATTGTTCTTATCTTGAGTTCCATCCTCTAGAAGTGTGTAAACCAAGCAATATCCGTATTCTTTATGTCATTTGCGACACTTTCCTGAACCACTTTTACCATTATTCCAATTATCTCATTGTGTATTTTAGGAGAAAGGTATGTTACATGTTTTGGAATAGCAGCAGCACATTCAGCAAGGATTTTATCCTCTCTTAAAATAAGTATACTCGAAAAGTTTAAGGAGCAAGCCTCTTTCAGAATGTTCTTCAATTAAATAATCTCCGCACAAAGCAAGTTTATTTACTACTAAAAACTGAATAACTTCTATTACAGATTTAATGTTATATCGATGTTTCTCCAGTACCTTTTCATTCACCAAAGTCGAGACAGATGTACACGAATTAACACAATTCTGTTTTTCTTTCATCATTACCATGGCTTGAATGTGAGTTTCCGACTTTTCGTGTTTTTGAAATCCGCGACCAGAGTCTAGGGCATTCTTCCAATTTCGGAAGCCACTTTCCGTGTATGCTGCTTCTTTCGTTCCAAACCGTTTTAATTGCCTACAAGCATAGCAAAATGCTGCGTCTTTTGCTACAGAATATTCTAGCCATTCAAATTGTTTGTACCATGAGGCTCGAAAACAACGGTTTTTCGTTTTCGGAAATTATTTAAGGACGGTTTGTTCAATTGCCTCACCCTTTTCAGGCAAATCCAAAACTTCCACTCTAATGCTTGTAGCAGGTATATCTAACGTTATATTTTCATTACCAATACAGTCTTCGAGACTAGGCCTATCTGCTTCCCGCTCCAGTCGAGGCTTCTTGTTCATAAATAAACGTATATCCATGTTTTTTTAAGTTGACTAATCGCTGTTGAATTTCAATCAAAGACGAAACCACCCTTTCTCACACACTCTCTCTCAGTCACACAAATTGCACTATAATCACACAACAATCACTGTTATCAATATTTGTTGAACGCTCACATCTACCACATAAGTAGCTGACTTGGGACTATGCATCAGCACAAATTTCCATATAAAGGGACTTACGTTATAAAAAACTTCTGGCTCCATTGCATGCTGAGGCTAAATTCTGGATCACAATAAGGACAAGAATACAGTAAAATTTCTTTTTTCCACGAAGAAGAAGGGGAGAACTTAAAACCCAGAGTTGTTTAAATAACATCAGCTCAGAAGTGTTTCTGCGCTTAGGACAGGCATTCTCATCTCCTGCCCCTGCTATGGCATGGGGGGCATAAATGACTTACATGGGATTTTTATGAGAAGCTAATCTGAATTTTTATAAGCATGACAGGAAAATCTGTTAGAATTAACCTGATTGAAAAGTGGGAGCTTAGAGTGTCCATGGCTATATATAACCGTATATTTGGGTTTAGAACACTATGCTCTAACCATAGGCTTAGGTTGGTCAAAATTACTATATTTGTTCGATAACGGATAATGTATAATTTTTTCAGTTATTTTTCATTTCAATTCTTGAATTAAAAAGAAAAAACCATAGATAGTATAATTCGAATTACAAACGTTCAAAATTCTTATAATTACTTGAGTGAAAAAATTTATTCTAATGTTTAGAACAGTTAGAAATAAGAAAGGGCTGTAATTTAAGAAAACAAATCCACAAATTATAGAAGAAAATAAAACTCTTTTTCATGTGTCATTCATAGCTGTTAACTTTCTGAGGCGGCTTCCAGTAATCATTCAGTGTGTACACATGCAAAGAGATCATTGTAAAATTTAGTTTTCATTAAAATTAAAACGATGTATTATACTTTTATAATAGGTTATAGTATAGCATATGTTTTAGCAAGGTTATGTTTAGAGTGACATGAAAGAGTTACAGTGACAATTCTAAATTGAGGCTTCTTTTTTGAAACTGAATTATGTATTATCATAAAAAAAGCTTGATTTTATTAAACAGCAGGCACTCTACTGGCTAGTTCTATATAAGTGAAAATCTTGTTGCCTATTTTGCAAAAATCAACTGTTTTAAGTGAAATTTTAACATACTTGAGATTTTAAGAAGTGTCTTTTGTTTTTTCGATAAGGAATAAACTCATGAATTTTTGCACTAGAGCTTGTGTCTAAAATTTGATTCTTTCGAATGACATTAAAAAAATTTTCTGTAGTGGCATTGATATGTAGGATTAGCAATACACACAACGTTAATTTTTATAAAGCTCCATATTTCTTTACTCCAGGAAAATCTTAGAACTTTCATTCCATGTAACATCCATTCCTGAACACTCATCTATACTTCAAACTGAGATGATGCAAACTCTGAATCAAGTAGGTTGATTTCAACTGGCGTCAGAGTGCTTTTAAACAAGGACACCATATACTCTATGGAAGAATAAGACATTTTTTTGCGGCTGCTCACATCTGCTATTTCAGCATGTTGTCACTTTGCAAAGGGAATTTTTTCAGCGTGTATAACCACGGGGCTGCCAGCAGACTTTTTTGCAAGAAAGTAGGAAAATAAGGACCGCTTTAAAAAAAAAACCCCAACCTAATAACAGTGATTTGCATTGTAGCAGATAAATATTGCGAGTTGCCAGGATGAAGACCAAATGTAAGAATATCATTTCTGATCACGAGAAGCGAGATCATATATATACGAGATGTGAGATCATATATATACGAGATGTGAGATCATATATATACGAGGTATGATTGGAAAGTTTTAAGGCAGGTGGCGCCACTGCTTAATAAAAAGGATTAGGTTTGCTGATGGTGTGAAAAGGGAAGCTTGTTTTGTCCTTAAAACATCCTACAAAAATTACCTATCTTTGTTCAGTAGAGAGTGACATTTTGGTGAATGAAGACATGTTTTCGGTTCTCAGCGAACTATTGATTTCGCAAAATGGATGAAAACATGGAGCAACACGTTCATGTCAAATTTTGTTTTAAAACCAGAGAATCTGCTTCAGAGACTTACAAACTTTTAAAAACAGCTTTTAGCAATAAATGTCTGAGCTGTTAAATGTTTTTATCTGATTCAATAGATTCAAATATGCCGCAAATCAATCGAAGATGACGCCCAGTCTGGCTGATCTTCCACTTCAAAAACCAACGAAAACATCGTGAAAGTTCATGATTAAAGCACTTTGACCATAGACTTACCATTAGAGAGACGGCTTATGACCAAAATTTAAGTTTCTACGTGGTTCAGTCAGTTTTAACTGAAGATTTGAACATGCATCAAACATCTGCGAAATTCATTCTGAAATCGTTATCAGAAACAATTGTCAGCAGAAACAACACCAACTTGAAGTGTCCCAACAACTGATTAACCGGGCCGAAACTGAACCAGATTCGTTAATTAGCGTAACTACAGGCGACAAATCATGGATTTATGGGTATGACCCAGAAACAAGAGCACAATTACCGCAGTGGAAGGGTCCAAGTTTGCCATGACCAAAAAAGGCGCAACAAAGTCCTTCAAATATGAAGAACGTTGGTGTTTTTTTTTTATTCTAAGGGTATCGTGCATCACACATTTGCTTCTAGGGACAGTCAGTCAACCAGGAACACTATAAAAGTGTCCTTCAGCATTTGCACGAAAATGTGCGAAAGAAAAGACTTGCACTCTGGCGAGACAATAGGGTCCTCCAGTACGACAACACACTCACGCATTGTGTGTTCTCGATCACAGAATTTTTGGACAAATTCCAAATTCTTATACTTCCGCAGCCCCTCCCCCTATTTCACTGATATAGCCCTAGCTGACTTCTGTTTCTTAAATTGAATATTTTGCTGAAAGGGGGCCAATTTGACTTAATAGAATACACCCAGGCAAATCCGGAAAAGGTTCTTTACAAACTTAAGAACAAAAATTTCCTGTAATGTTTTCAAAAGTGGAAACATCGTTGAAGTCGGTGTGTGAAGACAGAAGGGGACTACTTTGAAGGAGATCTATCCTGTAAATACTGCCATTTTGAAATTACAAGCCCAGTCTTAAAACTTTCCAATCACACCACATAAAAGTTTTATGTTCGAATATATATATAAAAAAAAAACACTTAGTAATTTTGATTCCCCTTTAAGTTGAATTATCTTTCAATAAAGTGTTGGAGAAAAAAACTCTTAATTACCAAGGCTTTGGAGTGATTTATTTTAATAGTGAAATAAGAAATCCTAAATCTCTTGTAGTATCCTTCCAAATAATCAACCTTCTGATAACTACCTTTTTCTCGACAATGGTGAACCAGACTACTACACTATAAATTTATTTGATCTACAAAATGATCAACTGGATCTCTCTAAAGATAAACTGCTAACTCGAAACATCAAAGTCAAAGAAAATGTCTAACAAAGTAACTGCAGTATAAATCCCAATCTATAACAGATCAGATTTTGCTCTTTGGTTTATAATGTGCAAAAGCACTTTTACTTTAGCAACCTCAAAACCAATAACTTAACCAATCATAAGTACAACTATGCCATTTCTCATCTACCACCAGAAGTCACATCTTTAGTATGGGATGTTCTGATGAAACTTGATAGCAGTGATCCATATAACCATTTAAAGAAATAATTGATAAATAGATGGAGTGAATTATCCCAACAAGAAATTTACCAGCTTTTATCTGGAGAAGAATTAGGTTCAAGGAAACAATCTGAATTAATATGAAAAGATGCACAGAAACACTAAACGTTCCTGACAAATTAATGTTAGAGTTATTTTTGCAACGTTTACCAACCTCAACCCAAATAATTTTAGCTGCAGTAATAGATTTGTCTTTAAACGAAGTAGCTGAAATTGCTGACAGAATTTTAGAAGTCTCTCCATCTTCCATAGAAACTTTTGCTATAACAACAAAGAGAATTCACTGAGTGCTTTATCAGGAAATAGAAAAAATAAATTGGCAAACAGATCAACTCACGTTTGCTCGTAATCGGTCGCCAAATTGCAATGATTGTCAGCAATCGAACAGAAATGGAAACAGATCATGCAGCAATTCGAGAATTCAGAAACCTAACATATGCTGGTACCATTAAAGATATGGAAAGAATCATAGAACCGAAAAATGTGTTCAACTGTGTAGTTTCCATTTAAACGAAAACAGCGAAGAGTAGAGGCAACATATTCTTTGCCTCAAATGTCACGTCAACTGTTCATTAAAAACCAAACAACAAACACATAATTTTTGGTCAATACAGGTTTAGACGTGTCATTGTTACCAGCAGACAACATTCAAAAACGTAACTTACTGCAACAAAACTTTTTGCAGCAAACGCTTCCAAAATTTATGTTTACAGACAAAAAACTCTTTCCTTGGATTTTGCAGAACTTTCACTTGGAATTTTTTCGTTGCTAATGTAACAGTGCTAATTCTAGGAGCAGATTTTCTCCATTATTATGAATCGATCCCTGATCTCAGCAATAAATGCCTAAGAGATTTGAAGACAAAATTTCAAACAAAGGGAAACGTTAAAACAATGGTATTACATTCAGTTAAATCTATAACCGGTAATTCAGTTTATCTAAAAGTATTATTTGAATTTCAATGTGTAACAAAATTGCCAAACCAACCGGTAAAACGCAACACTGTCCATTTCATAACGACAGTGGGTCCACCTGTAGTAGCAAGACCACGAAGGTTAGCTCCCAATCGTTTAAAGACTGCAAAAACAGAATTTCAAAACATGATGCATTTGGAACATTTACGACATTCGAAAAGAAATTACAAATCTCTACTTCATATGGTACCCAAAAAAGAAACTTTGGAATGGAGACAAGTAGGAGCTAATTTAAGCCTATGGGTAGATGCATCTAATTTTGCAATAGGTGGTGCTTTATTGCAATTCAACCAAAAAATTGGGAGCCAATCGCATTTTTATCAATGAAATTGAATAAAAGTCAACAAAAATGGTCAAGATATGATAAAGAGTTATTTGCGACTTTTTCAGCGAAAATTTAAACATATGCTAGAAGGTAGAAAATTCAAATTTTCTCTGACCAAAAACCACTAATTTATGCCTTCAAACAGAATCCTGATAGATGTTCACCTCCGCAATTACACCATCTAGATTTAATCTCCCAATACTCAACAGATATTCAATATGTTAAAGGCTTGGAAAACATCGCAGCAAATACTCTTTCAAGAATCGAAATTGATTCCATTACTGGATCTCCTTTGGATTTTGGCGATGTAACAAAATGATCCTGAAACTAAAAACATCATGGAAAACGATTTAAAACTCAATCTGGAACTGCAACAATGCAAACTTTCAAACATCCAGATAATATGTGATATCTCAACTGGAATTCCACGACCTTTAATTTCTAAAAACTTCCGGAAAATAATATTTACTCATCCAGGAATAACAGCCATAACGAAATGAATATGTTCAAAATATGTTTGGCTAAATATGAAACGAAACGTAAAAGAAATGGTTTGCTCATGTATACAACACTAAAACTCGGAAATACAACGGCATACAAAATCGCCACTAGGAACATTCAATCTTCTGGATGCATGTTTTTCACAAATCCATATTGACATTGTCAGACCAGGGTTCATACACCATTGCAAAGAAAATAAAAAAGACTTTTTAAGGACCCATTGCAATAAAAAATTAAAGCTGTTTCCTGAAAGGGAAAACTTATGTGCAGTTTTTAGCAGATGTTTAATGACAGTTTTATACTTAAATTGAGGCCAGCATTAAAACACCACTGATGTAGTAAAAATCACATAATAAAAATTACTGTCTTAAAAACAGTAATCATTACTGAAAAATCTCATTTCCTTACAAACACATATGAAATGTGAGGTAAAATGGTAAAAATCTGTTGCTTTTTCAAAATTGAGTTAGTGGCATGAACAAAGCTTTATGTTCATTTTATCTTGTCATAAACAGTGCAAGTCTAAATTTATTAGTTTTCTGCCAGAACACAATTTTCAAGGGGTAACTATATACATCTCCATGGCAGTCAATTATTTCAACAACAGAAGGTATCTCAAAACTAAGGTTTTTGACTTATACCATTTTACCTCACAACGGCTTTTATATATATATATCAGGGCCATATCGTGGATCCGGCCCTGACCTGCAACATTTCAATTGTCCACCTGTACACTCTCTGAATATGGAATAACGTAGTCATAGCTCTAACAACAGCCTAGAAAAAGGATGGGGCTCTGGCCCCACTTCATACGGCCCTGACCTGCAGCATTTCAAGTGCCCTCACATACGCTTTCTGAATATGGAATATCGTAGCTCCAATAGTAGCCTAGAAAAAGCATGGAGACTCCGGGAATCCCGATACGGCCCTGACATGCGACATTTCAAGTGCCCTCGCATACACTCTCTGAATATGGAATATCGTAGTCGTAGCTCAAATAGCAGCCTAGAAAAAGTATGGGGGCTCCAGACCCTTTTTCCGATACATCCTTGACTACTTGGTGGTGACTTCAAACTAAGACCACGATCTATGAATGATGATCGCGAACTACGAATGAAGACCAGTGACTGCGAACGAAAACTACGACCCATGAACGATGATGATGAACTATGAACTAGATCCAGGGATGGTTGTGAGTCCAAACCAGATTCCCTGAACATACCAGAAAATTCCCTAAAAAGTTGCGTAATATTTTTGGTAAAAACGCTTATTCCCAAATGAATATAAGAAACAAAATGAAATTTTTGTAATTAAAAATCCTGAAAAGGCAAGTTGAAATTCTGAACATAATCACCCCTGTAGATTGCGAACTGTGAACGATGATTACGAACAAACTATGACGAAGAACGGTAGTTCACAAAAAAAGTTATCTGAACGAACGGGTCATTTTTGTGAATAGTTCAAAAAGACCCGTTCGGTCACGAACGATCCATCTCTACCCTAGAAGCTGCACCTGCGTAGATCGCGAAGGGCTCTCGGGGGAAATCATCTTGAGAAGAAAAAGGCAAAATCAATATTTTTCTTCGGAGATCGTTGTAAATATAAGCACTTTTTAAGGACTGGAAATAATAAAATAATGATAGTAATAAAAAATCAGCACTTTTTACGGGCCTTAGAAACCAAAATAAAAAATCAGCACATTCTAAGGTTTTTAAGCACCGTACGAACCCTGTAAACCTTTACCACCATCAGATGGACAAATATATATCCTAACAATGATTGACAGATTTTCCAGATGGCCTAAAGCAATTTCTATGCCAAACATGCAAATACAAACTGTTCGTAACGCTATTTTTAAAGCATGGATCTCACGATTTGGCTGTCCAACCATCATAACGACTGATCAAGTTCTCAAATGTGATCTGCATTATACAGAGAATTTGTTAATGTGCTTGAAACTAACAGAATAACAACCACTACGTACCACCCAATGGAATCATTGAACATTTCCATAGACAAAATCATCTGTCAAAGCACATGAAAATATAAGATGGACGGAGATACTCCCAATAGTTCTCCTTGGCATACGCACAACAGTGAAAGATGACATAAACGCATCCTGTGGAGAACTTGTTTATGGAACCACACTAAAATTACCGTGCAATATGTTAGACACATCAGTCATGCAAAAAAAATTATAGTATAATAAATTCCCCCACGAAAACTCACAAAAATCTCGCCCCGGAGGCTTTCTTGTGTTGACCATATTTGGCAATTGTGTTATCCCTGCGGAGGGTAATAATACCTTAACATCTTTACATACGGAGAAAGAGAGCGTTGTTTCCTGTCCTCATTCGTCTAGCGGTCCAAGACACTCCGGGCTAAACGGAGGGACCCTGGTTCGAATCCAGGATGGGGAAAGCGTCTCTTTTTCTCCAAAATTACATAAGCTCTAGTTTGAGCTGTAATTAAAACGTGGGTGGCAAAAATTATAGTATAATAAATTCCCCCATGACATGAGGACGATGACCAAATGTAAAAATAATATAATTTCTGATCACGAGATTATATATATATGTTTCGTGTTTGAATAAAGAAAAACAGTAGTTTTGGTTTTCCTTTAAGTTGAATTATCTTTCAATAAAGTGTTGAGAGAAAGGAACTCTTAATTAATTACTAAGGCTTTGGAGTGATTTATTTTAATACCGATAGCAAAATAAGAAATCCCAAATCTCTTGCAGTATCCTTGCAAACAATCAACTTTCTGACAACTACCTTTTTTTCTACAGTATACACGAGTTTTTAAAAAAAAAAAATTGTAACTCAAACTTCAAATAAAGTTCCTCAATATCCTTATCTGGAATTTTTTTTCCATAGAGATAGTTTATATTTTATGCTACATCCCCCCTGAAAAAACTGATCTAATAATCAAAAAGTACTCAAACTGTATTGATTTTGGCCAAAAATAATCAACGCAACTTCAATATTGCTAAAATTCAAAATAAAATCCAATTCATTAAATTACGTTTTTTTAAGATATGGAACAATTTTGTTAACTGATACAATAGTGTTGTTAATAAGGGACATGTATTGAAGAATTATTCATTCAGAGGTTGCAAAAGATCGATAGTGCTGCAACAACTGTTGCTGTGAAAGGATCTCCATGTTCTTAATAAAAAAGGGGAGTCCTATTTTACTCATAAATTGTGAAAATAAGAAACTGAAAACTTTTCATTCCTGTTGTAAAATTCTATTATCATACTTGCCAAATTCAAAAACTCTGCATCAATTATGCATGGGGCTTTGTTATCTGCAGTATATATCTATAATTTTTTTTTTTTCACTAATGTTTACTTTGGAAAATAAATGCTGAAACATTAAAAACATTCAATTTCAATGTATCAATTTATTTTAAAAATTGTTTCGATATAATCGCTCCCACCATTAAACATGCATCAAACATTATCCCCGTGAAATGATTATAGCATTGGGAAATAAATAGAAAAATTGTTTGTTGGTACATGAGCCATCATAATGAAATAAAACCAATGAAAAAACAACCATTCATGGAAAGGATGGAAACAGATTAAATATAAAGTTGTGGCTGGGTTTCAAATTATGCAGCAGACATATCGCCAGAGAAAGTTTAAAAAAATAACTGGGCTATTGAAAATGATGAATATAATTTTTTTCCTGATTAAGAAAGAAAAATTCTTAAAATATAAAAATTTCACATGGCAATAGAATATGTTGTACCTACGGCGAAGCACAACTAATGCACATGAAATAGAATGAACATATTTAAAGGCTGTTTTTTATTATAGAGTTTATAAATTCTGAAGTATGGATGTTTAGTTGATACATTACATCCAGAAATATATTCAAATAATTCATGCAAGTAAATAGTGTAGACCAGTGGTTCCCAACCTGGGGATTGTGAACAGGCTTCTAGTGGGGGGGGTCACCACAATTATTTTTATAAAGAATTTCATACCAAATGTTTCCAACGCTTTTATATTTTAACATGCCTACAGATCTACATATAAAAGGTTAAACACTGGTAAAATAGCAATGAAAAAGATCACTCAAGCTTTCGGACGCATCAGCAGCAGTCCTTCATCAGGAGTAATGACGATGTTATGTTTCTGTCTCTTTTTTATACTTGAAATTTCTGGAAAACCCTTCATCAGAGTAGTCCCGCAGAATGGAAAAACCCAATGAGAACCAATGGGAGGCCTCCAATAGAATCATGGAAGAACCCCAATGGGAACCAATGAGAAACCTGTGCTGAGGGACACCTAATGTTGGGGAAGCCCCATACATTTCAGATTAAGAGTTGTTTGTAAGTTTCTGGAAGTGGTTGTGATGTATTAATGGCTTTCCCGTGTAGTTTGTAAGTTTCCCAAGATTCTAAGAAGAGTCTACTATTCTTGTTTGTGATGTGCCGGTGTAGTATTTTTGTTGAGTCCCAGTCGGGTTCGTGTCCGTGTTGTAAAGCGTGTTCTGCCAGACGTGAGGCTATGTCTCCTTTCGCGAGTGCTTGTTTGTGTTCTTTTTTTCTTGTTTTGATCATTCTTTTTGTTTGTCCTATGTAATGTTTGTTGCAGTCTTTGCATGGTATTTGGTATATGGCGCCTGTGAGATCTTCTGGTGGAACTGGGTCTTTAACTTTTGTAAGTTGTTTGCGAAGTGTTGTGACAGGGGAATAGAATGTTTGGATATTTGCCTCTTTAAGGATGCGAGAGATTGTTTCGGAAATGCCGTGAATATATGGAATAGATATGCGGGTGTGAGATGTATTGTTTAAAGATGTACTATTGGGTCTACAGTTTCTGAGAATGAATCGTTTAGGGTATCCATTATTTTTAAGTGCCATGTGTATATGTTCGGTTTCCGTGTTTAAAAGTGCCTCATTACTGCAGTGAGAATTTGCTCTAAGACTTAATGTTTTAACAACGGAAGCTTTATGGCATGTTGGATGATGCGATTTAAAATCGAAATATCTGTATGTGTGGGTTTACGGTAAACTGAGGTGAAGATAGAGTTATCGTGAGATCTGTGTACAAGAACGTCTAGGAAAAGGAGTTTATTGTTCTGTTTCATATGTGAATTTTATATGTGGATTTAAGTTATTAAGATAATGGAAGAAGCTTTGATGTGTATTAGTTTTAAGTACAACAAATGTGTCGTCGATGTATCTTTTCGAGAATTTAGGGAGAGATAAGCTCACAAGAATCTAAAATCCAAGAACATATTCGTCTTACTCATTCACGTAAACTTAACAGCCTTAGATCTTCTATTTCAAAACAGTCAAAACTCCTTACAAAAAACTGGATACTAAATCTTTCTAATAAAAATCTCACACCACAACAGCAATTCGTACTATCACTCGGCCTAAATTTCTCACCTGCTCCACTTAAAATTCCTACACCACAGATTCTCGCTTCCATAGAAAATGCTCTACAAAATACTCACACTGACGAACGTGTTGCAGCTGATATCCGCTGCAGAGTGGCAGGACTCCTTCGGCGTCCAAAACTTCCTGAGGACAACCTAACGCCTATGCAAAGGGTTGCCCTCCGGGAGCTACGGAACGACAAGGACCTTGTCATACTGCCAGCTGATAAAGGCCGTACTACAGTCGTCTTAAATCGTCAAGACTACTTAAATAAAGTCTCTACACTCTTATCTGATACAAATACATACACCCGCATCATAAAAGACCCTACACAAACAATTCAATCCAAAATGAACTCTCTCCTTCTAAAACTCTATAAATCTAAAAAACTTACATTTAATCTCTACGACTCTTTAAAATGCACTTCCGGCCGCTTACCATCCTTCTACGGATTACCTAAAATTCATAAACAAAATATTCCTCTCAGACCAATAGTTAGTTTTTGCAGCTCTCCTACATATAACCTATCACAACACCTCTCACGTCTACTCTCTCCTACAATCGGTAATAACGACTACACTGTTTCTACTAGCCAATCCTTCTGCACCTCTTTAAATAACCTACAACTTGACGACGACGACCTCATGGTCTCATTCGATGTAATTTCTCTCTTCACTTGCATTCCCACATCACTTGCAATCGACACCGCACTTACACGCCTCCAAAATGACACAACACTACATGAACGCACTTCACTAACACCTCACGACATCTGCACATTGTTGAAATTTTGTCTGGACTCTGCTGTGTTCTCCTCAAATGGTTCTATCTATAGACAAGTTTTTGGCACTGCCATGGGATCTCCGGTCTCAAGTGTTGTAGCTAACTTGGTTATGGAGTCATTTGAGGAAACTGCTTTGTCCTCACCGAATTTTAACATTAAATTCTGGAAAAGATACGTCGACGACACGTTTGTTGTACTTAAAACTAATACACTCCAAAGCTTCTTCCATTACCTTAATAACTTAAACTCACATATAAAATTCACATACGAAACAGAACAGAACAATAAACTCCCTTTCCTAGACGTTCTTGTACACAGATCTCACGATAACTCAATCTTCACCTCAGTTTACCGTAAACCCACACATACAGACAGATATCTCGATTTTAAATCGCATCATCCAACATGCCACAAAGCTTCCGTTGTTAAAACATTAAGTCTTAGAGCGAATTCTCACTGCAGTAATGAAACACTTTCAAACACAGAAACAAAACACATACACACGGCACTTAAAAATAATGGATACCCTAAACGATTCATTCTCAGAAACTGTAGACCCAATAGTACATCTTTAAACAATACATCTCACACCCGCATATCCATTCCATATATTCACGGCATTTCCGAAATAATCTTTCGCATCCTGAAGGAGGCAAATGTCAAAACATTTTATTCCTCTGTAACAACATTTCGCAAGCAACGAAAGATCCAGTTCCACCAGAAGATCTCACAAGTGCCATATACCAAATACCATGCAAAGACTGCAACAAACATTAGGACAAACAAAAAGAATGATCAAAACAAGAAAAGAACACAAACACGCACTCGCGAAAGGAGACAGCCTCACGTCTGACAGAACACGCTTTACAACACTGACTGGGACTCAACAAAAATACTACACCGTCACATCACAAACAAGAATAGTAGACTCTTCTTAGAATCTTGGGAAACTTACAAACTACACGGGAAAGCCATTAATACATCACAACCACTTCCAGAAACTTATAAACAACTCTTACTCTGAAATGTATGAGACATCCCCAAATTAGGTAACCCGCAGTGTGGGTTTCTCATTGGTCCCTATTGGGGTTCTTCCATGATTCTATTGGAGGCCTCCCATTGGTTCTCATTGGGTTTTCCCATTCTGCGGGACTACTCTGATGAAGGGTTTTTCCAGAAATTTCAAGTATAAAAAGAGACAGAAACATAACATCGTCATTACTCCTGATGAAGGACTGCTGCTGATGCGTCCGAAAGCTTGGGTGATCTTTTTCATTGCTATTTTACCAGTGTTTAACCTTTTTATGTAATTTCCTCCCTGGTACCCTGTATTTTATTTCTATTGCTACACACATTGCAATATTCTACTAATGGTTGTTAACTTTATATCTATGACGTGCATTTATGTAATATACATAATACAATAGAATTTTATATTTAATGTGTTTTCTTTACTTCGTTAAAAATGCTTTTATTATGAAAATGTGGTGGCTGCAGATAGGGGTCACAGATCTTTTGGTTACTATAAAAGGGTTGTGGATTACTTGGCCACTATAAAAGTAGGTCGCTGCTTAAAAAGGTTGGAAACCACTGATGTAGACTTTAGAATTCTGGTTTCGGGGCCTAGGACAAGGTGAGGGCGAAGGGATCAAAGACCCAGCAGCGAGATACTTTTTTTTTACAATTATCATTGAACACATTTAAAAAAACAAGGAACAGTTCTATGAGTTTCTCTATCAGAAAAAATAAACTTTTCAAAAAATTCAACAAGAAACCTTGGAGTTATGTAAAGGATATTTAAAAATCCGCTGGCTTTGCAAACTAAATTGGGGGGGGAATGTAAATCCTGTCCCTGCCTTGTCTAATGACACACAATGAGAAGACATTGCATTGAAGTCACAATTCAGGGATCATGGAAAAACGAAAAATATAGAAAAAATGGCTCAAAATCCACACATTTTCGGTAACTTTTGATAGTTTCCGTAGTGACTGAAAACTGGTCATTTTTTTTTTATAACATTTATGGACAACCCATAATAGTTGAAACTAAAACAGTAATATTAAAACTTAAAATTCACGATACGAGACACCACGTATCACAAGATTACTCCTGTATTACTGTACAGATGTACTGTGGAATTATTGGCAGTATGCCGACTGGAAGAATGATTTTTAATATTTGCAAATTTTTTGCATATAGCTTTTCTACAATCTTTAACAATGGATTTTAAACTAATTTAAGTTTTTTACCCCAAATTTTGAAATTTGTTTGCATAGAATAAGTTTAGTTTTTGTATGTTGAAAAACGTATAAAAACCAGATGTATTATACGTTTACCATATAGTAAGTCCCAACCCTGATTACGAGTCAATTTTTTTAAACACTTTTAATGTGTTCACTATTACTCACTATTAGAATTTTTCTCTTGCCCTTCTGCATTTTGTATCCAGAACCCAACGTATTTTTCATTGCTCCAATTTCAAATGTTAGCATTTTTTAAATGAATGAATAATTATGCACATTAAAAACTACAACAATTTTTTTTCCTTAATACTGAAAAACCTTTCAAGAAAATAGCATATTGAAAATCAGAACACAGGTGGTGAAAAACGTTTATTTGAAACATTTTTATACATGTTTAAAATTTTCTACATTTTAAATGACAGAATGAGAAAGATGTCAATATCCTCTTTACAGTAGAACCCTCTTAGAGACTAAATCCAGCATAACTGAAACAGTCTACGACACAACTTTTTAAAAAGACATCAGTTCAATATTTTTGGTAAAAACACATATAGTTGTTTTAACAAAAGAATATAATTGACCAGAGCTTACCATAACTAGTAAAATTTTGTCACTGGTGCAACGTGTAAGGAAAAACTCGTTGCATATGATCCAGTGGCAAAACTTTACTAGTTGTTTTCTAGTGTATCTCAAGAAAAGAACCAACACAAATGCTATCCAAGAACATAAAATGTACAAGAGAAAAGTAGTAGTCTGTTCTGTTTCGCCAGCTATGACCATACATGACCTTGTGGGGTGAAAAGGGCTTTAATGGACTGTTTTAACAGACATATCGCATCTGCATAGTTCTGGTATGGTATGGTATGGTTACCTTGCATACCAACTGTATGTCACAGCTGACACAAATTCGCAAGTCTTGAGCATCTTCTCTGTACATTTGTCTGTTCAAACTGAAACATCCCATCAATGGTTAGAAGATTTAATAGTTGTTACTGAAATAGTTAAATCTAGGGCATCTGGTCCAGGGGTGAGTGAATTAATCAAGAAAATTTGTGATTTCATAACCACAGCACGTTTTTGGATTAATATTGGTGCAAAGAAAGCTACTTTACTCTGAAAATTGATTATCCTAACAGGGTCTGTCACCTTTACTTCGGTTCATCGGGTTCTGCTGTATTTGAAATGTAAAAACGCATGGAAAACTCAGTTTAAAAAATCTTGTACACAAAAAATATTCATAATTTTATGTATCATTTTTAAGCATTCAAACACTCGTTCTGAACAAAAGACACTGACAATGAAACATAACTAGCAGTTTTTATTTTGTGAAGCCAGGTGAAAGATTTTTAAAAATGGCTTCACTCATATTTCTTTAACTTCAAGTAAAAAGATGAAGCTTGTAAAACGTATTTTTGAAATATGCCATTTTGTTTCATCCCAGGGTACAGCAATGCAGCCAAAGCTATAATCACAAAACAAAACAAGAAATATGTAGTAAAAAAATTAACATCTTTATTCATTACATTATTTTTAAAAAATTTTAATCTTACTTCATAACTTTTTGCAGAGAGAAAATTTAAAAATGAACGTTACTTATTCATTTGATTTATATATATTCCTCTTCAATATTTCTCAGCTATTACAAAGCAGTGGCATAGCAATTCAAAAATTATGAGGGAGCTAAAGTAGCTTTAAAGATAATGTGATGTGTTAGAGAAAATGCGTTTTCATATCTAATGCAGCTGGGGCACCTCCCTTTCCTATGCTACTGCCCCAAGGCTAACCTTTTCTCTTCCTTCAAACTTCAGTCTCTTAATGCCATAATTTCAAATCCTTGTTATCATCCTTTTAAGATGTTACAATGTTTTACATTCAATTATATCTAAGCCTTAACTAAACTCAAACTGACGGTTTTAGAGAGAATAGATTTATTAATTATTCATATTAAGAAATTAACCTAATATGATATGACCTGTTAGGAAAACATGGTCTTAAGAAAATTGGCACAACATGCAAAAGAACATCTTCAAAAATGGTTAGGATACTTTTACACTTAAATCTTTATCAGGATAATGTTTAAAAAAAAAAAAAGAGCTTGGATGAGAAATAAATTTTACAGTCACTTAAAGAAATCTTTTATTGTGGTTTAATGGGCTGATTGTCTTTGAACCCGAAACTAATCATTGCCAATTGAATGAAGTTCTTGAAAATTTTTTTTTCAGTAGAGTGATAATAAATAACAAAATTTCTACGTGTCTCAATGCTATTCATGTCAACGTTTTCAAAATTTCCATTTCACCCTTTAAAGACAGAGCCTTACATTTCTGCGACAACGTTCTTAAGAGCAATTGATTTAATAAAGATAAAAGTTTAACACAGGGCTAAACAAGGAACTATTGCCAACTATGTATAGCATCTGATTAACCTAAAATTCAACTAAGCAACTTGAAAGTCCTGTTGCTTATGAGTCAGTGGTCCAGACACCTAAGCACTAGCGTGCCCCCTCTCTTTCCATTGTAAAGTTCTCAGAATGAACTTTTATCGGTACTCTCCTCCCCCACTTACAGGAGTCTAGAATAATGTCACCCCAAAGAAAGCAGTAAGACAAGAAAAAACATTACTCATTATTGACGAAAAATTTATGACTCCACTATAGCAGAACAAATTTCGACTTTGGAAAAATAAAACGACGTATAAATGAAGCTATGAATTTAACCTATAGTTTACGGGTGGGACAGGGTATATCCCAGATGTGAATGGATTTTAGATAAAAATAGGATGAGGTGCATATTTAAAAGATTCCAGGGCTCTTAAAGAGCTCTGAGAATCGGTACAGATGATACAATGAGTTAAGCTATGAGTTGAAATATACGCAAGTGCCATGGAAATGGCATAAAGTTCTGCTGTGAAAATGGAGTATGATGGGGGGATTTTTTCTGCAATGGCACTGTTATTAATGACAAATGCAGAACCTACATTTGTTTCTGTTTTGGATCCATCTGTAAAAATGAAATTGGAGTCTTGAAAATGATCCCGAAATTCAGAGAATAACTGCTGGTAAAAAGCATTAGGTGTAGTGCTTTTGCTGTGGTTAACCAGATCCCAGTGGATGTCCACGGCAGGTATGACCCATGGCGGTGATAAATGAGTATGTGTAGGAGCAATGCTCCGACAATCTATACCTAATTCTCTGGTTAGTTTAACCATCCGAATACCAAATGAAGGGATGCATGAAGGGCGAGCATTAAAAAGTAAGGTGGAACGAGGTTCGAAAATGACATCCCTAAGAGGGTGAGTGGGCAGTGATTTAAGTTTCGTATAATAGTTGAGAGAGAGCTGCATACGCCTTAAAGCTGGTGAGGTACGGAATGCACCTGTACACAGTCTGAGACCCTGATGGTGAATAGGATCAAGAGCTTTCAAGATGGATTGTCGAGCGGAGGCGTCAATGACAGAGCCATAATCCAGTTTGGAGCGGATGAGAGCACGATACAGACGAAGCATTGAATAACGGTCTGCTCCCCAGGATGTATGGGAGAGTACTCTGAAGATATTAAGGGCTTTATGGATTTGTTTTTAAGAGACTGAATGTGTGGCTTGAAGGTAAGTTTATGGTCAAATAACACACCAAGAAATTTTGCCTTTTGAACAACTGGAATACAATGATTTCCCAAATAGAGTTCTGGTTCTGGATGTAAGCCTCTCCTCCGACAAAAATGGACACAAACTGTCTTCTGTATAGAGAAATGAAAGCCATTTTCACTTATCCAGTTAGTGATGTTATTGAGGGCAATTTGCAACTGCCTTTATATATTAATTTTTCTATTATCTTCAATTGGCACTTAACTTCTGAAGGACATTTTGGAGGATGACAAGGCTCTATTCAACCAAACAGGAAAGAAACAGACCAATGAACCCAAGGCACAGATGAACACAAATAAGACCTCACGCATAACATCACATGAGCATGCCTGACATCACACATGCATAATCAGATTTGGGTTGTAATGTATTATTTAATGTTTTCATTTATTCAAAAAAAAAAATTTTTTTTTTTAAAATCCATAATAGATATTTCAGTGTGACCAACCAAAAGAGAAAATGTTCTGGATGTGGACTGTAAAATTAAATATTAAACATGAATTTCAAGCATATATTCCGACTTCCCCTAGGCACTAAAATTTCAAATACCAAAACCCTACAGTTGGAAACCCTGACGCATAATAGAGCTTGGTCTATAAAAATGACCTTACTCCAAAAATGAATGCACTTTGCATGCATCAGCTGTTAAGAATAAGAAATAAATTTATTCAACCTATATACAGTTGAACATGTGAAGTCATAAAACAATTGACATAATTAGGAATCACCAAACTAATGAAGCCCTACTGTATATTAACACAGAAGTAGAAATAAATTAGGCTTAAAAAGCTTTTTCACAACATATATTACATTTGCTTACAAAAGGGACTCAATTTATTGTGATATGTAGATACTTATAATAAAAGCAATCAGACAACTTTGAGCGGTTTGTTAGATTATTGGTACATGAGCCGGCTTTCGGCTGCGCTAAAGGGCAGCCTTCATCAGATGTATATGGAGCGAATCGAACATACAGCAGATAATATAATTAAGGAATACAAATGGAAAAAATAATGTTCTTTCAACATTATTTTTTACCAACATGTTTTTATTACCAAACATGTAGATACTTACTTAAAAGATATGAAAGGAAAAGATTGTTTATTAAATTTCCAACAAATGCTATGAAGATGAGTGTTGCAACCACACCTACAAAATACTAAAATAATTGTTCCATGTTAATTTCCTAATAAAGCTAAATTCAAACATTGCTTAATACCATATGCAAATTTGTATGGGTGTATATAACTTTACAAAACCACCACTACTCAATTTTTCGTTTTTATATTATTCATATCAATTGATCTTTGATTTTATATACAGAGAGAGTGGAATCATACAATAAGGTGTTATGAAGTGTAAAGAAAACTAACTCACAAGAAATTCTCAATTCTCTCTATATGGGGTCTTTGGGAATCAGTGGTGTAAAGGCAGGGTTGACAAGTTTTTGATGTGTGACAGTTTTAACCAGTTTTATGCATGGTTTAAATCGTCATGTCAAAAACCTGTGTGTCAAAACCCCAAAATTTAATGGTTATAATAAAACACCTTGCACTAGTCCATGGTTCCCACTCTTTTATCCTGATGAAATTCAATGACTTTTTAAGGAATTTTCAAGGACCAAATGACGTTTTTCAAGGACCTCACATTGTCAATCGCAATGTACATAAAAATTAAAAATGCAAGACATTATAAGCATAACACTGAAATTAGAGTGTTTAATTATATTGTTCTTTTCAACTTAACACACTGCCATCAAAAGCTACCCTTTTTGCATCCCTTATATTAGCCATGCTCAGTGGGTGAGGGAAGAAGAAGGGGTGTCTGAAACACTACTAGCTTTGCTCGGGAAATAAGGGGAAATACCTTTTTCTTTCTCTTGCCAAAACTTGAAAAAATATTTGAAAAAAATTCAAGGACCACATTTTTGCAGTTTTCAAGTACTTTTCAAGGGCTCCTACTTGGAAAAAAAAATTCAAGGACCATGGGAACCATGTAGTCAAATACATATCAACTAAACAAAGACAACTCATAAGCAATTACCTAAAAAAAAAAAAAAATTCTTTTGGCATAGTCCATATTAATTCAGGCAGGGGGGAAAAAAAAAACTGACCTTCACAGTCTCAGGTGTTTTTGAATTTAACGTATGTTAAAATTCAGAAAAAAGCAAAATACATATAATTTTTTTGGGGTTTGTTCAAAAAAATTCCTGGCCAGAGATACTG
Source organism: Dysdera silvatica (assembly GCA_006491805.2). Lineage (NCBI taxonomy): Eukaryota > Metazoa > Arthropoda > Arachnida > Araneae > Dysderidae > Dysdera > Dysdera silvatica. Next base: position 96,990,324 of record QLNU02015360.1, read on the forward strand.
ACCGCCAAAGATGGCACCTTCGGTGCCATTTCTTACTTGCGATTTTCAGAAAAATTTTAATATGCTCCATCTCCGGAACAGTTCAAAATATTTTGTGGTGTTTTTTTTTTATTTGAAAGATAATATTTTTCTGATTAAAATGATATCCTCCACTTGGAAGTGTGTGTCCAAGTTCCTCTTGCTGTAGCTCCTTTCTTCTTGATTTTTCCAAAAATGCCAATCCCGAGATTTTGATTTTTTAACTGTTGACTTGACCATAGAGTACTACTTTCCCTGAAAAGGAGCACTCCACTTTTAAGTTTAATAGGTTTTATAAACAATTTAAAAGTTTGCCATACATTAAACCAGTTTCCGTTACAATATACTCACATATTGGTCTCATGAAATCAAAATCTAGTCTTATTTGACATGACATTTTAATTCTTAATGAAGATAAGTAACAGACACAGCTTTCAAAACATATTAAAGCTTCCAAAATGCATGTATGCATTCCAAAACCATAATTTGCAAAAAAGCCATCAACGAGTTGAATCATAAAGTCTGTTCTTAGAATAGAAGGGGGCTGGACGATAAGAATCAGCAAATTTATATCAGGATAAATTTATATATATAAATAATTTGTTAACAATACACAATGGAAACTGCTTAAAACGATGCCAGTTATAACGGCCAAACCTGCTATAAACTACATCAATTTTGTAGCCTACACTGATTTTAAGTAGGGAAATTCGTATTAGATATAATGGTGTGACTTTTCAGTCATACATCGGAATCATGTGGATTCGTGACAATGCTGTAATCATACAATTTCGTTCAAATAAAAGGAGAAGTCGGGCATATAGTTCGCTCAAATGAACTGAATTTCTTTTTTTGTAAAACATCTAATGCTAAATGCTAATGCTGTGGGCAAAGTAGTGGGGGGGAGGAGGTATAGGCACAGACAAAGACGTGGGCATAAAGTCTGAAAGGGAGGGGGCGTTATAAACTCAATGGGAAGTTACAGAACCACAACTCCATATAGTCATATGTAAATATACAAAATTCAATTGTAATTGGGAGTCACAATCCACATTACACACACCGGCTTCGGCAAGATGCCAGTGGTTGCAAAATTATACGGGCTTGTGGGGCCCGACCCTCTCCCCCTCCAGTATTTTGAATTAAATTGGGACATTTACATATATTGCAATGCATAAATGTATATACTATGTGCTTCCCCAACTCCACTAATTCTCTAACACCCCCACTATTTGGAACCCCACAGGGATCTTGAAGGAGACATTAAAATTTAAGCGTTATTTTAATCTTGTTTATTTACAAAAGTCCGAAGACATTCTTGTTATTGTTAAACATGGTTATTGAAAGTAATGAACATAAAAAAACCTCGTGATTTATTGATTGGATATCATGGGTGCCACATTTTTTAGTCTGTTCTATTCTTTCATTCTTGGGGCCCATAAAATTCCTAAACTGGCATTGTACGGAAATCATTTGTATAATAAATATTTGTTTTCTATACTATATACTTTTGTATGTAACAGTTTTGCCCTCCTGCATTCATTTAATATTTACAAATTAATGTGTACTTTGCAACTAAAATTACCATTTATAATAATTTTAATATATTTATACTGCCCCCTTAGACATTACTGAGCTCTGCCTGCAGATCATGCCCTAGAGTTTGCCAATTACCGATATAATAAGCCTTGGTTCATTAGAATTGCATACACAATGGAATTAATTTATCACCTATACAACTAGTAATAGTTTGGTGCCCTCGTCCCTAAAAAGAACAAAAAATACTCTTAAAAAAAGCCGCTCGCAAGTATATCACCCCGAATTTTTTTTGGAAATGTAGCACCTTCAAAAAAGTGTCCATGTCATGTTATGTTGTTTTTGCACCCCTTCCTCCGCTTCTGCCACAAGAATTACTTTATCCCTCTGCAAAGATGACCCATAATTTATGCAGGGGGGGGGGGGCAAACAACATTTCTTTGAGTTTCGATAATTAAAACGTCAACCAATTGAAAAGTCCTGCCTCTCCTCCTTGAATAGAGGCGATCGAGACGAGTAGGTTTTTATATTATAAATTCCTTATGGATATTTTTTTTTCAAAGAATATTTTATTTTTCTTCCTATGCTGCAGATATTTAAAAAATCATGCTTAATAAAAAAAAAATGAAATTCAAAGATTATGTATCAAGCATGTAGGGAAATGATTTGGTTGCTATTTAATTTGGTCTCTGGAAAATTACATATTAAATAGTGTGATGTAATAAATATTATCAGTGAAAAATGGAGCTAGTCTATTTGGTAATTGAGAGACATACATCATAACTTCAAATAATTATATGGATACACTCGCTACACCCAATATCACAACATAAAATAAATATTCGTCAACATTTTGTATAATGTCACTGGCAAAAATACCAAATTTTTTCTCCAACCGCTATTTGCATTTGTATCAGTAACCTAATTTACAAAGGGGAGCATTTTGTATAAGCTATTATTCCATGCTTTTGACACGTATCTAGTATATACTGTAGGGGTCCCCTCCCTTTATATATGCCGGCCGATTAAGGCCGTTGTGAGGTTTAAAGAGTTCAAGTTCGTGCAATATAGATTCGCCAATCACTGAGTATACACACGTCTTCTGAATTCCTTTCACAAGCACAGTTTGATATGACCATTCTTTTTTCTGTTGGCGGAATTCTTCAACTTTCTCTTTGGGCAACCAGATGTGGGGCTGTTGATGTGCATGACTTCACCACTTTTGTAGAATTTTCGGCATTCTGAAATGCACCTGAACATGGGCTGGAAAGATTATGTTTTGTAGCGTGGTGCTTCAGCAGGCTTCCTACACCATCGTTAAGCCCCTTCCCATGACCAGTAGTGCTGCATACCTACTCCATTGGTACAAGTGACAGTCACTTCAAACAGTTGGTAATGATTTTTGAAGTGACTATGGGCATCATCAGAAATAATGATCTTTTCTGGCTGTGATTGCAGCTGTTGAATTTTGCATATTGCCAATAATGCATGTGCTAAGTCATGTCCTCTGTCATCACTTATAACACTATATACATGATCTTGTTTTGAAAATATATGACTCCTGTAAAAATTGAAACTTTGCCATTATTCCAGTGATACCCTTGTACTTCTTGTGGCAGAATTAGACCAGTTCTCGGCAAAATTAAAGTGAAGTACTAAACATAGTTGTTCAGCCTCTACACACTCCTTCAATGTGTTCTTGTTGCAATTTCTTCAGATGTTGGTGTGTTACAGATTTCACTGTCCATTTTCTAAGTTCATCGATGAAGGTATCAATGGCAACAGTTTTCTTAATGAGTTTATTTTTCTCCCATGTTGCATATGTATAGTTTGTTTGCAGAAAATTGGCAGCCAGGTTCCGTTAGATCAAAGGAGCTGAAGTAACAGATGGGTTGTTTCATTGCAGTAGAGGGTAGAGCGTCTCCCACAAATCGTTTTTCGTGCCCGAAAAACGAGTTATGGAAGACGCTCTATTCTCTACTGCAATGAAAACCTGTTTATGACGTCAGCACCCTTGATCTAACGGAACCTGGCCGCCAATTTTCCATGAATGAACTATAACTTCAGAAGAGTTATCTAATTTTCCAGACCAAGTGTCTGTAAGGAGTGTCCTCCCTTTCCAGGGCAGCCACCACATTCTTGAAACAAACAGCTCTCTCACTCTACATCACAGACTACTAACGACTTCACACACACATAACCAAGATGTAATGTCACACCTTCAAGTAAGTTCTTCAAAGTTACCATGCAACTTTCGAAATTGGCACAATACACATATCAACAGACATCTCTAGGTGGATGTGAAACCACCCACTTAGGTCGTAGTGCATAAATTTTTGATCTTCCAATGTGGAATATAGGATGTTTCTTCTTATATATGACGAAAGTTTCTTTAATACTGTGGGTCATGTATTTTTTAACCACTTTTCCCCCCTGCAATAGTGCCCTTGTTGGCCCTCTGGTGAGAACATCTCATTTATCTTCCAGATACAATGACTGTGCACTTTGAACATGACCTACAGTCACAGGATGACCATAATAGGGATCCAGTTTTCCAAGCACTCTTTTGCAAACCTCAACTTTCTTGTTTTGTCTACCATGCATTTTGTTGCAAATGGAATGTGGTGCAAAATTTGTACCTTTGAAAGGGACACTGAGATAATTGTTAAAACTTGCACCTTTTCATTGTAGGATTCACACGATTCAACAACTGAATTGATGTTTGATATAAATTCTTGGCAAGTTTCACAAGCTTCTTTAAGTTCATTTTCTTTTGAAGATGGAATTTCTACATTGAAGAGTTCGGTCAGTTTTCTTTTGGTGTACTCGCCCACAGCTTCAGTAATTTCTCTGCACTTTCTTGATTCAGACAGCTTACGACTTGACTTCACTAACCATGATTTCCTAACAGGACTAACACCAACCTCTACAGCTGACTGATTCAGAGAATCTAATTCTCCTTCAGATACAAAATCTTCATTATCTACAGCATGGGAGAGTTCTTGTTCAGTTAGTGTCATCTTTGATATTCTGTCAAAGCATTTAGAACATGAAAAGTCATCACTGGAAACATCTTCACTTTGAAACAGGATCTTGAAGTGAACACTCTTATTCCCAACCTGAAAAAAGTCTGTTTTTTTGCTAGCCTTATATATCTATTCACTCTTTTATGGATATGTAAATAGTCAGCACACTCCACTCTCCTACAGCCCCAGTCAGAAGACATTTCAAACTCAGTTCTTTTCACAGAGCACCATACAACTCAATTAGCAGAATCCTCA
>QLNU02015360.1:96995258-97012711 GCA_006491805.2 Dysdera silvatica
AGCCAGGGCCATAAAGTTTTATTGTGCTCTGAGCAGGTTCCTTTGAATATACAGATGGGATGTACTTGTGAACAATTAAGATACCGAATATTTTTCCGAGTGGCGTACCATCTTTGAGGCCTGTATCTCAAGCCAGAATTTTTGAACAGAACAAAAAGGGAGGGTTGTTGCTTCTCCTGGATTTTAACATATCTTGAGTCTAAAAACATCAGAGACTATGAAGGTATCCCCCCCACCTGAATTGATATGGAATATGTCTTTTTCATTTTACTTTGCCATTTGAAACATCTATATAAAAACTACTCCAAATGCATGACGAATCAAAAATTGCTGAAAACATTCAATGACTATATTAAAAACGTGTCGCATTTTGTTAAGTTTATAAACTATTACAATATATATAAGAGATTACAATCTGTAGAACCAGTGCAAAGACTTGGTACTGCAGCTAAATCCAACAGCTGTTGTATTAGATATTCTTCAGAGAGAGACAGCAGCAATAGGTGATGCATGTCATATTGCTGAGTCTTATGGGGAAAAAAAAACCCTCTACAACCTCACCAATTGTGAAAAAACGACTGGAACAGGCTTTGGGGTCTATACCTTTCTTGGTTTACCTGGTAGGGGTAAGGTTAAGTCAATGTGCATTCTAGGCTTATTTCACTAAGCGGAGTACCCTGCCCACCCTTTTATTAAAATATGTGGTGTTCTGTCTGCTCTGTAAAAGAGTTTGCATCCTGACATGTACCTTGTAATTAACCTTTGTGCCTTACTGGAAATCTGCCTTTTCCCCAAAAAAACATTTTGGTTCTATATGTCTCGCCTGCTTATAACGAACTATTTTTTGGTTCAATCCAATTTCCTATACTTATAATGTCATCGGATATAGTAAGCCGAAAGTTCAATCCCTTAAAGTTTGCTGTAACACGGTTCGACTGTAGTTTAAATGCAGTGGTTAGTCGAGTCTCATTTTCCGTCGAGAAAAAATAAAATGGTTTGTTAAAATTTTTTTTAATTAATAATATAATTTGTTAGTATGAAAGTATGTAAAGATTTTTTGATAAAGTGCCCTTTTTTCAATCCAGAGCGCCCTGCCCTTTTCTGATCCTAGAATGAACACTGGTGTAAGTTGTTACACCACATCATATTGCTGCATAAGTGATCAAAAACATTTATTCCATGCCTTTTCAAACACAAGGTTTCTTCAATTGATTTCAATCTCAGCCTGAAAGGCGTTAATGAATGAAAGCGGCATGAGACTGGTTAAACTTCAAACCTTAATAACTTGAAAAATATGGATTTCTCAGCATTCTCACATTAACAATTTTAGCTTGGAATTCTGCAAGGAACAGCGCAGTGCAGAGTTCATGCAGTCTTGATGGGACACGCTGTATATACATACACAAACATGCATAGAATTACCATTTTTGGATACTGCTCCTTATAGATGGTCAATGTGTGCCAAGCATCTTGAAATTCGCGTTTAGTTTGAGCTAATTTTTGGCATAGGTCTTCAAACTTTCGTTCCTGAATACCAGTCCTAAAAATAAATTATATATAGAGAGATTATCAATCAATATACTAATTTTCAGTTACAAATAGAGTGTAAAATCCCAAATCTAACTTAATATGAAAAATATCACAATTTTGAAAAACAGCAATCAGTTCACATTTTTGTGTACAGCACATGGTTTGCAAACTACTAATCTAGATATGATTAAAGTTAGTTAATAATTTGAAATCTTATACAAAAAGTCCTTTATTAACAGGAATCATTCATATTACAGGGTTTATACATATTTCTTCACACGAAATTTAAAGGACCTTTAAGGAACATTTTACAGTGGTCATGCTGCTTTCTGAGGAATCCAAACCTCTGGACCTACAATTTTCCACGGAATCTAAATCTCTCAGACCTATAGTTTTTCGAGGAATCCGAACCTCTTATGGCCTAGGGAACCAAACCCCGGACTACAGTGAGCAGTGCAATCTTTAAGGAACAGAAAAAATAAAACAAACAAGGATACATCAGTAAATGAGAATCGAATGAACCAGAGATCTACGAAATCGACTTGGTTGTATTTTTATGGCGCAAGGACAGCAAGGGTCATTCTGCGCCAAACAAGGTGAGGGCAATTGGCTTCATACTTATACTATTTTAAGAATAAAATGAAAGTTAGAATGTGTTATAATTAAACATGCTCTATAATTTAACATAATCATGAAACAAGTTGAGACTGAAAAGCAATTCCCTAAAATTGATCAAAAAGTTAACATTGAAGATAATATAAATAGAATAAGGTCAATGATTAAAGTTGGTGGGTCTTACATTTATAAAATTTAATTCCAATGCAATGTATATAGTATTTATAAATAAAAATTTCCTTGATTGGCAGAATTGAATGTCACAACAAAATCCCAGCTATAGAATTTAAGGTGGGCCGGTTTTTGTAACAGTTCAACAAAATTTCATAAAGAGGTATTGTGGAAACTTAAAAGGAATCTATGTAAAAAGAAAATTCAAATAGCCTCCATACATGGCATAAGAGAAATTGTCTATAGTGAGGAGGAGAAAGCCTAAGTCCTGGGAGTCACTTGAGCTCCAATTTCAAAACAATATTATGCCTGAAAGTCACTACAGAAAGATGAAAAAGATAGTTAAAAACTTCATAAATAAACCACCGAAAAACTTTGACCCTAACATCAATATGGAAGAAATTAAAAAGAAAAAAAAACTCATAAGTAAAAAAAAATACAGGATTGGACAAAGTAAATAAAGCAATAAAAGCCCTCCTACAATTGCATTTGATTGACTCCTGGTAACATTCAACAGGGCCTTCCATCACAGCCACTTTCCATGTAATTGGAAAATCTCTATAATTACCACAAGTCTAAAACCTAGTAAAAAAGCTAATTTCCCACAGAACTACAGGCCCATAAGCCTTTTACCGATGTTGGGAAAGGTCAGGGTGTAAAAAAAATTTTCTTTTTTAAAAAAATCATTTAAAATTTTTTTTTTTTTACACAAATCAGTTTTTTTTTTAATTTGAAGTGAATTTTTTTTTTTTTTTTGGTTAAGATTGTATACCTCAGAAATAAATCAAAATTTTCATTCAGCTTCACTTAGAATTCAAATATGTGAGCACCTTTGGGTGGGGAGGGGTTGCCAAATGTTAATTTGCTTACTTGGGGGTTTGAAATAGCCAAAATATTGCTTGCATAATACTTGAACGCACTCTTACATAAGATTTTAACATTCAATTTACTTTTCTTAAGTGGTAAGTGAATATCTAAATAACGTGTTTAATAATATAAAAAACAAATATTCAACGTCTTGATTTCTTGTTTATCGAGACTACAATATACATTAGAGATCTCAATTATGATATTATTACCCTTCTCAGGGGTCATTTGGCCTTAGGCCAAATAATGTTCAATACACAAAGCCATGGGGGAAATTTTTTTTTAGTTTTTTCATGGGGGATTTTTATTACAAATAAATTTGACACCCACGTTCAAAGCTCACGCTAGAGGGTTTTTTTTTTTTTGGTATGGATAAAAAAAAGACATTGTCCCCCATCTTAGCGTAGAACTAGGTTCCCTCCGTTGAGCCTGGAGACCAACGAGGACATGGAGCAACATTCTCTTTCTCTGTATATAAGGATATATTACCCTTCTCAGAGCTAACAATTGCCAAATAATGGTCAACACACAAAGCCATTGGGGTGTGTTTTTTATGCGTTTCTATTATTTGGCAATTGTGCTAGTCCTACACCAAAAAAGCTCTAGAGTGAACTTTAAACATGGGTGTCAGATTAATAAAAAACCCCACATAAAAACTCGCCTCGGTGGCTTTGTGTGTTGACCATTATTTGGCAATTGTGTTATCCCTGAGAAGGGTAATAATATCTTACATCCTTATATACGGAGAAAGAAAGCGTTGTTCCATGTCCTCGTTAGTCTATTGGTTAGGGCACTCCGGGCTGAACGGAGGGACCCTAGTTTGACTCTAGGACAGGGACAATCTCCCCTTTTCTCCTATACCAAAAAAAAGCTTGAGCTTTATAGCTCACATTAAGTTAATATAAACGAAAACAAAGTTGTAGCTACTGCCTTTTGGGATATCCAAAAAGCCTTTGACAAAATTTGGCATGATGGGCTGGTAGCCAAATTAGTTGATATAAAAGTCACAGACAAATAATCCTACTCAAATTCATTCCCAAAAAATTGATCATTTCAAGATAAAATCATTTCCAGTCAGTATCAAATGCAAGGTTCAACGCTACAAGGAAGTATTTTGAGTCCAGTCCCATTCAACGTTTATATAAACGATATCCCCCGATTAACAGGAAAAAACAAATATGGCATTATTCGCTGATACAACAGTGGGAGTAGCCGAAAAAACCCATAAAAAGCAATAAATGTCCTACAAATTCGTCTTGATAAAATTCTAAAATGAGCACTGAAATGGGACAAACGTAAACCCCACTAACACGGAAGACTATTCTCAAGAAAAATCATACGTCCTATGAAACGTAAGCCCAATGAAATAGTTCTACAATGGGATAATGAGGTAATAGAGTGGAAAAGACAAAAATACATAGGTATTACATTAGACACTAAACTCAATTGGAGGCCTCATAGCACAAAAACCTGGAAAAAGCAAAAAGAGAAGTAGAGTCTATGAATGCAATGTTGCATTAAAAAAGTAAACTTAATCTCAAAAATAAGCTTATTTTGTATAAACTGGCAATTCAGCTGATATTGACATATGCTGTACGAGCATGGGGATCGGCACCTAAGACAACGCTTAGAATAATTTATAACTTCGAGTCAAAGCTAAGAAAACTAATAAAGGACCAACGGTTTATTATAAATAACTCAATTTATAGGGATTATCAAACTGTACCTCACTGTACTGTTCATAACACTCCAGAAAAAAACCTTCCAGAGAATAGATGTTCATCCAAAACCCTTAACTACAAATATACACTAAAGTGCCAGAAAATTTGGTACAGTCGTACGTGTGCAAATAACGGAGCTTTGCAACCAATCAGCGTAATGTAATGCAGTCGGCAGCACCTATAAGAGAAGAGATGTCTGGCAAAGCTGTTAGATCGGTTCTTGCCGCTACAATGGTAGCTTATCAAGACTTCAGTGATTTTGAATGTGGCGTTATAGTCGACACAAGAGATATATGTAAGTAGTATTGTTATGCATGTATATGCAAGTAGTATTGTTATGCATGTATATCTTGGCATTATTGTACATTGCCCCACGTCGGGGGAATACAATGCATCTACATGTCAATACGTGTTTTCTATTCTAGCATGACAAAGCTTCCATTAAAAATTATTGCTGTATGATGTGTCAGAAAAGTGGGTTGTACTAAGAATGAGATTCGAATATAACTCATAATTCGGATTTCAGCTATGTTTGGGAATGTTATAATTGAAGATTTATGGGTTCGATTTTTTTATGGCTAAATTATTAAAAGCTTTCGTTTCATAAGCTTGCATTCCGATAATTGATTTCAAAATTATCCGAATCTGGAAATTTTTAACTAACTATATACATTAAAAGCATTGCGCTACATATTACAAATGAAATGACCTGTTTTGAATTATAATTGAGTCAACCGTTTCAAAAACATATTCTTTTTAATTGTGTTTATTTGCGAGCTATATATATATATATACATATATAGCTATTACATAATATATTCTGTAAAGTGCACTAGTTATAGTTTCAAACTAAGTATGTGAAAATAAGTTATTCCGACATGGAAGTTGCCATGAGAACAGGTTGGTCACAAAAGTACTTTTTCCTGATTTTTAAAAAAATTTTACTTACGTTGGTTTTAAAATTAAATATTCAGTTAGAATTTTATTAATTTCCAATACAATTAATTAGTTAATACTCCACCGATAATTTAGAAAAATCACTTTATAACTGGAATAGTGTGAAATTAAAACATTGTTTATAAAACGATTAAAAAAATTCTTGGGTGGAAACAAATCGAATTGGACTAACCAGGATAAACGTAAAAGAAATAATGTATGTAAAAAATAATGTTGTAGTGACTGGGTTCTTTGACTTTAAGGGTGTTCAGTATCTTGGACTGCATGCTAGGAAAATTTGTGCCAGAGCCCTGACCATGAATAAAAAAAGGAATACATCTTACTCTTCCTCTTGACCGTAAAATTCAGCCAAAGACCGCTAAATGCTCGAGTTTACGGCGCTGAGGCAGCAATTCCTGAAAGCGAAAATTTTCGAGGAAACCTTTTCCACGAAAAGTAAATCTTCACAAAACTGAAAGGTAAAATTTATTACCAGCTTTTCACGCTATCAAAACCAAACTTAAAGATATTGTGTCGTCTAGTTTACAGCTCTAAAAATACTTTGTAGCCTACTTTTTTCAGATAATCACTTTTGCTAAAAAGGTTGAAAGTATATTCAATGCATTTTCAAAACTGTTTTTGTAAGAGTCGAAGAAACTAGGGCAGGACAGAATAATCCACGGATTAATTTAATATAAATGGAAAGAAACATTTCACTTCCCCAACTAAACAAGGCACGATAGGTATATGTGTTAACGTGGTTAATTAATTCCATTTTTAAGACTTCTTTCAAAGAAAAGTCCCAGTTTTAATTCAGGTTAAAAATCTATGTTTTACAGTAACATTAAATAAAGGATTAATTTTATACAAGTTGCCCAGAAATTTTGTCTCTACATATTGAGTTCAAATCACTGAAACCCAGTTCCACGTCAGTAAGACAGACACATACCACGAATTCAGTATTTAAGATTCAATATTCCAAAATACATTGCTGTTTATGGAAATTGCACTAGCATGAACGAGTGGTCAGGTTGGTGAGGGTTCTTCAGGATGCTTGGGTCACCATGAGAAATACGAATGGTTAAAATCTCAGCCTATCTTCAAATGTGGTACGTGCGCAATGCCGGCAGAGACTTCATTTAATGGTGTAAAAGAATACCACAACAGCACGTTTCAAGACATACTGCCAGTGAAGTCGACTAGTACAGTTTCACTGGTGCGTACATATTCCCAGTTCCAAAACAATGTAATTTTATGAGCAGTCGGAAGAGTTTGAAAGTGGAAGAATTTTTGAAGCCACGAGCAGAGGTGGTGTTTTCCAGTACTGGGGTACTGCTTAACGTGCTGTGTGAAACGCTAGTTATCAGGAACAAGGTAGACCATGTAATAAGTTTTACTTTTGAATTTTATTACAACCCAGTAGCGCAGTGTTTCCCAAACTTTTCTAAGCCGCCGCCCATTTTTATAGTAGCCAAGTAATCCACGATCCCCTTTTATAGTAAACAAAAGGTTCGCAACCCCCTTTGTCTTCTGCCGCCACATTTGCACGATAAAAGCATTTTTAACAGAGTAAAGAAAACACATTAAATACAAAATTATATTATCTGTATCACATATATTAATGTACACTGAAGTGCCAGAAAAACTGGTACAGGCGTGCGTATGCAAATAACGGAGCTTTGCAACCAATCAGCGTAACGCGATGCGGTCGGCAGCGCCTATATAAGACAAGAGATGTCTGGCAAAGCTGTTAGATCGGTTCTTGCCGCTACAATGGCAGGTTATCAAGATTTAAGTGATTTTGAACGTGGCGTTATAGTCGGCACAAGAGAGATGGGACATAGCATCTCCGAGATAGCGACAAAATTTGGATTTTCGCGTACGACCATTTCACGGGTATACCGTGAATATCAGGAATCCGGTAAAACATCAAATCTCCGACAGCGGTGCTGCCGGAAAAAGACCTTGAAAGAACGGGACCTTCGACGACTGACGAGAATCGTTAAACGAGATAGACGTGCAACACTTCCTCAAATTGCCGCGGATTTCAATGCTGGGGCATCAACAAGTGTCAGCGTGCGAACTGTTCAACGAACCATCATTGATATGGGCTTTCGGAGCCGAAGGCCCACTCGTGTACCATTGTTGACTGCACGGCACAAAGCTTTACGCCTCGTCTGGGTCCGCCAACACCGCCATTGGACTGTTGATGACTGGAAACACGTTGCCTGGTCTGACGAGTCTCGTTTCCAATTGCATCAGGCGGATGGACGTGTACGGGTATGGAGACAACCTCATGAATCCATGGACCCTACATGTCAACAGGGGACTGTTCAAGCTGGTGGAGCTTCTGTGATGGTATGGGGCGTGTGCAGTTGGCGTGATATGGGACCCCTGATACGTCTAGAGACAACTCTGACAGGTACGTAAGCATCATGTCCGATCACCTACACCCATTCATGTCCATTGTGCATTCCGACGGACTTGGACAATTTCAGCATGATAATGCGACACCCCACACATCGAGAGTTGCTACCGAGAGTTAACTTTGAAAGCTAAGCAGGAAGGTCCACCCTTCTAAAAATGGAGGATAGAACACTGTATATATGCACACACAAAACATTTTGTAACAGATACCCGAATAATTCCACGTGAAATCGCCCAATTTTATATTAAATGGTTGCTCAACCATTTTGTTAATTCTTTATATTTTCACCATAGGTGGTCTTGCCAGTACTTTGCAGCAGCAAACAAAAATGACCGTTTACAAGGGTTTTGAAAAAAGGCTGTTGTGTGGTTTCTGTTACAGATAGCATGCTCTGGTTTTCACTATCTTAGAGATCCTGGTCTTTCAAAAAATGTATATGTATATAAGATGAAGTTTTAGTAACTGAGACTTTAATGAGCTTAAATATAGCCTTCATAATGAGAAATTTTGCCAATTTTAAAGGTCTGTAAAATCAAAAGGGCTAGAAACTACAGAATGGAATTTTTTTTCAAGTACTATAACTTGTAGAATCTCCAGCCATGGTGAATTAAAATCCTGGGTTGTAAGCCCTTCTGGCCGATTTTGAGCTCAGAAATTGGAAAAATTCCAAAATTTGTGAATTTCAAGGTCAAATATCTCAAAGGGGGGGACTTGCTAAAAATCAGAATTTTTGGCCATGTCTACTAGTCCATAGTAAAACCTGTGAAATTCATTTTGGGAATTACACTGATGTTCATGTTAACAACTGTCAAATGTCTCTAAAAATAACATGAAAACATTATAAAAGTAGGCTTAAAATGGCCTCATTTCTGTTATTTTATAATCTAAAAATTTTATAACGGTAAAAAAATTTTAAGATAGGAATTCTGCATAATACGTTATTTTTTTAAATACATATGATGTGAGTAGAGAAACAAACTAAAAAAATAAAAAGTAAAAAATTGAAAACCAAAAGTTAAAAGGCTGAAACTAAAAGCAAAAAGTGAGAATAAAACTAAAACAAAGGTGAAAATGAAACTAAATCCAAAAGTGAAAATCAAACCAAAACCAAAAGTTGCAGCTAGTTAATCAGTGTGTTGTGAACTCACAGAGATTAAACATGTGCACTGAAAATGCTTGTGAGATTTAGTAGTTTTGAGAAGTATTATGAGAATAATCATGGGGTGTTCAGTAGGTTATGTTGGTAACAACTGTCGAAATGATTCTTATGGAAAATCATTAAGTCATCAGATTTAGTGATTCAGAACTTTTTCTTCTGAGGAAAAGAAAATGTCATCAAAATGTGAAGTTTATGGCTTCAGCAGCAAAGATTAATGACTGGAAATCTTGGCTTTAAAAAGTGGTGTGATGAAACAATGAGAAGTGCATGATAGGTGAGTGTCCAAATTGCCCTGAAATAGAAAATTTAAACTTATATGAAGCCAGTCTCGGTTTGGATGATTCTAGTGAAGGCAATTACAAAACAACGTACAAGCAGTGGATGACAACTGATCATTACAATTTGGTGACTGTTGTAGAAACAATATCCAGTTTAAAGAAAATTTAGTTTCAAAGTTTTTGTTGATAAGTCAATCACGATTTCTGAAATTGACAAAAAAAAAAATCTGTCACAAGATGAGTGTGTAGTGATCGATGATTTCTCCAAAAACTACACACTTATTACACAAGACAAAATTCAGAGTTATCACTGGGTTAATGCCCAAGCCATTATCCACCCCTTTTGTGTTTATTTTAAGACACATTCTGCAGATCTATGTATCAAAAGCCTTTGTATTATAGGTGACTACATTGTACATAATACAGTTGCTGTTTATGCTTTCCAAAAGCAGCTGATTCCATTTGTCCAATCGTTCAACCTACGACGACGGTAAAGAGACTTGTGGCAAAAGCAAGTCTACAGCGCACAACTGAGGACCACATCCTTACACCAAAGGCCATGTATAAATTTTGTATGGAAAATATTAAAGGCATAAACTTTATCTTGGTGACTGAAAGTGACAAAAATGGAGTAAGGACCTCTGAATGACTGTTTTAATGAAGCTCAGAGGTTTCAAGGAACAAGAGATCACCACTGTTACATACCCAAAGACTTGTCTACTCTTCTGATAAGCAGAATATCTACATCATTTCAGAATAACCATTTGGAGTTCAGAATTGATGGATCAAAAAGAACATTTGATTTTAGTGAAATAGCTAAAAATGACGATGTTTGTGTTTACAACGGCAGGTGGTATGTGTGTAATCGAAATGTCAAAAGAAAACAATGATATTAAGGTGATGTTCTTTAATCCTGGTGGGCCATCAACTAGTTTTACTTTACAAAGAAATGATGTCATTTGGGTGAACTTGAACAACAACATTGATGTTTTGACATCATGTGACTTCACGACTGCTACTGGGAGAACATACATTACTCAACGGAAAAACACAAAACTGTCACTGAAGTTACAAGCACATATGAAGAAATAGGATGTTGATTAACAAAACACAATAGTATGTATTCAAATATAAAATAGTAACTGAAAAAAAGTAATGATTCATGTTATTGAACTTTGTCTTGAATGGTGTAAATAGAATATAATTTTAGAAATAATTGTAAGAAAATTTGCATTGCGATAATGGGAAGAAACACATATAGTCTAACTTTTTACACAGAATATGATCTCTCATCTATAATGAATTATTTTTACCTTCATAAAATAATTACATTAATTTATATATTTTTAGATTATAAAATAATGGAAATGAGGCCATTTTAAGCCCACTTTTATCATATTTTCATGTTATTTTTAGAGATATTTGGCAGCCTGTAACATGAACATCAGTGTGATTCCCAAACTGAATTTCACAGGTTTTATTAAGTACTAGTAGGAGTATCCATGGCCAAAAATTCTGATTTTTGGCAGGCCTCTTCCTTTTGAGATATTTGACCTTGAAATTCAAATTTTGGAATTTTTCCAATTTCTGAGCTCAAAACCGGCCAGAAGGGCTTACAACCCAGAATTTTTTTTTTCAACATGGCTGGAGACTCTTCTAGTTACAGTACTTGAAAAAAATTCCATTCTGTAGTTTCAAGCCCTTTTGATTTTACAGACCTTTAAAATCAAAATTTGTCATTATGAGGGCTATATTTAAGCTCATTAAAGTCTCAGTTACCAAAACTTCATCTTACATACATATACATTTTTTGAAAGGCCAGGATCTCTACTTTAAGACAGTGAAAACCAAAACATGCTATCTGTAATAGAAACCACGCAGCCTTTTTTCAAAACCCTTGTAAATGCTCATTTTTGCTTGCCGCTGCGAAGAAAAATGAGTAAATCCAAAATGGCGGCAGATAAAAAAATTTCGAAAAATAGTTTTGAGCAAGTCACTAGCAAGACCATCTATGGTGAAAATATAAAAATCAAAATGGCCGAGCAACCGTCTCTGGGAGGTTTTTGAGATGGAATGACTCACCTATAAAATACAGGGTCTTTATAATTAAAGTTCCACTTTGAAATGGCCATAAAATGAAAACTACTGGACCAAATGTTATCAAACTTGGTAATAGCTTACAGGAGGTCATGGGATTTTATTTTCTGTCAAAAAAAAAAATGTTCAAAAATCACCACCAGCGGAAATGGCACTGTATGCAATATTGTTAAACGAAATAAGACACGAAGACATCGTTTTAAAACGTTTTTAATCGTTTCTAAAACGTGTTACAAAGCATGTTGAATGTGGCGTCCACCATTTTCTGAAAGCAAGTTAAATCGCATTACTGCGTTCTCAACAGCAGCTCTTAGCATATCAGGAGGAATGTTGCGGACATGTCGGTGTATCGCATCTTTCAATTCCGCCAAATTGTTTATGTTATCACCATAAACAATTTGCATAACCCCACAAAGTTTCGTTTTAAAAACGACTAAACACGTTTTAAACCGATGTCTTCATTTTTTTTATTTCGTTTAACAATATTGCATACAGCACCATTCCTGCTGGTGGTGATTTTTTTTTTTGCAGAAAATAAAATCCCATGACCTCCTGTAAGCTATTACAAAGTTCGATAACATTTGGTCCAGTAGTTTTCATTTTACGGCCATTTCAAAGTGGAACTTTAATTATAAAGACCCTGTATACAGTGTGTCAGAGGGCTCCACAAAAGATCGCTGTGCCCAAGGCACCTGGCACTTTAAACACAGGTCTGAGAGGAGTAATGAACTAGTCATTCTTGCTCTAAAGAAATGCTTTAGCAAGTTTTCAGAGGGAAATTTTCCTCCATGGACATTCCCATTGTTCGCAAAAGGTACATTACAACCTGCATGGTGTGAATTCCATGTTTGTTCTTTATGCTGATTTATACTGTGAAAAAGAATGGTTGTAATAAAAATTGAAACTGAAACACATTAAGAAAAATGTTGATGAATAGGAGAACGAAATTAAGGACTTTTTGAAAATTATGGGAGAAAATAAGGATCAAAAATCATTTTCTAAAGAATGACAGACTTTTAAGGACCATACAAACAATGAATTATCTTTTTTTTTTCAACAAAACTTGTATTGACAAGGATTTTACATTTAGTTTAAGGATAAATTCTTGTTTGATTAGTAATAATAACTAATTCGGTAAGTTTTTAGATCATGAACTCACATGATTGTCCCATATAAAATATGAATACTGATAATATACAGTGCTGTTTAAGTTTAGCAATCTAATGGAAACTAGTGATTTGAATGCATTGTTGATTGGACTGTTTGTGGTCTTACGGCTCAAGAGCTACAATGGTCATGCTAAGTTGATTGAAGTAATAACTTACTGATCGTTGCCATCAACCTTTTAACCTTAAATATTTAAAGTAAGAAAGTTTTATCTATTATATCTATTCTATATTGAGAATGCAATGAAAATGGCTTCTAAAAGTGAAACTATTTTATTTATATACACACACATATATCAATCACATTGCATGAATTAAATATCTATTAAAGTTATTTGTACCTTTATTTTGATAAAGATTGCATACTTCTATTAAAGAAAGTTGTTTCAAATAAAAGTGTTTGTGCACAATACTTTTAAGAAAAGGTGTGATACAACGTTAAAAAAAAAAGTCACATACCATTTATCTGAATCAAAGAATTTTGAACTCAGTATAGGAACAGTATAATCTAGAATGCACACAATTATCCCAATCACTGAAACAGATGTCAAGATAGAAGGCTCGAAATTCCACAAAATACTGAAAAAAAAAATTTATAAGGGTGGTATAAATCATAAATTTTAGAAATTCTTAAGTCCTACTTGGTACATTTAACCTACCAGAAGCCTATTAGTAGACTATTTTTCACCAATGCTTAATGACAGGTAGCCTATTAATCAGTTTTCAATTGCAAGCGTTTGCTGCCTGGAAGCCTATTAATTGGCGTAAATACCTTTTTGTAAAATATCGCTGTTATTTGTGAAGAACTCATATAATCTGCACTCGAATCGTTCAGTCTTTTCGATGTATACATTTCAGTTGCAAGCGGTAGGTAAAGTGTGAATTTAAACTCACACCTTACAAAAAAAGTTGTGTTTAATATTCTTAGCATATTTTAAAAAATGTTCTAAGTTATTTTCAAGTGTGTTTAATGTTGTGTATAACCTAAAACTTACGTTTTTATACAGACGAATGTACATCATATGACACACAGTGTCAGCCCAAAATTTGGTGCCCTTCTCCACCCCAAACCCTAAATATTATTTTCAAAGTAACTCCCTTTAGTGGCAATTTCCTAATTCTAGGGATGCCTCAATAAGCTACTGGATCTTTTACAAAGATACTGAATATTATTACAAGACAAAGCCATGATAACAACCACAATTTCCTTAAAACATCTAACAAGTAACTAAACCACAAGTACATTTTCTGATGAGCAAAAATTGTTTTAATACAAAAATTAAAATCTTACATGAATTTCAATACTCTGGAAGGTCCTCTGTACAGTCAAATAGGTTAATCTATTTTGTAGTTTTTACATTCTTGATTTCTCACTTGCAGTTGTAACAGAATGTTATATGTTCCGTAAAAATTACTGCAAAAAAGACGACCCTACACGGTTCCGAATTCTGTGTGTTGCTAATTTGCCTGGAACGACACAGTGAGATCAAAGTGTCATCCCAGTACATGTAAATGTTATCTGTTTTTGTGTTCACTCTGGCAACAGGGTAGAAGAGAAAAGCAGAGAGAGCAGAAAAGCAGCAGATGTGAGGGCTGACGCAAAGGCTGGCAGGCCATGTAGTGACCAACAACAGAGGTTAGCGTGGACCAATACAGCCGAGTAGGCGCAATGTCAGACAATGTGTTTATAGGGAACAAGGTGGGCACCACAAGGGGGTCTTGGAAGTAAGTACTGTGATGTACTTGTGCAGATATGCTGTAGAAATAAGGCGAGTGGGAATAAACCTAAACTAGAAACGAGGCCTTCAACAACTGACGTCTGTCAGTTATTTGCCATTCAACCGATCAACGACTGGGTGCACCCATGAGAGCTGATAGTCTATGGACTGTGTTTCTACTGTTATGATACTTCTTTCAAGAACTTACTGCTGTAATTGCAAGTACTGGTGCTGTTGGGTGATGTACTTTTAACTTTTACATTGTTAGTTGTGAGTTTAAATTCATATTAATTCTAAGAAGTAACTAACTGTAAGATATATTTAATTAAGATTGTTTTAATTGACCTAATTTGAGTATGTTGTGTTAATGAGTATCAGAACTAGATAGCCAGGAGGCTCAAGGTTGTAAAGCAGGGAACTGATCCCGGTCTCTCGAGGCCAGGTCCATGTAGAATTAGTGTTGTAAATATTAGCAATAACTAAGAATTCATGATTTTGCACTTGTATAGCGAATTGCTGTTAGTTGCTGTCACTTTTAACAGACTAATATGAGTGGATGTTAATGAAGGTTTTTTATGGTACTGAGTGGTCCTAAAGTGGTTTAACGCCAGGGAGCCGGAAAAATCTAGGCTGGTAATTCCAGAAGAACCACGATCTTAGGCTGATTCAAGTTAACTATGGATTGAAAAATTCGTATCAGGGATTTTTAAATTGAACCTAGTTAAGCTGCATTCTAGTTCTGATTTATGCACTTGAAATTTAAGTTAACGAAATCATGTTTTGTAGCTCATTGACCTTGTGCAGACTGTTCTGGGAAGATCTACTAGAAAATAGGTTCCGTTAATTGGTTGTATTTTATGGCGCAAGGATAGCAAGGGTCGTTCTGCACCAAACAAGGTGGGACTGCACATTCAATTTTAAAGTAAGAATAAATTAAAACTAAAAAGTTAAAATGTATTGGAAGCAATATACTAATGAACTTAGATGATATAGGAGAAACCAATATTAAATATAAAAATTAGTTCATGATTAAAAGAATCAGATAAAATGTCATGTATGGCAAAATTACTTTGGTTAAAAATATGTAAACGATGTTGGTCAAAATCAGAACAAATACATAAAATATGCAAAACATTTAATGCTTCACCACATGTAAAATAGGTTCTGGTTTGAACAAATGTCAAGATTTGCCTTCTCCTATTAAAAATTCGTTTGCGCAGGAGAACATTGTTCGAATTGTAATCATTTGGGACCAAATAAACTACTGAACACCAACTCGTATCTTTCTTCTAGTAGCCATTAAGGACGTTTACCCACGTCTGTAACGTTACTTTTACATAAAGGTTAATTGTAAGGTAAAAAGAACTGGTCTTACGCTACATTCATTACACAGTGTCATATTGTATCATACGAAGAATCCTTAAATCATATTCATTCTGTATTAGCCTGAATTTTTTATCGGTTTCAGGAAGCGTGTGGAAGTAAACATAATTACATATTGCATGTCAGAGAAATTATAAAACACCAGTTTGATTTACTGAAACTTGCTTAAGAATAAGCACTTAGATAATCAAATTGGATACAGCCTTGTCTACACTTCAGGGTCGTTAGGCTATTTTGTCCTCAAAAGAAAAAATATTTCAGCACCTGTCTGTATTATACAGTTTTGAACGATTGTAAAATTTTTTGCTTTATTCTTATTTATAAATTGACTTGTTAGTATTTTATTGCATACTGAGAAGTATACAATACTCAATGTATGGGTGCCTGTAATGGGCTGGGTACTAAGAGATTTTACCCAACTTTATCCCATTGTAGTGGAAATAGATAAAATACGAAACTTAACGGAAAAAAAAATATATATACATACAGTAGAACCTGGTAAAGTGATCACCTTAGTAAATTGACCACCTGCATAAAGTGACCAGTTTTTTATAAGAGAGAACTGGTTGGGACTTAGTCTTTCCCATACAAAATCTGTCGTGAATAGTGACTATCTGTCTATGATGACCATCGCAGTCCAGTCCCAAGGGTTGTCATTTTAAACAGGTTATACTGTATATGAAAAAATTGCTATTTATATATAAAATCTTCATACATAAAAATAATTGTTACAAAAGTGACAATAATTCCAGGGTAATATGGCTTATTCCAAGTTAAAAGAGCATCCAAATGATAAAGAAATTCTCGCCAATTTTCTAATTTTCGTTTGTATTGTTTACCAAGTTCCTGTAAAAAACAATAAAATACGTAAGAGTTAATAACATTTTTATTAATAATAAAGAAAATATATTAGTGTAAGTTTTTAACATCACTAAATAATGAAAATTTTTAAGCTTGCGTATGCACCATAAAAAAGTAATATTTAAATACTTGCCTCATTATCATGCAGCAAAGAACAATGTGTTATATGTTGTGATAGTTTACTTATTAGAATCATGGTTCCACTCTTTTGTCCTGATGAAGTTCAAGGACTTTTTCAGTACTTTTCAAGGTCCAAGCAATTTTTTTCAAAAACCTTATATTGCCAATATATTGGAAATAAGGGAAATACCCCTTTTTTTTTCTTTTGCCAAAACTTGAAAAAAGGTTTTGGGAAACATGAACCAACCATATTTTTGGCAGTGTAAGTACTTTTCAAGGGTCCCAACTTAGCAAAAAAAAATTTAAGGACTTTCAAGGACCATGGGAACCATGAGAATATGGAAATCACACACACACACACAAAAAAAGACATTTGTAAGCAATTAACAAAAGATTTTCATTT
>QLNU02015360.1:97017281-97028956 GCA_006491805.2 Dysdera silvatica
CTTTGCCAAGTTTGATAGTTTTGGTATCTTTATGTAACCGAAATTTTGCACTTGCATTTTTATACACACGTTTCACCATGTCAATGTACACATCCTCAATGTCTGTTGATCTTAAAGAGTTGATGACTGCTGATGTTTTAATAGAGTCAAAGGCCTTCTCATAGTCAATAAATGCAACACACAATGGAAGTTCATATTCATGTGTGTGTGTGTGTGTGTATACATATATATAATACAAGATATATATAGTGCAATATTGGATAAAAATTGATCAATTTTTTAGCAGGCACTAACCCAAATAGCTATCAATCAGCTGCCACCCAGCCTTACAAAGTTACATTATATATGTATTTAATTTTACACCAAAATATCAACGATTAGTGGATTTAGTTGGATTGAAGTCTTTTATTGGAGGTCCATTTAAAGTGTCATTTATCTATTTAATTTTGTCTTATACAGTGATATCGGTACACAGATCCACCTGGAAAGGCTACTGTTAATTTCAACGTTTTGCATCAATTATCAAAATCATAAATAAGCTAGAGAAACTGCAACCGTGAACCGTTCTAATCGTGAATATGCTTACTTAAAAAATGACAAAAATTGTAAATTTAATGACAGCAATTGCAAATATCATGAAGCAATCTACGATTTCATTTGTGATTCTGGCGTTTTGACGATAGTGCTGAAATTTCTGTAAGGGAACTTGAAATATTAAAAAAATATTTTTAGAACTGAATTTAGAAATTCATGGACCAGGTAAAATTTTTCAGGTGCCTTGGTGACTAGACACCTTGGATTTATCGGCCCCTGACTATGAATTTCAAATTCTCCAGACTTTAGCCTTTGTGCTTCAAATTTCCCGGACATTTCAGTCAGAAGAAACTTCCCTGATTTTTCATATCTGTGGACACCCTGTTTAAGATGCATGTGTTACTTTAAGAACACTTGGAAACAGTTACATGTCGCAGTAAGAATTTGATGTAGCATTACATGAATTAAATTTATAAGTAAAGACAAGCGTTATAAGGGGTCAGTCCATGAAAAAGGGACATGACACCATAAAAAATTATTTTTCGTGACAAAAATATCCAATAGTAATATGTTCAATGTTCATTACCAACAATATATCACCTCAATTTCTTTTTATTGAGTGGCAACGTATGAAACATGAGTATTGCTAAAAACATTCGGTTATATATGACTAAAAGGATACAGCTTTTTACAAATACAAAATATATATAATAAAATGAAATTATTTTCATCATTCTTCTTTTAAAGAGATCTCTAATTTCAATAAAATAGGCTAGAATACAATTATATAATTTTTGTTACTCTGAGATAATCTCATTTTTTTTGTAATGCGAGTGACCAAAAACGTATATATTTCTTTGTCACAAAATATGTAGTATAATTACATGATTTAAAATTAGTATTCTCTTCATTTACTGACTAATAATGAATATTATAAAGTTTAAGAAGGATGCAGTAAAAACTTTTATTATTATGAATATTACAATTTGTGTAATGCGAGTGACCTGAATCACATTAATGCGAGTTACCAAAACTGCCTTAATGCCTAATATTATTGCATATTAATAACCGCAATTTTTATTTTTTAAATTGACCAAAATATATTAACTGTAACCTTTATGTGATTTTTTTTAATAACCATTTCACAAATTTAACTGTGACACATTGTTTACCAAATTGAGCATATGGTTTAGCTACTTTAAAGTTGTGTTCATTCAAATATGTTTTTTAATTAACCTTTAGAATTTTTTAACCTTAACCATCTCATATACTTAACTGTGACACATTGTTTACAAAAATAAGCACGTGGTTAAGCTGCAGTGTTCGTAAAGTTTTGTCTACTTAAAGCAGTTGAGTATTTTTAAAAATGCCTTTAACATTAGCTGAAAAGATGACGCGTATGAGAGAAAATTTAAAAGTTAAAGGTAAATATGAAGAATACAAACAAGCAAAAAGAACACAGTAACAGAAGTAGAAATGAAGAAAAAGAACTTTCACCTCAGGCTAAACTTAAGCTTGATTTGAAAAGAAAAATATCAAGAGAAAGAGTTGCAAAATATCGAAGAAGAAAAAGTAAATCTTTCTGTTACACCTGGATCACCTATATCTTCATACAAAAATTCTGCATCTTTAGGTAAAGCTGTAGCTAGAACCTGTCTTGTGCTTCCACGATCACCATGTAAAAGGACTGAAGCGATTAAACAGCTATGCAAAGAAAATGAAATTTCACCTGTATTTTCAAATCATAATGAAACTGATTTAAAATCTACAGCATTTAAGTCTGAAATAGTGGAAGCTGTTGTTACATTTTATCAACGAGAAGATATTAGTAGAAAAGCTCCTGGAAGAAAAAACGTAATTACTGTCATGAATGGCACAGAGAAAACTATAATTCCTAAAAGGCATTTAATGTTCAGCTTGAAAGAAGCATTTTTCCAAAGATGGCATAACAATTGATAAAAGTAAATTTGCAGAACTCCCGTCTACCACATATCATGCTCAACAGCAAATTAAACAATGTATGCTTATACAAACATTATGAGAACTGCATCACTGCTGTAAATGAATTACACAATGTAATCGAAGATGTTCCTTTATACAACTTTTTACAAATGCTTTTGCTGCATTGTTCCTCTGTAAAAATGCTAAAATAGATTGCCGGCTGGACAATGCAGTAAATGTAAAGAAAATTTACAAAATGAGCTTCAGAAAAAATGCTAAAATTATGAAGACTTTGAAGTGGTTGGTTTAGAAAATGCAAAATGGATGGTTAAAAAAGTTCAAGATAGTGGTAGGGTACAAGATTTAAAAAAGAACATACTTAATCAAGCAGAATTGTTTTTTATTACTATATTAAAAGACAACAAAATGAAAGTTACCAAGATGACAAAATCAAAGTAAAGACTGATATGAGTTTGGTAGTTATTCATATAGACTTTTCAGAAAACTACACACATGTTACGAAGGACAAGATCCAGAATGTGCACTAGAGACAAAACCAAGTAAGTCTCTTTACTGCTGCAGTATGGCATTGTGGAATTTTTCAGTCATATGCATATGTATAAAATCATCTCGATCATTCTAAGGATACAGTAGTCGTATATATTGACAATTTAATTAAAGAATTACTTTCGTAGACAACAATACGTATTTGGTCAGATGGAACAAGCTCTCAATTTAAAAATCAATACATACTTTTATCTTTAAGCACATTGAAAGAAGAAAACAGAAAGAAAATAATCTGGAATTATTTTGCTTCCTCCCATGGAAAGGGACCCGTGAATGGTATAGGGGCTGCTGTACAGCATCAAATGTGGGTGAAGGTAGAAACCAAAAATATATTGTTCATGATGCATTTGATTTTGTACAAGCTATACATAGTAGTACATCGAAAGCAATTATAAAGGAAATAATAAGTGACTATATCAAATTATCATTCATTCAAACGTGCAGAGGCCATCATAGGTATTTCAAACATGCATAATGCAGAAATGGTAAAATTGTTAGACTATTTACAACTAAAGAAATAGATGAAAATATATATAAAGAAAATGATTTAAAACTGGATGACTGGGTGGAAGTGAGCTATGAAGGTAATTTGTTTCCTCGAGTAATAACTGAAATCGTAGATCGTTAAAAGAATATTAAAGTCAATGTGATGGAAAGCATTAGATATTTTTGAAGTGGCCAGACAAAGACGAAATTTATTATACAAGAGAAAACATTAAAATAATTGATCTTCCTATTGTCATAAATGCAAGAAGACATTTTAAATTTAATTAAACTTATAGCTTTCTAATTACTTTTTAACATAAGAATTTAAGAGATTTTCAAAGTCAGTGTTCTTTGGCTATTTCTCAACAATTAAATTTAACTAAGATTGATGTTCAGATGATAAAGTAAAATTTTGAAATTAAATTTATAATAGCTAGAAATTATGTTCGTAATAAAACTTAAAAATACACATTAATTATATAATAAATAATGCATAACTCAAAATGACTTGAGTATTTTAGACACTGTGGGAATGCTTAGTGACCAATGTTTATAGCTATGTTTAAACTTATAAATTTCTTGGCTAAATTGAATAATAAGACTTTTTAAATCTCCCTACATACAAGGATCAAAATTTCAAAACCTTCAATGTTAAAAATAAACAGCAGAACTTTGCAATTGGAAACCAAGTTGCAAAAATATCCATTTTCTGTAATGCAAGTTACCAACAATCTAATTAAATTTTAATGATAATTAAGAATCAGATGCTAACGATTTTGTAAATAACATAGGTTAAGACAAGGCTTAA
The DNA here is from genome assembly GCA_006491805.2 of Dysdera silvatica. Classification (NCBI taxonomy): domain Eukaryota; kingdom Metazoa; phylum Arthropoda; class Arachnida; order Araneae; family Dysderidae; genus Dysdera; species Dysdera silvatica. The sequence continues at coordinate 97,021,618 of QLNU02015360.1, forward strand.
AATATAAGCAACTAAACAGCAATAACTTGTTTTTCCAGTTCACCGGCCATAAATATACTCATTTTGCAATGCAAGGACCATGAATGACACACATAAGCGTAATTAAGGTACTTTACGCTTATAACGTGTCTTTACTTATATAAAGCTACATGGCACTGAAATTAAGAGATGAAGTTATTGAAAGAAGGGCCTAAGAGAGGATATACAATAACTTGTGCTTCATACCAAATCTACATCAAATGCTTATTTTCCGTCATTCACAGAGATTTGACACTCTTATAGATTTTAAAGACTCAGTAAAATTGGGAGTGCAGGTTTTGAAAACATGCATATAATAAAATATTAACATAGACCAGGGACAGACAAAATCCAAAATTCAGGAGCCAGTCCTTTTTTTTCAGGAGCCAAATAGTATGCAATATAATATAGTAAAATAAAGTACATATATAAGATGAATAGTGCATGTAAAAAAAAAAAAAAATAGGGCGAGTTAGATGAATAAATTTGGATAGGATTAAGGTAAGAGAAAAGATTAATAGAAAATACAATATTCAAACATAGACATACATACATATACACGCATATATCAATACGGCATAATATAAGCATACAGCCCCAGAACTGTCGTCTGGGACCTTTTCTAGGACTACATGCTTGGCGCCTTTTCTGGAGGTATGTTGCAAAATACAAGTAAATCAGATAAGCCAGATGTATTCAGCGAGATCCCAAGGCCCAAAGGCGCCAAAAAACAGAACGTACAAATCCAAATAATATTACAATATACACAATAATATATACAATATAGGCACATTAAACGTAAAATCAATATAATACAAAATCATACGTAGATACATTTGATACATGCAAAATAGAAATATGCAGAGGTATAAAAAAGAATATAAATATACAAACGCTTTTCGAAAATGGTTTATGCTCAAATAGTGGAAACGGAGCCGAATAAAAAAAAAAAAAAATTCCGAAAAGCTAAGTCCCCATCCTATTGCCTTTACGTAAGTAGTTTTTAGTATTAATGCAGTAATGGCATGTATAGTGCATGGCACTTACGTAATAAGGAAATTTTTCTCTAGACTCTGCTTGGTTGCACATTATAACACTAAAGGATGTAAGCAATCCAGGCTAAGATGGCGGCTTGTTTAGTTTCGTATTGACTCTTGCAGTTGAAGCATCTCTATACAGGTTTATAGCTTGGCATCCTTTTGGCCTAGTTAATTGTGTGATGGTGGAGTGAAGAACGAACATTTATACATGCAAATACTTTATGCATATGTTAAACATTTTTTGTTTAGCAACGTAGCGGAGAATTCTCTTAATTTGTCTATTGTAGAACGATTTTGGAAATCCGTTATTAATTAAGAGAATAGTAAGTTGTTGAAGACCGTTAATTGTATTATTTCTAGCATTACAGATTCTTGATATTCTAGTTCCCATGGTGATAATGATGTTTCTGAAGACGACGTTAGAAATGTTAGAGCTGCATTTAGAGAGGTGGTTAACTTGGAAGGTGAAGTCCATCTTTTTGTCGTAAATGATGCTTGTTAATTTATTCTTATCAGTGATTTTAATATCTATGTTCAGATAGTGAATAGAATTGTTTTGAACGGACGTTTCTGCTAATTTTAATTCACTGGGGTAGATATATTGGAAATTTTCTTCAAACATTTGGTTGTTAAAGGCAATAATGTCATCAATGTATCTATATACATTGCATAGGTACTCAGGTCTATTTTTCGTAATGGTGTAAGAATAAATTCACAGCGAGTGACGAGTAGCACGTTTCTTATGGAAACAAAAGTTTAACATATACATAAAGGATTTGCATGTATAAATGTTTGTTCTTCACGCCACCATCATACATACTTCGCCAAAAGGCTACCAAGCTATAACCCTGTACAGAGACGCTTCAGCTGGAGCATTCAATACGAAACTAAACAAGTCGCCATCTTAGCCTGGATTGCTTGTATAATTTGGTGTTATAATGTGTGGACAAGCAGAGTCTAGGGAAATTTTTCCTTATTGTGTAAGTACCATTCACTATACATGCCATTACTGCATTAACACTTAGGATTGTCTATGTAAGGGCAATAGCGTGCAGACTCAACTTTCCAGAAAGATTTCTTTAAAGATATATATATATATTTATTTTTTTTGAAAATATTCGGCTCTGTTTCCACTATTTGAGAATAAACCATTTTCGAAAAGCGTTTGTATATTTATATTATTTTTTACACCTCTACATATTTCTATTTTGCATGTATCAAATGTATCTACGTATGATTTTCTATTTTATTGATTTTACGTTTAATGTGCCTATATTGTACACATTGTTTAATACTTAATATTATTTAGATTTGTACATTCTGTTCTTTGATGCCTTTGGGTATCTCGCTATATACATCTGGCTTATCTCATTTACTTGTATTTTGCGACCTACCTCAGGAAAAGGCACAAAGTACATAGTCCTAGAAAAGGCACATAATGACGGTTCTGGGGCTGCGTGCTGATATTACGTCGTATGTATATGTGTGTGTATATATATATTTGTATGTTTATATTTGTATATATATGTTTGAACATAGTATTTACATTAATTTTTCTCTTACCTTAATTCCATCTTCAACCTTATTTATCTAACTCACCCCTTTTTTAACATGCACTATCTATCTTATATGATTTGCTATTTTTGCACTATAATTTATCTATTATATATCAGTGGCTCAATTTGCTTATACTTAGATACAATTGCTCTCTTTATTATTTTCTCCACCCTAAATTTACTATATTTTAAACCTATATATATATATATATTGCCACCAGGGGTCGAAATTGGACTTTTAACCAATAGTGTACCAATACTAGTTAAGTGTACAAGTAACTAACAGAATAGAAAGTAAACCTCAACATTAAAAACGGGTAAAATGTAAGTGTAGCAACTATATTTAAGCATGTAAACTACAACAAAATGCAACTTTTCAAAATAATTGAACATTCATTTGTAATAAAAAAAAATTCAAAGCAAATGCAGATACATTGAGAAAATTATATAAAATTATTCCATAGGTCACTGTTCTTGAAAAAAAAAAGTAAGTAGCCATAGTTTGGAATAGTTAGGTGCACTATGTGCACCCAAAATTTACATGCATGGATAAAATTTCATGTGCACAGTGCACCCACTAATTTCGAACCCTGATATACACTGGTGTAGTCAAAGCAGCCTTGCTATGCAACATACAAGTATTACATACAAATAAATTGATTACATAAAAGCTACACCACTGTATGTATGTAGTATTAGTATAATATTGGATAAAAAGTGATTAATTTTTAACAGGCACTAAACCAAATAGCTATCAGTCAACTGTTACACAGACGTACAAAATTACATTATATATGTCTATTTGATTTTCCACCAAAATACCCATTTAAAGTGTCATTTGCCTTTTATTTAATTTTATCTTATAACGTGATATATCGGCACACAAATCTACCTGAATAGGCTACCGCTAATTTTAACGCTTTAATTATCATAACAAATCAAACCATGAACTGTTCTGAAGGATGCCGTTAACGGGGCAACAGGAGGACCTGTCCTCTCATTGTTATTAGGGTTCCATATCCCTTCAATTTCAAACAAAATGTTTTTAAAAGGTATATTGCCCTCCCCCCAATATTTTCATGCGTCGGTGCTGATGACCGTTCTAATCGAGAATGTTACTTGAAAAAAGAGAAAAATTGCAAGTTTTATGACAACAATTCTAAATGTTAAGAAGCAATCTACGATTTCATTTGTGATTCCAGCATTTCGACAATAGTGCCAAAATTTCTGCACGAGAATTTGAAATATTAAAAGTATTTTTATAACTGAATTTAAAACTTCAGGCACCAAGTAAAATTTTTCAGGAACCTTGGATTTGTCGGCCCCTGTGATAGACTGTCTTTTCTTTGTAGCAGTATATTCATTAAAAACATTAGAATTTACCTCAGAGCTTCTTTTAAAAATATTCGAGTCACTTTTCAAAAAATAAACATGACAAATTATAATTAGCGAAAACCAGAATAGAACCTTGTACCTGCAAGTTTACATGTTTTTGAAATCCACAACTTAAGGTTAAGAAATGTGAGGTAGGAGGGAAAAATCTGAAAGATGAAGTGAGAAAGATGAGGTAGGGTGGATAGAAATAAGAGTACTAGTGTTTAACCAAGTGCATTTGGTGACAAATAGAATCGGAGACATGTTAACTATTCTCACTACTGTATACAGGGAATCATAACCCCCATTATGCTGAAATTTTCTATATATATATATATATATAAGTATACACATATATGTAGTGAATTTTAGCTCCGTAAGCCCTACTTACGAACCTTGTATACGTTAATGACTCATTATAAAACTTTCAGTTTGGAAAAATAATTTAGAGAATCATTAGCTACTTTCATCCATAGTGAAACAATATTGAGGCCAAACTGCACGTGTATCCCCTGTGCGATTTATCACCAAGGTGTGGAAACCCTGTGCGGCAACGACCTTCCTGGATTACATCATCATGCATTTGCTTCCTGGCCGCCATGTTTTTTTAAGGAGTAATTACCTGTTATACTGAGTTTACTACCTATTATACTCTTTTCAGATTTTTTTAACAAAAAAAAAAAACTTCTGTCTTTAAGCATTGATTTTTTATGGCTTTTGGAATCATTTCCTCCACTTCGTCTTTGTGACGCCGCCTCCACATATACTCTGCGTAGTATGAGTCAAACAGCTTTTCACTACTGACATTGCAGTGCTCCACGTTCCCTTCATACCCCCCCCATACCTTCTGCGAAGTATAAGCCCAACAGCTTTTCATTACCGACATTGAGATACTCCACATTTCCCTCCTCTTCCCTTTTCCCATCCAAACCTCTTCCCTCATATTTCCTCTAACCTCTTCATCCAATACCCCCCTCTCCATCCCAAACATACCATCAATTCCAATCTGTTACAAAAATAAATACGTTTTCGTCACTACTATGCTCGTTTTTGTCTATCACAACAACTCACAAACCACCACCGACACAAACCGATGCCACAACTACCACACGCATTTTTAACTCTCCACAAAACTTTCCCTCCATTTTAAGAGTATAGCATCAGTTTTGGAGACGAGTTGACAAAACAGGGGATTCATCTGTAGTTTTACCAATATTGGTAATGTTAAAAAATCAAAAAGCGACGATTGGTGCCGATGGATTCTTGTAAAGAATGGTGTTTTTAAATTTCACGAAAAACAGAAAACAAAGTAGACTAAACAATATGAGTGAAACTCTGTGGACAATTCTTTTTCAAAGTGTATAACAAACTGTTTCAAACTCTTCTTGAATAATTAAAACGGACAAGATATAATACAATTACCCTGTCATAATATGGCGAAATCTGTCTATAACGATATTTAAGGACCGGAAAAAGAGATCCCACACAGGGCAGAACCAAATACTCTCTTCTTCAGCCTCTTCTCGAGGCAAGTTTTTATGGCAGATGCTACGAACTTCGAGCTTTTCCGCCAAGGGCTAAAAGTTTATATCATTATAATAAGCACCAAAATAAAAGTTAAGTTCTGCATCACTCAAAGTATAGTCTCTAACTTTCATTAAACGATTTCTTATCGCTATATTTTAATCCAAAAGTGAATGCAATCACTATATTGTTTGAAATCAATTACTTATCGTCGTCATTCTTTCCTACAAACCAATTTGTAAGATTTAAATAAATCTCAATAACAACAAGTAAGTTATTATTGAAGTTCACCAGACTTTAAATCACTAAGTTTCCAATCATTTCAAGTTAAAACATGTCCAGTGCACAAACTGAACTTCAATTAGTATATGGAAGAACCATTTAGTTTTCGTACTTTCAAATTATCCACTACGTTGTTTGTGTTTCTTTCGTAAACATCACTCAATAAATCAATCGTTAATATTCATTTCTATATTACATTCGTACTTTGCAAGCCACTGAATTAGTATGCAATATTAAATTTATCTTCGTATTTCATTAAAGGATTAAAATTTCCAAATCTATTTTACTCACTTATACTCTTGACAAAAAAAAAATACAAACAAGCCCAAATTATAAAAGCCATCCAAACTTCAAGGAACAACTGGTAGATTTCAAAATCCATCCAGCACGCGATAAAGCAAGTTTTCAGCGTTTCAATGAGTGGAGACGAAACAACTTTAAAGAAACTACGTAGACAAAACCTAAATACAATCGTAAAATTATAAACATTAATGAAAAAGAACTTAGCAAAAACTTTTCCGTATCCTTGACGTGCACGAGTAAAGAACATCTATCGTGTCACGTCTCAACGAGATCTCCAGATACACTCGATATCTGTCAAGAACGCAGAAAATACGGTTATAGACGGATTTCGAAGCATCAATACTTGCCAAGGCAACTATGCGAATTTCCGGATGACAGTAGACAATTGATAAAACTTGAGAAATCTACACGAAACATCATATAACCTTACCGAATCCGATAATTGTACTTCGTCCTCAACAGTATTATTTGCCATTACGTAAAATGAATTTACAAACACAACCGCTCAAACTCCACTTCGGTTAATTCTAGTTCTTGATATATTGTTCCCGCGATGAATAACCGATTCCAATTCGATTCATCGAAGCAGTAGTTATATATTGATAAGGATTCTCATAAAACGTTGTAGCTCAATTAGATTTGACTCTGATCAGCAAAAATATATATATATATATATATACTTTTATGGATCTAGTTCATCATTGTCATGTCATAAATAGAATTAAACAATAAATAAATTGTATGGCTGGCACCTTAGTGGATCTATCTCCCTTTGGTAGTAAAATCTTTTCCTCAATCACTTGGATCATGAAATCAGGAATCTTCGAACATCTTAATAATCGTTTTTCTTGTTTTTATATTCCGTAGACTATTTTATATTGTTTAAAGTCATTAGTCGCAAATTTATTGATAACTTAGAAAGGGGGTGAAATTTGTCCGGCCTGACTTAGAACACTATTCAATTTCATCTTATCGGGGGTTCCATGAAAAAAAACCCAAACGAAAAAAGCGCACACATAAACTACGCATAGCAAAAACCGCACGATCATGAATGCGCGCAAAAAAGAAGCGCACACGGAAAATTGTGGACGCGGAAAAAAGCTCACCCAGAAAAATGTACAAGCCCTTATCGGGAGGACGTGATAGGACGATGAGGAATCTCTTCCGCCTTTTGTGCACATGCGTGCACTTGTGTTTCCATCCACTAATACTTAGTTCGCTAGAAAAGTAAAGAAGCGACTC
>QLNU02015360.1:97036167-97052457 GCA_006491805.2 Dysdera silvatica
CCCATTATATATACATCAGTGATTATAACCTTTGATTATAACCAGTGATTTAAACCTTTTCCCACTATATATTGTTATGCACTACTTTTTAAATAATTTTTAAAATCTGAGTTACGATGAGTTTAAATTTAATAAATAATTTGTATCTGCATTATTTCATATACTTATAGTAGATCCTTTCAATAACGCGTTCCGATGAACGACTGTTGCACGTTAAAGTCGCTATTTTCAGTCTCGGCAACTTTTTAATAGAATTACACATTCCCATTAATTTCTTCTTTCAGCTTCACGTTTTTGCTTTTATCCATTGAGATGTGTTAATGGTAGAAGTGCAGTATTGCTCTTTTTAAGTGATTGTCAAATTACCCATGACTGCTTTGACAAAGAGAAAATATCAGAAATATTTTGTTGAGTACCTTTCCCATAGTTTTATTTCATCACTAGGGGACAAAAAAAACCGTCAATATGTCTAATACACGACTGCACTTTCATATGAAAGCATATGGCTCATTGACAAACGGAGAAAGTCCATGATGTACGGCCCTGCCTCCCATCATGGACTTTTCCCATCACGGAGAAAGTCCATGATGTACGGTCCTGCCTCCCATCATGGACTTTTCCCATCACGGAGAAAATCCATGATGGGAGGCAGGGCCGTACTTACCGTGTTAGCGGACCTGGGCAAAAACAGATTTTAGCGGCCCTTAAAAATATTTTGACATATAAATAACACAACGATAAAATGATTTACCTAGGTTTAGCATTGGGTCCTTTATAAAGCATAAAGTCCTTTCCTAGTCTAAACGCTGTAGGTAAAAATAAAGAGCAGATAATGAAGTTAAATTGAAAATAGGGGATAAAAATTAAATAAAATACGAATCATTGTAATTTATTATTACTCTAATTATTATAATTATAACGAATTAATGAAAAGTTTCTCAACGAACAAAGCTGCTTGTTTTATACTATTAGAACTTACAAAGTAATTTTTCTAGTCTTTTATGCTGCCACGAGTCTCTGCAGTGGCCGTATGGCCACCACAATAAACATGATAATGTACATGGACTACCGATGCTAACTCATTTGACTAATAACACGTGTATTTATTCTGACCACCATTTAGAAGCTGCATTATGGGAAGTATGACGTCACACACAAAAGGTGAGTTGACCAAATACTCTGTTGAAAGTATATGGAGTTGCTAAAAACTGATTTCTTGTATTTGCACTACAATTTTTGGCGACCCTGGGCGACCGCCCAGCTCGCACCCTCCTAAGCACTGCCCTGCGTATACGTTATTAGAAATCTCACACATTTTATATCACAAATCAACCATTACTTGCAAAGGAAATTTTCCACAAAAATGTACTAACCATTAAAATAATGGAATAGCATGGAATGGTACTTACATTTTCATTTTTATAAAGGGCCATCTGGCCAGAAAAGGCCATTGACATGCAAAAATAAAAGAAAAAAAGAAAAATGAGAAATAAGAAATACACTTTCTCTCAGAAAAAATAGTCATTTCAAATCAGACAAGTTGGAAGGATAACGCTTTTGTAGCACGAATTGGAGAGCAAAAAAAAAGTACCATTTGTGTACATATTTCTCAGTCTTTTATTTATTCTTGCTTGTCGAGGGGCAAGACTTATTCAGCAGTGTTAATAAGCTCATTCCGCATTTTGCAAACAGTTACGCATTTAAATTTTCCGATATACGGCAACAAACATTTGCTTAAGGCGACGTGTTCTCACATTTGCAAACATTGACACAAGCTCTAAATATGGCTCAATTAAAAACAAACTATTTACTGATACATGACAAAGCTTTCAAACACAGAAGAGGGAAATGTAGAAAAAATTAATGTGCCCGAGTCAAGGGCTAAACGGTGGTGTGTTTTCAAGCAGAAATAGACACGCTTGCTTAAGCAATCCATTGATCCAAATCCAATAGGTCTTTCTCGTCTCTTTCCTTTTTATGACATGAAGCAAGGATCTAGACTTGGGAAGGTAAGAGAGTAGGGGAAAATAAAGTTTTATTTCGGGATTTTGAATACACAATGGATTTTATTCATTTTACCATCTACTTACGGAGTATTTAAAGTGCGTCTTCACTGACATTGGAATGGGAATTTTGTATTTGGGCAACGTTGTATACACTAGGAATGTTTGTGAGTGAATTAATTATGCACTAAATATTTACCTGCAACATATGTCGCCACATTTGCATCTCAGAATTTGTAAAGCTGCCTTTCGTTTGGCTGTATATGCGTAAAAAAAAAAAAAAGAGATAATGTGGATTTATTTGGAAAATAAGAATAAATATTTCTTTTTCTTTTACGCGGTTTTCGCTAAAATAAATTCGGGATATCTTAATTAAAAAGAGCTAATTCAACGCTTCAACAATGAGTTATTAATTCGGAAACCTGGCTTGAAAACTTAAGGATTATTAATCACGGCGCGTTGCTAATTAGGACATCTTAATTCTGAACGTCCAATCAAAAATGATTTGATAATTTAAATGTTAATTCTTGCTACACGGTTGCGGGCACGAGCAGATTAAAATACAATTGCGATGGCCGAGCCAGTTGAAATTTGGCACGCGGCTTCCGACCACTTTAAAAACTGCCTGCTTAATTTCTGGATCTAAAAATGATTATGAACTACGATGCATTTTCATCAGTTGTTGTTAATGATGATAATTGTAGCTAACATACGTTAAAATTCCACAAAGCCCGACATGGAGCCTAAACGGTAGACGGGGGGGCCGCTGGTTTTAAATCCCAGACTCCGAAATAGGAACTGATTAAAGCTCGTTTAGCTCCGAAGTCATTAACGAAATGTAATTCTCCACATTTAATCTGAAGAGTAATTATTCGATATGGTAATTCCTGTGGATGTATCACAGATGTTTACAATAGGATACGCAGGAACGCTTGTGCGAGATTAAAAGCGTGGAATACAGGGGAAACCGTGTGTAATCTTCGTATCACACGGTATAAGAGAGAACGATTTTACTCTTATGACTGAGCATTTTTATGTCAAAGAATCAGATAAGAGGTCAGGACACTGACGGATCCAGCGAGGGGTGGAGGGGGCGATTGCCCCCCCCTAGGGTTAAATAGGAAAATAAAGACGATGAAGAATATTTTATGTGTTGTTTGTTAAGACTGTAATAAATAAAAGTCTTATACTGGTGTCCAAAGTCTCTAAGTCTTGGAGAAATGCGATCCAGACGTTTTTCCACGAATCTATAAGCTACTCGCCCTTCAAACTACGTTTTCAGTAAGTGTTGCTTCAGCAAAACGTAGTTTTTTATCGTTGAAGCGCCGTCAAACTTGGCTTCGAACGCGGATGACAGAAGAGACTTTTAATACACACCCACAGAGACATTCATATTGATGTAAATAAAGTGATTGACAAATTTTCAAAGAAACCAAGATGGCTCGACTTTGCACTATAAACTTCAAGTTTTTTAAAAAGTTGCTTGTTATAAAAAAAGTAAAATAATTACAATGTTTTTGTAGTTTAAATTTAAACTTGTTCTATTAATTACATTGTAAATTATCGTTTTTGGTTATTGTATATGTCTCCTTTACTAGGTTATCCTTCTGTCATACTTGACTATAATATGCCTTAAACCATATAGTTTAATTAAAGAAAAGCCCAGCTTTAATTCATTGTCGTAAATTAAATATTTTGGTGAGTATAAAGCAGGGTTGTCCAACCTTTTTGGGTAGCGGGCCACTTAAAGAATTTTCACGGATCTCGCGGGCCAGCGGTTTCTTAAAAAAAAGGCAAAAAAAATTACACTTAACAGCCTCCCTTTAGAGTTTTTTCCAGTTATTTGTTTGTGTACTTTCGATATTGAAAAGGGATCACCTATGCTGTACCACGATTTTTCTTTATTTCTGAAAAAATTTAAAAGTTTTGTTTGGGAATATTTCTATTTTATTTCAAACACCTGTAGACGGGCCGGATTAATATTGCTCGCGGGCCGGAATGTGGCCCACGGGCCGTATGTTGGACAACCCTAGTATAAAGGAAGGCTAGTAATATAACAACATTTACCTAAACTATTTAATAGTCCAAAACTAAAAATTTTCCCTATGAGGGGCCCGGAAACCGCCCCCCCCTCCCCCGTAATAACATCCTGGATCCGCCATTGGGTCAGAAATGGCTTAACGTGACCTCCAGGCCATAATAAGCTTAGTTGAAACCATGTCTCATCCAGATAAGAATCGCGGTCCGATGAGCGAGATACTGGGTTTACCATTTTTCCAACACACAAAGAACACTCCTTCCTTTAAAAATCGACTAGGTTACGCCGCGAGGCAGCAAAAATACGTTAAAGAAGGGCAATTCAAACACTTATACAAATCTTTTGAGAATCAAACTGAAGACAAATATTCGTGTTTCGTGGTGTTACGGACAGCTGCGCCGACATCGGCAGTTTTCTCAGGAATCCGAACTTGGCGCCTCGGGAATTAAACCCGGAAACTCGGAATGGTGGAAAGCGACTCACTCGATGCCAGCTGAATCAGTTTGCTGTTCTTGGGCCATAAAGAAAGCAGCCAAGTCCATTCTGCGCCAACCAGCAGGATTCAGGCCCGGAGATTTTCGTCAAAGTAGACAGACGCATTAGCTCTATCTACATCACTCGTACTGGAGCCCCCATAATTATAGGCCGACGCATAAGCCACCATTTTCTTGTACACTTCCGGTTTCATTTACCTTGGCGAAAAAGGTTTTCCGCTTTGGAGCAACGATCGCTCTTTTGGCATAAAAATAATCCACAATCCGCCATTATCCGACGAAAGCAAACATTGGCGCAACTATTAAGATGTCGCCAATGAATACAATTTGCAACCTTAGCTTAGTTTTCTATTAATGTAAAATTACAATGCAAACAATCAAAACAAACTTTACGCTGCAAACATTCTATGTTTATTTCTCGAATGATTAGAAACATTCCCAGCGGAACACTCACCCATTTCACCTTATTTTATTAAAAATAACACACTTGTAAATCACTCAACTTTAACAAAGCAGTGAATAGGATCACGTGACACGATGGCAAGAAAATGGCGGTTATGCGCCAGCTCTCTTTTCTAGGAACCATAACTCGTATGTCTGCTAAACCAGTGGGTCTTTTCAAAATTTTTTCCTACGAAATCCTTTTCTTACCACAAGCCTTGCCACTAGACCCCTTTAGAAACAGTATTTAAGGAGAGCATAAAAGGCTCATAGTCATAAAAATAAATCAGTAACAAGGTAGATGTAATACTCGTCCATCGTCGAGGGGTATTCGTTACAATTAGCTAGGTAATTTTATCTAAGGGGCTGTCATGGCAGACAATTTCAGAATTTGCAGACTTCCTTGAAAATTTCAGCAATGTTTTACAAATTGCTTGCGGAAATCTGCTGTTGTGTAGAACTTCCTTTGATAACAAAGTTATTTCGACACTGGCGTAAGGTTTAAAAACACGACGTATAGAGAGCCAATTGTTCCCTTTGTCAAGTGAAGGAAGAATGAGGCTTACTTTGGGTAACGCTGTTGTTCTAAACTATGAGTAAATTAGGCCAAAAAATATACGGCAAATGGTTGCGATTCTTTGAAAGTTCCCCCCCACTTGCAGCAACACAATACTCTACTGATAGCCCATTGCGAGGTGCCCCTAACCATGGAAACAGCGCGGTTTATCTCAAAATGAAATGGACTCACTCCACCCACTGCATACGATTGCATCACAATCATGACTTGAGTAAGAAGTGGATACTTGAATATACCGTAAGGATATAATGAAGGTCGTAGATTTCACGATTTTGATGGTAAATTGGACGATGAGATTACAAGTCGTAAATTTGGGCTACGTTCCAGCAAATATCCGTTTTCAGTTAACCGTTGTAACATTACGTCATGTGCCATTGACGTATGCTCTTAAGCTATGTCGTGGGATTTAGAGGTTACTTTATTGCGTTAGCGTTCCCTTTCTTCTTATTCATTAGATTATACGTGTCGAAGTTTGATCCCAAACCAAAATAGCGGCCAATTCTTGCCTTTGTTGTAAAATAATCTGCGTTTATTTGCCTTACATTATACGATATCCTTACACGAGAAAACTACAACAGCGTCCTAAGCATGTCAGTTTCCAATACATCCAGTTGAAGTGAAAATGACTTCTAGAAATGACTATGGCTATCAAAGTAAGTTTTAATGTGTAAGGGGTGTATAGGCTGGAGTAGGGTTCTTCAACCGGGTTTCCGCGAACGATTGCATGCGGTCGATGTAAATATAATCTTAATTTGTGTGGGGGGTCCCTTTAGACTTGGAAACAATTTCAAGGATTCCTTCCACGGTAAAAATAAGAAGCTCGCTTAAAACGTACCAGGAAAAACGAAGTTAATGAATCGATGTTTATAATTTATGGCTGTATATTTCTAACAATACTCTACATCTCTGATAATGTTAGACGCATTATATAATTGCATTACATTCGAAATATGAATAACCGTTCATAGCGTCAACATTCTGACGCACAACTTTCTAAAAAGTCATTGTTTTTTAATCTCTGCAATGTTTTTGCGAAATTCCTGACAACTTGCTCATTTCCCGGCTGTTTCCGACGCACTGTAATGACCTGTTGATTAGATCGTTTCCTTACAATTCCGCTTAAACAGGAATTGTTTCTCAGTCAACACTATGCGTAATCACTATAAGGTGCGTGTGATCTAATCTTCCACATCGAAAGTACAGTGCAAATGCGGCGTAATAATGTACTTGTTTCAAATGCGATTAAACTAAAGGTCAAAATTAGTTTTAAATCTAAAATCAATACGCAATTACATCGAGTAGAAACCTTCATCAACAGTCCATCGAGATGGTCCTATTGACAACAGCCTATAAGCTCTGACGGTCTTCCCTAAAATTGGCGCAGTATAGCCCAAATGCTCTTGCGCCATAAAAAATCCAAACAAACGATCTTCCCTAAAATACATATTTCTGTATGGTTTCAGTAAGAATAGATTGGCCGGAGAGCAGCTCGAAAACTTGGCAATAGCCATAATTCACGGAAAAAGTAATTTGCCGGTAAAACTTTTATACTCATTGTATCGGTAAACGAGTAATAGAATAAAAAGGGGAAGCTCAAATATTGATCGCACTATCTTCAGTCCCGGAGAGCCCCCCCCCTAATATTAATCAGATTTTAAATGTGATAAATGTTGCAGATGCCGATCCTGTCCCCCTCCCCTCCCGTAACTTCTGTGTTTCAATCGGGAGCTACTGGAGATGAGAAAGAGAAGCCCGATTTGTTACAAACTCTCTCTTGACAGACGGCGATTTGGCTTCAATTTTGGTCACCAAAATCACGCCAAGAAAATAAAAAGACAGACAATTTAAATTAATTGCGCCAAAAAAGTCTGATAGATATTTTCACCGCCCACTGCTTGGCAGCGTGTCTGCAGCCCACACCGTATCGAATAACGAATATTAATTTGGCAATTAATTAAGCGGCGGAGCATTAAAAAAGCTGGCTTCCTATTTTAATAGAAAAGAAAGAAGGATGGGCACATTTCGGCGAAAACAAATTGATCCCGAAAAGAATAAAAAAAAAATCCTAGTCCAATGTCAAATAGGAAGCATAGCCGCTACTTCCTTAGAACAGCATTGCAAGAACTTTCTGTTTGGAGCAAATAGATCTGCGTTACCCGATTTAGGGCCGATAAAATAATTCAACATTTTGTTTGCGCTTTCGGAAAGGAACTGGCTATTACAGTCGTCTAGGCATCTCAAGTTGGAACCCCTTTTAGTTACGCCCCTGAGAACTAAAATAAGGAGTGGTGGGAGCGCAGACTCCTCATCCACGAGTCTGCCTCTATCAGCGCCATGCGGAAAGATGCTAGCTCCAGCGCCTCAGTCTACGAATTACGAGATCAAATGCACTCACGTCGTATGCCGTTAAGGTAATGACAGAGGCGTTTGTGGAGCTCCAAACCGGCGGCAGTTTCTCTCTTGGGGGCATATTGCAGAATATGTCACAGGACTTGCGTGGGCCATCATTGTGAAATTTCGCAGCGTAACGTCTATAGCGAGCCAATAGATGCTATTAGCACAAGAGGAACACACAGCGCACAACCATTACATTATAATATCAGATGCGGATCAGAATATGCATTACACTAAAAGGCAACCGCTTTAAAATAATGGATAAATAACTGCGCGACAGTGGTGCCAATATGGCTAAGGCCGGCGCCGACCATCGCCTAAGGCGTAGAGTCTTCCGAGAGCTGTGGTGATATGGTGATCTCTGAAACGCGGGGGGAATTTAATGAGTTAATTTTGGTTTGCGTTCCCCCATTTTTTGTGCATTAAGCCGTCGGTGAAAGGTACCGCTATCTTAACACGATCTCAGATCTACAAACGGCCCTATTTAATCCGATTCGCACGTTAAGTTCTATTGTCAGCAGTACCAAAACCGTGAGCTTAATATAAGAGGCAAGCAACCGAATAGTCCCAAAAATTATACTTTAACACGCGAGTTGATTTGGAAGGTGGGGAAGAAAGCACTATATTCTGACCTTTAGTTGTTTGCTCGCAGTTTTCTTTCCTAAGAGTGGATGGACCTGAGATGGGACCGATAGCTTAAACGTGAGCTTCGGATCACTTTGGGCTTACCCATAACGATACTCAGCAAGCTGATTATAACCATTTCGCCACTGCGGAGATATACTCCGTAGTTATATATTTAAGCAAAATTAACCCCCCGTTTAAAACTCCTTCGCAGGGTACATAGGCGTTGAACCGCTTAACGCACAGCCTCGTGACGTTTAGCAATGGCAAATTTTCTCAGGTCCATCTCTCGTACGAGCGATGTCCTTAGAAATTTCTTAAAGCATTATAAAATCTTATCGAACGAAATTGGTCCTTAAGATTTGTTTACGTTTTCACGACACAAGGAGCAATAAAGGTCATGCTTCGCCGAGACCTATCGCTTTCTGAAGAACCCGAACCGTGAAGGGGAAATCAACCCCGGACTGCCGTGGGATAGCACACGTTCTACAGCACCGCTGGAAGTCGAACCCGGGTTAGTAGCACGATAGATGATTGGGTTACAGCTATGCCATCATTGGGCAGTGGACCTACATTTTTCCGAGGAATCCGAACTTATTAAAGCCTAAGAAACCAAGCCCGGACTACATTGAGCAGTTGTTAGTAAGAAGGGTTGGGGGTTTTTTTTTCAACTTCCATTTGTATTTTTCTTTTTTTTTTTTGGCGCAAGGACTGTAAAGGTCATGCCATGCCGAGACCTACAGTTTCCGAACCTCTTAAAGCCCAGGAAACCAACCCCGGACTCAGTAAGCAGTTAGTCGATAAGCGGGATTTCTCTTTTCCAACTTTTGTTTGTATTTTTCCGGCGCAAGGACCGTAAAGGTCCTGCTACAACGAGACAGTTTCTAAACCCGGATTACAGGGAGCAGTTAGTCAGTAAGCGGGGTTGAGTTTTTTTTTCCAACCGTACTTACCGTTTGTAGTTTTTTTCCGGCGCAAGGAACGTAAAGATGCTGCGTCGTGATCTAGTTTCCGAATATCTGCAGCAAGGCTTTATGGCGTAATCGGAAATTATTGATGAGAGTCGTGCCGCCCTGCAATGAAATTTTGTATATTTAACATAGGAATATATGAGTTGTAGCTCTATAAACCCCCCTCCACGTTAAACCCCCTTTATAAACTTTCTGCGTACGCCTATGCCAACCTCGGAGTACAGTGAGCAGTTAGTTGGTAATTTTTTTTCCAACCATACTTATATTTGTATTTTTTCCGGCGCAAGAACCGTAAAGGTCGTGCTGAGCCGAGACCTACAGTTTCCGAACCTCTGAGGGTCTACGAGACCAACCCCCAAACTACACGAGGGGTTGATCGGTACGCTTTTTTTTTCCACCGTTGGGACTCGAATCCGGGATAGCGACACGCTGGGTACACGCATTACCACCGCAGAACCAATTGATCCTTAAATGATTACTGTAAACCACTACATAGAATTCCACACACAGGAAAGTTGGTTTTATTAAAAAATAGAGTCGTAAAACGAAATTGCCAAATTTAAAAACTAATAATTATATGTATACTCCTTTTATTTATTATTCATTTATACAGTCACCACAACGATGTACCCTATGACGAGTATAGCACGAGACAAATGTACATCATATTCGACTGTACAAAAAAAAGTCACGAGAAAATATCAGCACGGGTATATCAAACCTGCGATCCCAAATAAAACCATATTCCTGAAACTGCAATCCAGGAAAGACCAGCAGGTTATTTTCTACCCCCTCTTTTCTTTTTCTAACTTTCCTTTCTCTCCCATTCTAATCATCTCACCTATTTCCTTAAATTTTTCATAATTATTAAATAATTAGTTACAGAAAAACTAATTTTGCACTTGCAACAAAAGAATAACATCAAGTCAAAAAGGTTCTCTTATCATTTACATGATCCCCACCACTCGTTAACTTTTATCCAGTCATTTAAACTCCATTAACCTGTATTAAATATTGAGAAAATGATCAACGAAGGTAAGATGGAGGGAGGATTCAACCTCATCACGAGAAGTATAGGGAGAAATAATGGCTACTTTTAATTTTATAATAAGGACGGATAAGAAAGAGAACCCCTTAAAAATGAATGGAAACATCTAGCAAATTACAACTAAGGAGGAAGTTTTTAATACGCTGAATATGTATCATGCTTTAATAGGTAGAAGGCCATTTGACGCCACGTTCTTCCAAATATGCGCCAAAACGCAGCTGAAGTACAAAATTCTAGAAGTGTAATGGAAGTACCTCGAGCGTTTAATGTCATCTAACCTTACTGTTCGAAATACTTTATGCCAAGGGAAAGGGTCTTTGCGCACGAAGGTTTTAAACCTCGCGGAGTTGCCGACGCAGTAACTTCGGTACAAGAAAGCGATACAAGTTCTGAAAAATGTTTCGAAAAATCTTTTCTTGTTCCATTGAAGCGCTTTTTCTTCCTCTTCTCTCCCGCGGTGAAATGCGTCTTGGGTGGTTTCCAAATCCGCTAAATATCTCCGGAAATCTTCGAACACTATTAAGACGGGATTTAAAATAATCCGGTGATTTTTCTTGGAATTTTATCCGCATTACATAAGGCGTTGGCCATTGATTGCACAATCAATATTTCGTCGCCTCTTTATTTGTGCATCTTTAATCGTGAAACGTTAAGCCATAGTTGAAACGAACTTTGGTAATAAATACTAAAAAAAAAATTTAAAAAAAGTTTCCGTTTTACATTTTTAAGCAAAGGACTGGTGTATCCTTTCTTTTTTTTAATTTCAATTTTTTTGGTATAGGACTTTCATAAAAAAATTAAATTTACATATCCCGTCTTCTGTAAAATAACATACTCAACACCCTTACATAATTTGAAAAGATTTTCTCCCCGATTTTTCTTACGACTAACAGTGAAATGATAATTGCGATAATAACATCTATTCTGAATCATCCTGTACAGAGATAATCTGGCAACGAAAGAGCGAAATCAGTCAGGTTTGTCCGTCCGTGCGAACGGCGCTTTTTTTCTTTGGCCAAAGGATACGCCCTTCTCATGCATCCAAAAGACGATCGATGGGATTTTAATAATTTGCATATACAGCCGGGAAAGCAATTGCATATATGGTTTCGCAGCTCTCGCTCCATTTTTATTTTTTGTATGGATATAAGTGTGCGTTGTCATGAAACAGCAACGTATTCACATCCATTATAGACTTGCAAATTTGGCCCTGCGGTGGCGCAGTGTGGTAACGCGTTCTCCTAGTGCGCCGCTAATCCGGGTTCGACTCCCAGCAGTGCAAAAAGAACGCTTACTCAGAGATCTCATAAAGATCGCACTGCTCACTGTAGTCCGGGGTTTGGTTCCCTAGGCCTTAAGAGGTTCGGATTCCTCGGAAAACAGTAGGTCCCGGCGCAGCATGACCACTGTAGTCTTTGAGCCGTAAAACCAAAAAGAAAGAAAGAAAGACTCGCAAATTTCGCTCTCACAACTCATTAATCATCATACTACTACCACCACCTTTTTTTTAACATAAATTTCTGGGAGAAAGTGAATGAATTCATTATATATACCTTCAACGATGCCGTGCCATTTATGGTCAACCCGCAATTGTACAGATTGGAAGGGTTCGTCGTTCCAGATGCGGACAATTCCTTTGGGAAATCGGGGTGGGGTTTAAAAATTTAGAGAATTCTTTTTTTTCCACTATAGATAAGGCTCCTAAAAAAAGGGAGCAGGCGCATACCTGTCATTTTCTTTCCATTGTATCACGTGATCGTGGTTGCAAATTGCATTTATTGGCGACATTTTGAAAGTTGCGCCAATGTTTACGTTCGTCGGATAATCGCGGATTGTTGATTATTTTTATGCCAAAATAGCGATCATTGCGCCAATGCGTAAAACCTTTATCGCCAAGGTAAATGAAACCGGAATTCTACAACAAAATGGCGGCTGATGCATCGGCCAAGAAATCTAGGGGCTCTAACTATAGATGGCCCCCCTCACAATTTCCTCTCATGGTGTCAGTAATTTCGGAGGTTTAAAAAGTGGAGAAGAATAATTCCTTAGGTTAAGCCGACTCAACGTCGTTATCAGTAATTTCGACGGTTTAAAATTTGCAGGAGAATAATCCTTTATATCATGTTAAGCCGACTTAATGTCGTCGTCAGTAATTTCGGATTTGATAATCGTCATCAAATATGCATCTGCATTACCAAACTTCGTTACAAAACTCAAAGCTGCTTTTAAGACCTTTTTTAAGTTCTTGTGAGTTTCAAATTCTCATCTAATATTTCCAATTCTTTCAGCAACTTTTACATGAAATTTCTCCCGTTTTATTTCCGGTTTTCCTAATTCTTTCATTGAAAAAAAAAAAAAATACAAGGAAAAACTCCCAAAAGCACACTTTTTTGCTGTTAAAATTACGTGGGAACACAAGAAGTACAATAAAATCTGGCAATATGGCAAGTGCGCAGCCAAGGGATCTGTGGGGGGCCCAGCCCATCCCCCCCCAGAGGTCTATTGAAGTGCCCCTTCAGACCTCCAATTTTTAAAATTTCCCCCACGAACAAACGTAATATTTCCATACATCCCAGTAACGTAGGGATTTCTTGTAAAATTTCACGAAAACAAAGGAAAAAAAACCTATCATCAACTATTTTCAATTCGCTGCAGGACAGAGATCTCTCTGTTATCACACATACACATCAGTACGGGGAAAAATACAGAGGAATCCGCCTTACGCTCACCACGTTGGTAAGACGTGTTGGCAAGCTGGACCTACAGTTTAACGAAGGTTCCGAACTTCAGTCACCACAGTCGAAGTCTTACGCTAAGACGGAACTCGTTGTGTCAAGCCCATAGCGAGAGACCCTCCCCCACCCCCCCAGGAGTGCTGCTTCGAAGCGGCGCTCTAGAGAGCCGGTATTCTTGGAAGTGGACGGCTGTGGGACACACACACATTGTATTTATATAATTAAACTCGGGAAAAGTGTAATACGCCCTTTTGACAGCCAACAAACGCACCCCACTCCGGTAGAGAATCCTCCTCTACACTATGAGTAAACGAAAAGTCTAAAAAAAAAAAAGCAAAACAGAGTATATGATATGCATTACACAAGAACTCGGGATAACAGACACATTGGGTATGGACCTCAATGAAGTACAAGCGTTTAAATACTTAGGAGTTAGCTACATTAGGAGAAGACTGGGGAATAGAAACAGTAGAAGCAGGAGTCAGGCAGGATAAATGAAATAACCCGATATGTCTGGAAGCCCAGAAGACAAAATTTGCCAAAAAAAACTTAGAAAGCAAAGTATACAAACAAATCATTAGACTTTGCATGACGTATAGGTGGGAATGTTGTTGGGCATTAAAAGTAAAGGAGGAAAAAATGTTCCATGGGACAGAACAGAAATGTGCATGCTGGAATGCCCCTGGGAATAACCCTTAAGGGACAAAGCACAACACAAACGTAACAAAAATTGTAATAGAGAAAATCAGGGGAAGACCGGGGAATGGTGGAGGAATGTTCTGAAAAAAAGAAAGCACAAATCAGCAAGGGAGAAACAGGAAGACAAAGGCTAACAATAGAAACAACGACCCATAAGGCTGTAACTGGTCTTAACACCCGAAGACGCCTTAGACAGGGAAAAATGAAGCGCGTATGTAATACCACTGATCCAAAATGGGGAAATAACTAGGATATATTCTTGACAGTGAAATAAATTTCAATTACCTGAAAATATATCCCTTCAAATATAATAATTCTACATATAACTGAAACAACTTTATAGGGAGAGGCTTCGCTCTACCTAAAAATAAAAAGGGCAGAATTGCGACATCATGAGGGTTTTATGAGGAAACAGAATTGTAAGAAAGTAGCGCTAAGATTGCAGAAATACTAGACGCTGTATCCAAACTCATCGTAACGAAGTCCGGTCTAATTTTGAGATATAAAAGAAAATAAATAAAAATCCTAATGTGATACAAGCATGGAGTCGGCGCCGAAAATTCAGTTATCTCCACCGGCGGATACAGCCCAGGGCAAACAGAACAAAGATTACTGGGCATGGGTGAAAAAGATTGTTAATCATGCACTGTGGATAAAGTACACCATGACGCTGATAATGATTATCATAGCCTCCCCTTTTATTTATTGTGGCCTAAACAACTGCACACAACATACTCCAATTCTTAGATTATACTGTTCAAAGTTGGTTGGTTGTATTTTTATGGCGCAAGGACAGCAAGAGCCACTCTTGGTCACCGTTCAAAGTATATTCAGCTTAATACAATATTCTGTTTCTAGACTATAATCACAATTTAGTCCCCATTCTTAGAATATACAATAAAACTCAATCGGTGCAGTGTCAGCAACTCAAAGGTTCCCAACATAGTGTCCTTTCTGAGCAGCTCGCACAATGTCTCTTTACGTAAATATAATTTTATTGCAGTAATAGATTAATTCGATTAACTAGATTTAAAAACAGTATAATTGAATAAACCTCGATATTTTAGTTTAATCGTCAAAGAATTTTTCCCAACTAAGCAACATTTCTTAAGTTTTTATTAGCAACTTTTGGATACTCGCTCCACTCCTCTCTCTCTCTATGTATATGTATATATATATATATATATATAGGATTTCGGCCTATGGTAACCGAATTTCGGAACCTTCGTTAAACTGTAGGTCCAGGTGGCCAAAATTGATGAACTTAAGGCGGATTCGTCTGTTTCTTTCTGCATGCTACGCATATATGTGATATCAGAGACCTCCACATCCGCCGCAGTGGATTGAAAATGGTTGATGATAAGCTCACCACGTTGGCCAGCTGATCATCAACCATTTCAGCTGCCTGAATGAAGGTCTCTGACATCCTATATGCGGGTTTCAATCCTATACTCCTGCGTTGGCCAGCCAGAACTAAGTTAACAAAGATTCAGGCACTTCGACCAGCTCACAGCAAAATTCCTGAACTCCTGTATCACCCCCGCTATCCCAGGCTACTTTGAAACAGCGTTTTTGAGAGCCGGTATTCTTGGTAATGGACGGCTGCGGAACACACATAGTCGAACCTCGTTAAGACGAACACGCTTAAGACGAATTACTTTTAATACGAACCGTTTCCTGCAGACACGTAAGATTGTATAGCATACTATCCTTTCTGAGTAAGACGAATTACTGTTAATACGAACGGATTTTCTGTACCCCTTGGAGTTTGCACCGCAGAATTGGAAAATGAATGCATATGTTTGTAATTGTCATAAAACTGCTTGACAGGGTCTATACGGGACGAGACCAATAACGTAACGTGACGTCCAAACCACGAAAAAGCTTACTGAGTGTCGAATACATCCCAGCCGATCAAAAGACTGTGACGGTAACCGCCGGATTACAAAACGGAATACGGTTCACCAATGCAATAAGGCCGTCGCCCACTGAATTACAAAAATCAAGAATTTCGAAAATACAGCGGTTTTTCTCTTCGAAAAAATCTAAGCACGAAAGAAAGATTCAAAACAGCTAAAATTCATACACGTAAAAACGACAGCGGCTAAATTTTTTTTTTCTCAAAAAAAAGTCACAATTTTAACAGACTTGTAGATTAAGAGAATTTAAACGCCTGCGTCAATAGAGCGATTGTTTTCATGAAGACAGACAGTAGAATCATAACTCTCTATCGTTAGCTCTCTAATGGTGATAATATAAAACATAA
>QLNU02015360.1:97058331-97082183 GCA_006491805.2 Dysdera silvatica
CAGCTGCAAACAATTGCAACTGGAAAGTTACAGCTACATAAATCTCATTAATCATAATTATAATATTTAATTTCATTATGTACGTACGTTTTTAGGATAAATCTCATATTATTAATTACAGCATTACAGTTACATAATTACAGTTTCTTAATTGGTAAATAAAAACATCTGATTATTATTTTGTATGATTTACTTACATTGTAAATTTTACAATGTAATCAAAATAAACTATGGCGGGCCGGATACCGAGCATGTCCGACCGCGGGCCGGATTGGTAGTGCTCGCGGGCCGTAGTTTGGAGGCCCCTGATCTACAGCATCGAAATTAATCAAGAAATGCCAAGTGATTGATATATCCCAGCTGACTTTGTTTGCAAATGTCCATTTTTAATTTAGCTTCATTATTCTCTCATTACCTTTGGCGTTTGGACCAGTGAAGAACTTTATTCTTTAATGCTAAACCCCGTTCAAGTTTGTTTTTTTATCATTGTATTAAGTTAAAATATTTTTGAGGGCCGCTAATGCCGAAAGCACGCTCCTAGGGGCGGCTTAACCCTTCCTAGAAAAACAAACTTAAAATAAAAGTTACGTGCAAAGCGTTGGGTGACTTAAAGCTAGTTACACCCACTGGTGCAGCGAGGGGCAAATCCATCAGAACCATTTAAAAGCATTATCTTTAAGCTAGAAACATTTGAAAACATTACTCACCCTCCCCTAAAACCAGGGGTGCAGTGGATAGAAAAGTCGTTCCCCTCCTTGGGAATATTCTGGGTGCACCACTGCTATAGGTTCGAACCACAGAGCTACTTTATGAAAGAGATTATACTCAGACCTTTGCAATGTTATTTAATTTTTGCGTTTAAATTTGTCATATGTAAAGGTGTTAAGGTATTATTACCCTCCGCAGGGATAACACAATTGCCAAATATGGTCAACACAAGAAAGCCTCCGGGGCGAGAATTTTGTGAGTTTTCGTGGGGGAAATTTATTATACTATAATTTTTGCCACCCACGTATTAATTACAGCTCAAACTAGAGCTTATGTAATTTTGGAGAAAAAGAGACGCTTTCCCCATCCTGGATTCGAACCAGGGTCCCTCCGTTTATTAATAATATTAATAATACCTTAACATCTTTACATACGGAGAAAGAGAGCGTTGTTTCCTGTCCTCATTCGTCTAGCGGTCCAAGACACTCCGGGCTAAACGGAGGGACCCTGGTTCGAATCCAGGATGGGGAAAGCGTCTCTTTTTCTCCAAAACGAATAAAGCTCTAGTTTGAGCTATAATCTATACGTGGGTGGCAGAAATTATTGTATAATTATGTCATATCTTTTCATAATATTTATTTCAAGAACAAATAAGTACAAATTTCATATCTTATTTGGTTAGAATATTTATCTATTTTTCAATTAGAGGTATAAATAAATATATATATATATAGTCCACACAATGAATTTATATTAAAATTTATTACAAATATTTGCTTTTATTTGTTTACAACCGGATATATTTGGCAGGACGTACATCGTTTTTCAATGTTCGTATTGCTGTTTGGGAAGGGAAAATATAACGAAAATTCTCAAATTAACGTAATATATTCGTAAACATTTAGCTTACTTGTGAAAGAAATACCCAGTGAACGATTTTCCACCGTGTTTCGGTTTGAACAATTCAAACTTGAATAAGCATTAACCATTATTATTATGTGCTTTAACAAAGAAGTTCTCGATTGCTGCCCTTCACAACATGGCGCCTTGACTTTTTTAAACCCCAATATTAAACTAGTTACGGAGTCACGTGATGACCACTCTAGTGTATTATAAGAACTCTATGGTTACTATAAAGTGGATCGCGGATTGAAGGCAGTGGCGTAGTGATACTAATGCAGTTGCATTGGGGGCCCTTGCCCTTGTGGAGGGGCTTTGGAAGTCGAGGCTCCTTAGGTAGTATAATTATGGGATTCTGGTAAGGGTAGGGGACCATCTACCAGCGATTGTATTGGAGCCCTTGCCATTGGGGAGGGGGCTTTGGAAGTCGAGGCTCCTTAGATAGCATAATTGTGGGATCCTGATAAGGGATAAGGGGACCTCTCTACCAGCGATTACATTGGGGCCCAAATTCCATAGCTATGCTACTGCTTTGAAGGTTGGGAACCACTGATCTAGAAAGTATAGAATACTCGGGTGGTAGTTTACTTTCGTTGATTAGATGGATGGATGGAGTATACTGTATGTAGTATGTACTTGGAGTCCCCAACCAAAAGTCTATAAAACTTCAAAAATTATTAGAAAAAAAAATTGCACTGAAGTGCGGTTTGCATGATACGTAATCATTTGGATTTTTTTCCCTGACAGAATAAAAAATTGTAGTTAGAAACTCAGATAGGTGGCGCTTTAGACATTCAAAGGACGGTGAAAATGATTACTGTGGATTCAATTTGAGTGTTACATTCGTAAGTGTTCTACACGACCTTCGCCACAAGTACAACACAGTTCAGGCGAGTGGAAACACACGTAACTGCAGAGTGCAGCATATCTGAATGGATGGAACTCACGCTGAATGGCATCTTTCGATTTCGACAATGTTGAAGGGCCTAATTGATAAAGTCGAGACTTTAAATACCCCACAGTCATAAATCAACTGGTGCCAAATATGGAGACAAAGGAGGCTGCAAGTTCTTGTAATGGCTACAGATAAATTTGTTTTCACTAAAGATGTCGATCAGAAATGTCTTTACTGAAATTGCAATGTAAAATTGCAAGCTGGTGCTCCATCCTGCATAGATGTTACAGTAGACATCACATTTCGTTCTCGCAAAGACGATACGACTTCCTCAACATGTATACATGGAGCGTAATTGTCCGAATGACTACATTCCGTCTATCCGAATATATGCTGCAGTTGGGAGTATTTTCACTAATCTGAGTTGTGTCATATTTCGTAGTGGAGGCCGTGTCGATCACTTGCCATTGGTGTGTCGATTACTTGCCATTTCACACGGTAGTCACTTCATTGTCTTTCGAATATCTAAGGCGCCACCTATCGGTGCATTTTGAATTGCAATTTTTGATTCTGTTAAAAAACATTTAGACAGTACTTAACCGTGCAAACCGCATTTCAGTGTAGTTGAATTTTCCTTTTTTCTTTTTAATGAATTGTTAGTTTTTACCGACTTTTCATTAACCCTGTACTCTATCTCTGAGTGAAACTGAAAAGACGAAGAGTTGGCAGAGAGAAAGAGGGGAAAATTTTGCACACCGCTTAAGAATATGAAGAAATTTCATGTAATTCCATAAAAAAATAGCAGATTCTAAAGAAAAATTGTATATTTTCTAAGGATGACCCAACAGTATTGTATTATTCTTCATCAATTCACTCATGTGACTGATAGTTAAAGATAATAACATTATCTTTCAGAGCTTGAAATGTCATTTTTATCCGCATGCGATCTCATCTCGGGTCTCTTAAAATATTTAAAAACATTTTTTCAGATATAATGCAATATTTAACCAAAGTAAACAATGGATGTCCATAACCTTTCAAATGGACCATCTCGCTATAAAAATCTCCTCCTGTCGCTATTTAAATAATTCGCCATTTGTGTCTTCTGCATCCTATCGAAAACTACTAAAGAAGCAATTTGAAGAGGACACTAACATCTTTAAATCGTTATTTCAAATGCAACGTTTAAAAGGACGACATTTACTATTTATGAAAAAAACAAAAACAACCTCGGAACGCCTTAAAAATTGATTTTGAGCGTTATTTGAATTGATTTTAACGTTCCCAATACCTATGTTCTGTTCTTTTCGTAATTCATCGTCGTTCTTAAGGCAATAAGGAGGCTTTATTTGATGCTGAAGGTTTAGTGCTCTCTCGTTTAAACTACATTTTGACAGCTAATGGTAGATACGTTTTGGAAGGAATGATATGGTTCAGTAACAGGTAAACTAAAGGCACTCCCACATTCAAACCCCGCATGCTCGTTAGAGAACCCTGGGCAAGACGCAATCCATGCCTCTTGTAAAGCTTAAATTTATGAGCAATTAATTCACAAGTCCTCGTTAACTGACGTCACTAAGATGTGTCACTGTACTCATACGAAACTTCAGTGAATGTGCCACTGAACTTCGTTATGAATGTAGCATAGCATCCGCGTATGAGGAATAAAAATGAACCAAGGCTGACATTTCGTTGTTAGAGAAAAGTTTAGAGAGGTGGTTTATTTTCCCCCATCAAAACGCGGGGAATTTTAAAATAGCGAAATGGTTCTTAATTTTTCTCCCATTAATCTTCATAAGCGAACTTGACTCGTCTTGATAAATGGCGTTATCTTTTGCCGACTGGAAATCTCCGCCTAGTTTGAAAATGACACTTTCGTCTTGAATTTAAAATAACTAGTTCTTTATGGGCTGTGATATGCGAAACATTAACTCAGGAATACTTGGAGCCTTCTAAAACGCAGGGATCGAGAGAACGGTAGCGCATATCAAGTTAGTATAAAACCCGTTTTCCTTTGGATCTTGAATGCCCGTTTTTGTGTGAAACTCGTGCCACACTTTTTTTGACCAGTTTATAAGATTTTTTTGGGGTTCAAGTTGGGCCGTAACAATATTTCGTCGTCTTTCCCACGATTTCCTGTTCATTCAACCTGCTTTACAGAAAATAAAACTAGGTACTCTCATTGGGTGTGTACCGAAACAAGAAAGTACTTTTAGGTTTTTCGGAAAGAAAACTTTGTAGGTAAGAGTAATGGTTCTGTTGCAGATATTGACATTTGGAACGTCCGTTTGAATAATTAGCTTTACGTGCTATCCTTCAGCAAGCATGAGACAGTTATGGATTATTTGCCTTGCTAGTTTTAGCTTTCGCTCGCTTGCTTGCCTTGTCAAATAAGGTCGCATGAATCAAAAAGTGTTGCCGTCAGGAAAAAAAAAGCGAATTCTTTGTATACAACACCGAAAATCAGTGTTCTCGTGTCGTAGAAAGTTTCATTGGTTTTAGGGACAATTTGCGCACCGCTAAAAGAGTATTTTTTCCTCCATTGTCGTTTATGATTACGAATCTGACAATCCGAAAACAAGTTAATCCCTTTTGTCATTGTGTTTGGTTTTTGACTTACGTTAACTCCAGTGCTGTCAACGGTCGTCTGATTCCCAATTACGAGACTTATCCCTCGCGTATTATGTTTCATTGTTGGTGCTTGATTTCATGTAGTCCTTATTTTTTAATATATAGAATTTCTGAAAACGCCAACGTGTCTCGCGACTCTTTCGAAAAGGCTGTATTAGTTTTCTACCTTCTACCAAGTTTTATTGTGGCTATAAAAAAATAATAATAATGTGGGAATAACGTACAGTATTATAATTACAGTGTATTAGCAAAGTTTTTCTTAGTATTATTATTAGTTTAGGTAAGTTTTGGTTGTTTTTGAGAGGTAATTAAAATGAAGTTCTATTGCATATGGTTTATACTGAACATAGTCATAAATCATCCCAGATCATTAGGGCATTGAATTTGGAGAAAGGTTAATTTTTACAGGTTGAGTTAAAGTATTACAAATACTTATGTCATCATGAACTGTATGTATTTCGTACACTCAGCTCATATCAGATGTTTTGATATTTTATGCACAAATTTCGGCCCATAAGGAGGACATCCAGAAGTAGGTAGAAATCAAGTGTTCTGCCACACCGAGGCATTGCTTCGCAAAGCGAGGGGTGGGTCGAGGTCCCACACCACTTGCGTATAAGCAGGAATACAAGTACAATTGTTTGGTGTGGGGCGGATTTTTCTTACATTTGCTTATGTTCACTCATGTTCGAACAATAAAAAAGTATTCAGAACGCTCGGCTATGCTTTTCTTCGCAAATGATGTGGGACCGATGATGCGGAGTAAAAAAAAAATTCCGCCATGTTTCGAGAACTACTGTTCTCTTTTTCAAGCGAAGTGCTTCGCTTGATAAACGTTGCGCAATCTTTTCTTATGTATTAGACCAGTGATAAAATTTTACTAGTTAGTGGAATTGTGTATGGGGGGGGAGATAAACAGGAAGCAAGCATTTTTGATAATCGCAAATTTCAACGCTTCGTTGTTTATATTATCATAATTACTTTAAGTAGTTGCTGAAAAAAGTTAGTGAACTAAAGGTAAACTGATTGCATCTAGTCTCAATAGTTAAAATCACGGATTTTGAGCTCACAGCCTTAAGTTCGAATCTCCATAAACTTGGGCGCATTTAAATGTTTCTCACAGTTCGAAGGTCACTTTAAGTTATTCGCCTCGCTTTAGATGGTCTGCTGTGCAGTTTTCGGATGCGATATTAATCTGATATGGGTAGGAAACTGCAAATGGCACTCACGTAAGCCGTAAACAATGTCGTCATGAAGGATTTGATCGCATTTGTAGATCTATTTCAACTTTTGTTAATTCACTCATGGATCTGCTTTAAAAATCTGAACATACAATGGTCTATCGTTAGTGGCTTTATTTGTAGATGTTCTTGTGTATGAAGTGTGGGGCAATACTCTTAATTCATAAGCAGCATAATTACAATAAACAAATAAAAATGTCCAAGTTTGAAGAACTTTTTAATCAACTTTGACAATTGAAAAAGTTATCGAATTTTTCCCTGATTAAACATTTCCGAGTAATTAAAAACAATATTCTCTAAAGTGGAATGATTAATTTTAAAAAATTTTTGGAAAATCGTTGCCAAAAAAGGCGGAATTTATCTCCTTCGTATTTTTAAAAATTCAGGTGAATTATTTTAACCAAATATTAAAGAGGAAAAAATCACTCGCACGAATAACTTTAATGTTTTTGTTTTTTGAATATTCACATGTGCTTTCGTATTTCTAGTTTGCGATGGTAAATGCAGTGTTTATTTAAAAAAAAAAAAAGCTATGAACGGATTTTAATTAAAATATTTTTTATT
Organism: Dysdera silvatica; assembly: GCA_006491805.2. NCBI lineage: Eukaryota > Metazoa > Arthropoda > Arachnida > Araneae > Dysderidae > Dysdera > Dysdera silvatica. The sequence continues at coordinate 97,065,271 of QLNU02015360.1, forward strand.
TTGTATGCCTTTTTATTGGTAAATTTTTTATTTATAATTTTTGTTTTGCATTTCGAATGCTTTCCCCGAAAATTACGTATTAATTACAATAAAATAGTTTATTATCAGACGTTATGGTTGGGCTTTTGATTTATGATTAGTTATAACGCAAATTTAAGGAAAATAACGTTGTTAGTACTTGGCATGTCACTTTTTGCTGTAAATACCAAAATAAAGAAGTAAATAAATAAATAACCACCGACCCGCCACTTGAAACTTTAAACTGTTTATTGGCATATCTTAAAAGAAAGCGTTCTATTTGATCACAAGAATTATCAAAAATGGGTAGCCAAACATTTTTTATTGCCTATTTCTATGTAAACAAACATTGTTTAAAATGACAACAATATAAGAAACAGAGAAAAGAAAAATGATTAGAAAAGTAGGACCGAAACAGACGGTTTTCTGTAAATTGCTTAGAATTCAATTTCATAAACGAGTAAACAGCTTATACGAGGAACATAGGCCGATGAAATTGACGCAGAAAGTAAATTTGTTAGCTTGTACAATAGAATGTCTGATAAAATACAAGAGACCGAGAATCAATTATTAACCAAATTTGGCGTCTATTTCCTCCTCAGCCCCTTTCGGGGCGACTTCCGAGTCTAAGTTGAAAAAAACAACTATTCATTGTGTTGTGCTTTATATTTGGCATCTGCAGAGATATCATTTTCTCTGTTGCTTTAGAATATGCATTTTTGGAAAGCTTAATAAACTTCTCAGAAGTATAGCTCCTGAGCTCATTGTTGAAAGTTGCAAGAGAAATGCGCAAGAGGAAAATTCAATTTATTCTACATCCGTTTCAGACGTTGGGTACTGAAATTTAAATGTTATAAAGGGATTACTTTATTTTTCCAAAATTGATTCGTTATCAATTTCCGCGTTGGAAATTTCCCGAGATCTTTTGTTTTTGATTGTAATTCTGGCAACTTTCATTAAGGCGTGTTGAATTAATTTACTAAATATAAATATAGCGAGATTTTAGATATATCCTGCTTAATTCCTTTTAATTATTTTTTTTATATTTTGACTTTAAATTAGGCATTTGTTTGGGAAGAGGGTCTTAGGATACTGTATCATTTGAAGAGTGTACCTAACGAAGTACTTTTAACTTTTATTTTCTGACAGAGGAAGAAATTAAATTTTTAATTTCAGATCACGTGTATCTAGAAAATTTACGCTTCGGATCATTTGCAAATCTTTATGGATTTACGAATGATCGGCGATTGCTGCATTTACTTTTCAAGTCAACATACGAATCCACTGTGCATGAACCCTTCATTTATAAACTCATTGCTAGCAGCTACCTTCTTGAATCACTCTCACTCTGTTCCAATAAAAAACTGCAAAACCTTTCCATTCTCTTCTTAATTTGTTTTCCAGCCTTTTCCAGCTATTTTAAAATCTTTGACGTTAGTAATGATGCAACGGGGTTGAGATTTCAAACTTTTTTCCTGTTTTGTACAATACAACAAATACTGTATTTATTTCTCGAAGTACGCCTACCGCATATCACGCTTGTTTCCCCATAAATGGTACTTTTATCGCACGATTTGCAGCATCAGCACATTTTCGCTCGATTTGTGCCATGCTTTAATTTATGGATATTTTGGATAATTAAAAATATTATGAAGCTATTTTTTCGGCACAGCGCGGTGACAGATTTTTGAGTTCACATTAGTCGTTCATATTAGAAACATATTATACATGTAAAGCTAAACTAACCTGAAAAATTAAAGCAGGCTTAACTATTTCGAAAGACACGTATAAAAATCGCAGTAATTCAATGGTCCAGTGATCGTTATCACCGCCTTGGAGTCCACCGGATTGTATTGCATTTCGAGTCAGCTTGGTTGCGTAAATATATCGTTGATTAGAGGTCACGTTACTTTGTTGGTTTAATTATTTTTGGAAATATATTAATTGTTGCACGATAAAATGGAAAAGAACGAGTGTTGAAATAATGTATGTTTATCCATCTTTGTAGCTGCTAAGATCCCTGGATTATATAAATCCGTTCATATTTCTCACAATTTATTTTTTTTTTTTTTGATCTTTTAACTTACCATTGTAATAATGGTCTGACCCTCCCTCCTCTGACGCTTTTTATCAAAGAGAGAACAAACTCTCTTGAAAACGTGCTGCTGCACAACTCACACAATTTAGCCTGTTCTTCCTTTGTCAAGAAAAAAGGTTTCTCCAAAAATGGAGCAACTATTATTACGAGATGCCCGGAGATCCCACTTATTTTTCGTAACGTAATTTCCTGTATATAACGTAATTTTCTTGTCTGTATACAGTGCACGTATGGTGTGTAAATACATTACGCTATTTATATCTAAACTGTGGTTTGGAAATTACCGTTCGTCAGGAGAGGTTTTTGTATGATCTTTAGAAATGTCTTTGACATATTTGTTGAACTGTTGTTTCCCATATAACGCGGTATACATATTCATAAAACCTACAGCGTTATAAAAAGTTTGTGTAATGAATATAACGAGACCTGTGCTCTACTGTGGCGTAGAGGTAACCAGGGGCGGACCGAGTCCTCTGAAAGGGCTTGAATTTTTGGCCCATTCGGAGGCGCGAGTACATGGCCGGTGCGTCATAAGGACGCACCGGCCCAGTCCGCCCCTGGAGTTAACCCGTTCGTATGTCATGCTGTTAACCCAGGTCCGACCCCATAGGTTCCGTAGAATGCGTCCCATTGTTTCTGCCTACCGTAGTCGGGAGTTCGGTTCCCTAGAACGCAAAGAAATGAAACAACTTGACAAAGACTTGAAGCTTTCTTGATAGAAACATCGCATACTCTCTTGTTCCTTTCCAAAAACCATTTTCCTTTCCTAAACCATTGTCTTGGCTTGGTAAATCTCTGTAAACTTCATGGCGTAAGATGCGAAACCTTTTTGAGGTTTCTTTTTTCAACTAGATACCCATTTTAACGAAAACCGTACGTATTACCAGGAAAAACAAACATCAAAAGTAAGTAAGTAGTAATAACGGGGTTATAGAACAAGTAAATACACGCTCTGTATTTAGGAAATCATGTTTTCTATGAGCATTGACCAAGCGAAAGAAATCAGATGCGAATTATCCAGCTCAAAACAGATTTAATGAAAGGAAAAAGTTTTATGCGAAAGGAAACGATGTCTGAATTTTATAGCATTTTAGAATTAAGATTCTAGCTGAACTATTCTGCTATATGAATGTGAGATCTGGACAATGGAGAAAGGACGCCAAGAACAAAATCTAACCTTTTGCTATGTAGACTAGACAATGGCGAAAGGACGCCAAAAACGAAATCGAATCTTTTGCTGTGTGGACTGGACAATGGAGAAAGGACGCCAAAAACGAAATCGAATCTTTTGCTGTGTGGACTGGACAATGGAGAAAGGACGCCAAGAACAAAATTAAAGCTTTTGCTATGTGGACTCTTCAAAGGTTAATGAATATAAAATGAACTGATGAGATCCTTAACCGAGAAGACCTGAAAAAATCCAGATAGCAAAGTTACCATCAATACAATATTGGGAAAGTTAGCATATATATCATGGACATATAGTGGAGAAGGAGTGAGAGTTCGGGCAAGAGGGGAGTTGGGAAGAGTGGCTTCCGGAGGTGGCGCTGTATTCTCAACCGGATATGGACATATAGAGAGAAGTGAAAAATGCAAAATAACCCAATTAGTTTTAAAGGAGAAACAATACGTGGAAGAGACTCATGGCAGAAAGATGAATGGGTATGATTTGAAGACTTGGAGAGGACTAAACATAGGAGGAATTATTTATAGGAGTAGATAGCGATCACAGTGGTCCACGTCGTCCGCCAATCTTAGAATCGGAGCAGCACTTGAAGAAGACTCCTTTTATGTAAGTGAAGGGTCTATTTGCATTCAAGAATTAGGTTGCAAGAGCATATCTAAGTTTCTCGTATGCTTCTTAACGTAAAATATTTGCCACGTTGAATTTTCATCTGCGCTTTCATTCTCCGAATTGCTTTTGCTTACTCCCCCGGTGCCATTTACGCCAAATTCGCTGTGCCAACCTTTTTCCACCAAACATTTTTAAATGTTTTCAGCGATTGCAGCACCAGAACCATCCCTTCCTACTGACCTGGCAAGTTTTATTGCGCTGTCGGATCGACCGTATTTTTTTGTGCGAATTGATTTCAAGCCACGCATTTTTTCATTACGCAGTTAATGTTGACTTTTTTTCTGAGCGGTAAAACTATGATTTCGATGCAGTCCGTAATTGAAAAACGTTTTGACATGCCCCCATCACTTCAATGGAGACAGAATTACTTCCTCCTATAACGATTTTCCGATATAATGAGTTTTAAAGGTTAGTATAACGCTTTGACCCAATGGTTGAATTAAAAAAACGCTGTATTTGGGAGAGTTCAAGTATTACGTAAGCAATATTTTGGCCATTTTATACCCCTCTCCCTCCTAAGCAAAAATTAACATGGGCTAACAAGGAAAATAAGCACAACAGCAATGCCCTCTCTCCCCAAAGGTGCTTACGTAATACTTGAAATCTCCCTTAGGTAGTGGAAACATATTAGCCCCAACGTGTAGATGACCTCTGTCACGTTTTCCAATAGTAATCTAATTTTGAAATATAGATTTTTCTGCTTTAACTAGTATTCCACAGCCCAATTAAAAACATGGAAACTTTTCTTTAAAACTAACATAAGCTTTAGTATGCAGTCTGATGTGTTATTGCCCAAGTACTTCAAGTAACTAAACATTTGTTGTTGTCAAAGACCTGTCTCATCAGAATTAAAAACTTACTGCAATATGTGTCCGTGTTCTTCACTATTTTTTTTGTTTTTTTGCTTATTTTTTGGAAGTTTAATTTTCAGTCGATTCAATTTCTCCTCGAAATTTCATATTATGTAATGCGAACAGCTCTAATTTGTTGTCAATATTTCTGTGTGGTGCATGAATTGCCGTTTCATTTAGAAATTTAACTTTTTTAGAAATTTAAACTTTTACCACGCCTCCCCCCCAATCCGAAATTTTGCTATTTATCTCCAAAGGAAGATTTTCTTGTAAGGTGTTATTTTCTGCTTTAACATCGGATATATACCTTGTATGCCGCAGAATGACCGCTATTGTCCTTGCGCCATAAAAATTTAGCTAACGAATCACTGGATATAATGTAAGGTTAGAAATTAAGTCTTAACAAACTTACACGCGCTGTTCTGATCTGTTTCTTAAACACTGCTGGATTATAGATGCCAATAAATGTTATAAAGGCTGAAATAAAAGCAAAACGAGCCTTACAAATCCTTTAAGTCGCACTTTGGGGTTCCAAGTTTTATGTTTTAAAAGAGCACATATTCAACAATACCCTGTCTAACGCAAGGATTTTTCAGTAATTTTTGTTCAAACGCGTAGGGAATCAACAGAAGGGATTTACATAATAGCAGGTTCTCCTCTCCGCGCAAAAACGAAAACAATACAACGTATGCGGGTTTGCTTCAATTCTCTAACCGTGTTATACAGGGATTGTCTGTGTTTCAGTATTTATCTTTTTAAAACATCGATGTAACTTTTCTTGAATTTTCAACAGTCACTTTGGTATAGAATTTGCAAAGCCAATTCAGTATATATAGTAACTTGTAAATTTTTGAAGCATGTGTGACTGTAGGTTTCGGCGAAACGTCACCTTTCCGGCTCTTGCGTAGTAAAACACGAGCAAACGCAGCACGTATGTTACGTAAATCGAACTTTAATAATAATATTTGTTTGTTTCAGAACATATGTTACGTTTATATACCACAATTATTCATTGCATAATTACATCTATTTAAATGTGATTAACATCATGTATATATTAATCCAGAGTAGACATAATTAACTTCAGTTATTTAACATTATACATAACATGCAAGTAATAATTCTATACGTTACATTTTCTGTTTAAAATTGCCATTTGATTTAATTACCATAAAGTAACTTAATCTGGAGCTGAAACCGGTCCATAGTAAATACAATCAAGGTGTATAAGAAATTTCTCGACTCCAAACACACTCATCTTGGATGTTTTTGCCTTTGTGCAAAATAATGCAAATAATATTATGCCTATCAAATAGCGAAATTAGCTTTAGGAAACTGTTTTTGGTAATTAAACTTCAAGTAGAAAATTTCGGTTAGATTTGCATGTTCAGGAACCATTTTTCGTTAGTATATATGGAAAGCATTTTTTTTTTTTTAAGAATTATACTGCCACTTTTATGACCATTTATTCAAAAATCACAATTCCCTGAAAAGAGGGTATTTTTAGTTAACTTTTCTTTATACTATGTTTACGGGGCAGTTAAATGTTTTTTGGCAAAACACAATCCTGATTTTAATTTCCATTCTCTCAAGAGATGAAAAGATTTTATTATCATATAATTGTTTTTTTATATGTCTATTTTAAAGTGTTTTCCCCGGAAATAGGCAGTATGCTTTTGGAACTCTAAATTGAATTTACTCATACCTTTTCTTTCTGAACGAATCCTTCTAAATTGGAATTACCAAATTGTTGCTACATTTTCTCGGCACTCTTAAGCAGAGAGAAAGAGAACAAACGGTTTTCAACCATTAAGAAAGAAATTAAAGAAAAAATGCTGCACTTATCTGATGCTTTATTGGAACGTCTGCGTTTAGCGCAAAACAAAAATGGTTTCGGGAGGAATTTAAAAGCTTTTAAAGTTGTTAGGATAGGATCCAAAACTATTTAATGATTTTAAATGACGAGAGGAGAGACGAGCGTAGTTTTTTGGGCCTGTAATTTCGTGTGCCCCGGGTCTTTCGATTATTTATTTTGATTGTTATTTTTTTTTTTCCGGGCGAACTCAAGCCCTCATCGACAAATGATCGCCTTGATTTAATTACCACATCTACTCCCCCCTCCCTCATCGAAATTTCAATTTATTAATGGGATCTTTATGCATGGAGTGGCCGTTTTTTCGAGTTCTCCATCTAGAATGTCTTAATATGAAGTATTGTTTTTTCTGTTAATGGGACAGTTAACAAAACTGATTTTTATTTAACTGGTACTTCAGTATCCAGAGAACAAGGGTCCTTAATTTGATTGAGGGCAGCCATTTCTTCATTACGTAGGTAGAGCACGCGAAAACGCCATTATTTAACTACTTTTTTAGCTAATTGCTTCAGTTATGCACGATCAAAGAAATGCCTTGAAAGTAATTGGTGCTAAAACGTTTCAGTTGCGTTGTTTTTTCTTGGGAACGGTGCAGTTTCTCGGTTCTAACAATTTGGGGGATTATATGATAACTGCGAAGGAATACAACAACATTTCTGTTTTTAATTATAAGTTGCCGCAGAATTTTTAAAAACGATCAAGACTCGTTATTAAGTCGAAAATGTAAACCAGTCTAATTTTATAATGCAGATGATAAAACATATCGCGCCCTGTTGTGGTGTAGTGATACGACGCTCGGCTAGCGTGCTTTTTACCAGAGTTCGATTTCCAATGGTGCCAAAATAAACTCGTGTCCAAAATTATGGTTACACCTAATGGGAGAGGTACATATTTTGCTCTTTAACTCTCGTTGTACTTTATTTATAAAAAATCATTTTGCAGAAAATTAAAGAGCTATAAACACTTAACAGAATTACAAATCAATTTTTTTTTTTCCAGGCATCCTATGAAGGAGAATCCACGATTAAAATTGGTGCAAGGAAATCGAAAAGGAAAATTCCTAAAAACCTGATTCAGAATAACGCATTTTCTCACATAAACAATCATAATTATCAGAAAATTATCGTTGAAGTTTATGTAAGCAAATTCGTTATCCTAAGCCTGCGTTCTACGAATTTTTGTTTTCCACCTTCAATTTTTGTACCATTTTTGATCATGGATTCTCCTTCATAGAATGTTTGAAAATTTTAATTTATTGTAATTCTATCAAGTGTTTGTAGCTCTTTAATTTCCCGCAAGAAGATTTTTTTTTATAAATAAAGTATATCGAGAGTTAAAGAGCAAAATATATGCCTCTCCCATTGAAATGACATTGGGTGTAACTTTAATTTCGAACACGAGTTTAGAACGTTTACTGACAATCTACTCATTGTATATTCGGGGGTTTGATTTCTTAATGACGTAAGAAGTTTAGATTCCTCGGAGAACTTCAGGTCCGGCAGAGCATGACCTTTTGCTGTCCTTGCGTCGTAAAAAAAATTTTGCTACCACCTTTCCCCTCAGAAATTTTTTTTTTTTCTTTTTAAATAATTAGTTGCAAGATAGTATTATGTTCCACGTATATGGACATTTAAAAAAAAAAGTTTCGTAAGAAAACCGACGTCATTAGTTCTGGTGTTTACAAACTGATTTTTTCTTTTTCTGTAGGACAAGGAAAGTGCGTCAATGAAAGACAAAAATGGGTTTATAAGTCGATTTCCTCATGGGGTCTAACTAGGGTATCTAGCCAGCAGCTTCCTAAAAATAATCTCTTCGCCTCCCTTGGGGGCAGGTTGACTCACGGGAAGTTTACTGGATCCCCTCTTCCCCCTCTTCTATTGCTTTCATTCAAAAGAGGAAGGGCCAGAATGCTATTATTTTGTGTGTGTGTGTGTGTGTGTGTGCCCCATGCAGTCAATTTGCCTGCTGTGAGGCAGAATGGTAAACTAGCTGTAACCGCTACACTATCTTCTGGCGTGATTTAAACGCTGTTTTGATGAAAGAGGACTAGCAGGCATCGTCACTTCAAGTTCTGGTGATATAAAGGGATTGTGATGGAATCTTTCGTGTATTATCCATGGAGTTAACAGAGCTTGGAGGTTCTTTCTTAACCCCGTAGTATTATCTTGCACCTAAAAATAAATTGGATCGGTTGTCTCCTCCTGAAAAAAAAAGCCATGTGTTGGAGCTAAACATGCGTTGAACTTCACGTATCTTGATGTTATACAAAAGATTTGTATCTGTAATTAAATTTAACACGATAAAGTACCACCGCTCTCTGTACTTAACGATTAGTAATAAATTTTGTAAAGTTAATAGGAGTACCAAACAACCTGTGTCCAGAATTTTTGGACCAACTCTGCAAAAATGCGCATACCATCTCTCATCACCTGATGCTGTACATCGGGAAAACCATTGATTGAATTTACCACCAAGACATCAACGTAGCATTTTCTAAATTTGGGGAGGGTGGGGTGTTCTAGCGTATTATGTACATTTATACATTACAGTATATGTAAAGTTGGGCCTGTGCCCCAAGGCAGTAGCACTTCCCATCGAATTCTTTGAACTATCAAACTTTTGTCGTGAATTGTTTAATTTCGTTTATGACGATTGTACTCCACCAGATTGAGATTATGCGGGTATTTAATGTTTATTCAACCTGATGTGAGAAGTGGTAAATAGTTCTTAATTTTCATATGTCGTGACTTAAGATAATTACTTACATTTGCGCATGTTTTAATCTCCGCCGCTGTACAAAACCCGTGTACTGCATTTCGCTTCGTTTGGCGCAGAATGTCTTTTGCTCTCCTCGCGCGATAGAAAATCAGTCAAGCCAATTAACCTGTCTTGCGTTAGTAGGACCGACGTTCGAGCCAAATTAAAGTATCTGGATGTTTATAAATGTCGGGGCACGGAGGCCATGTTTGCCCGGTGCCGGAAGGTATCCAGTTTGGAGGCAAAATTTAATCCGACAACTGAGTCTTGTCCCTGCGATGGCGCAGGGATAGTATGTTCTCTTAGCGCTCTGTTAATCCGGGTTCTAATCCCAATAGTGTCAAAAAATAGAACGCTTATCGATTAACCCACTGCAGTCCCGGGGGCTGGTTGCTTAGACGGTAAGAGAATCGGATTCCTCGGAAATCCGTAGGTCCCGACGCATGATTTTCGCTGTCCTTGCGTCGTGAAAGTGCGAAAAGAAGATTGGGTCCTCTTAAACGAACTGAATGTCAACGTAGTGGGGTTCAACCACATTGTTTAATCCGCAGCGGGCAGTGCCGGATTGAAGTTTTTAGGACTTGTAGGCTAAAAGGGTAGAATGGACCCCTAAAGATGATAACCCGCCCAATTGTGGGGTTCCGGTGACGATTTCAAAAAGTATAAAAATTTGGCGTTTCTAGTGAAATTGTGGTGTAGCTATTAGATGTTATAAATTATTGTGAATTTAAAAGAGAGAATAAAGTAGAAAATAAAACATTTTTTTTTAATTGGTATACTTGTAAATGCCCATAGATTTCCAAAGAATGTGCATACGATTATATTATCTGTAGGCATATGGGCTAAACATGACGGTAGGGGACCTATACATATGCCGAAAGCGTATAGAGCAGCGGTTCTTCAACTGTGGTCCTCCAGACTTCTGGTGGTCCGCAGAGAATCTATCGGGGTCCGCTAGAACCTCCGTGTTCCACAAAGGAGTTCGGAAAAATACTAACAAGGGAACCACTTTTGTGGAAGCTTGCACTTTGAGACAAGTCATGTTAAATGATAGTTCCTTATTAAAAATATGAAATCAGTTTTTTGTGAATAGCATATAAATTTTTTTATTAATATTCAAAGTCCAAAAATCGCACTTTTTAGGTGAAGTTTGATATTTTTTATTCGCACTGTATATGAAGATAATAATTTTTGAACTCAATTCAAATAAAGAGGGTAATTGCATTTAACGGATAAAATTATAAAATTACACGACAGATCATTCAGAGTATTTTAAAAAAATTTATAAAAACTAAGCTTTTTAATACTTATATTTGGCGCGTTTGGCTATGGTTTATAAGAATTGGCGATATTGACATGAAGTATAAACATTTCGTCAAAAAAATTGCAAACAATTGCTCTGGATGAAATCAAAATTGATGTAACACATCAAAATGAAATTATAAAAATTCAGTTTTTGGTGTACGACTAATTAAGTGCAAAACAATACCGCCCTATGAGGTAATATCCTTGGTGTAAATGTAATTACACTGCTAATAAAACTATTCAATTCGAAAATATTGAATTAATGAATATTTAATTCACAATATTTTTTTTGTCACCCACGTATATGTATCTCAAACTAAAGCTTTTTTGTTTTTGGAGAAAGAGACGCTTTCCCCATTCTGGGTTCGAATCAGGGTCCCTCCGTTTAGCCCGGAGTGTCTTAGACCGCTAAATGAAGGAGGAAAGGAAACAACGCTCTCTTTCTCCGTATATAAGGATGTATGATATTATTACCCTTCGCAGGGATAACACAATTGCCAAATATGGTCAACACAGAAAAGCCTCCGGGGCGAGATTTTTGTGAGTTTTTCGTGGAGAATTTATTGTACCATAATTCTTTCTTTTTTAAATATTTTATTATATAAAATATCTAAAACACAATTAACCAGAAACCTAAGGTTTTAAAAGTTATTGGGTTGAGGTAGGCAAGCATGTATACATTTATACAATATATATAAATTTTCAATTTATTTTAAATTATTGCTGAGGGGTCGCTAATATATATAATGAAGTGATCTAGTGAAGGTTTTTGTGGCATCATCCGAGTCCACTCATACCAGTAGAAGGCACCCTTGACCGATTTAATTATGAATCCATCCTTGCCGATCAGGTATAAGCTGATCATCTTCCCTGGGGTAGATGAGATCCCATACCTGTAGGATGAGTATTTCTTAGAAAAATGTCGGTCGTAACTCATCACGCTGACCTGTTGTAACAAGGTATTTTAACAGCATACTAAATAATTGCAACATATAGATTTCTACCCTAAGTTGTGAACTTACCACCATTTTCACTGAAATCAAATATTATCCTGGTTTAAAATTTCAGAAGATTGAGGGAATATCTCTTGAAAATAAGTTTCCTTAAAAATCTGGATGCGCAACTAGTTTTTGAACAAATGCTTTACTTTACGGATAGGATATATGGTATAATTTCTAACAAGTCTGCATCCAGTCATCAAAATTTTGATAACGAAATGCGAGTATATATGGAAAGAATCGTCTTCGTGTTCCTTAAGATCTCGCATTTATTGTAAACATGTTTATTGAAAGTCATACAAAGAGGTAATTTATCGGTTATTTGAAGTGGCGTTTTTGGTTAAAAAATTTAATACAACACCGAAATTTATTTTCCATGAACGGAAAATACTTTACTTGAATGTATTTTTTTTTTCATTTATTTTATAGGTTTTCCTCACAATTTCATGTGTAGCTCGTATAACAGTTTTCATAATAATTTGATTTCTTTTATTTATTTTGACTTTCTCGTTTAGTTCTCTGCTTATTTTATAATGCTCCCCTCCCCCTGGCAAGAAAATAAAAGTTACGAAATATGTTATTGGCAGAGTGCATTTTATTATCCTGTAGTGATTGGAGAGTAAAATTTCAATAGGTGTAGATTAGGAAAGAGTAATAAATTTCTATTTTATGTACAGTGTGTGTCAAAAGGTTTGTATGACGCTCGGCTATAAAAAACCGTGGCAAAGATGCTAAAATATATAGTTTTAGTATACTACCGTGAAATACGTCTTATGCGGTACATGTATAAATTTAGTTCATACATTTACGTTTTAATTAAAAAAAATCTCTCTCTATTTATATATTCTATAAGGAGTCTCTGCTTTTAAATTCACCTAAACGTTTGCTTAATTTTATTGAATTAGTTTATTTTTACATTATTCAATTTTTTATTACAATAAATCACAAACCTCGCTTGAAGGACATAAAGCTAAAAGTATTTTTGAACTTCAAGTAACACTCACTGTCTTACATAGTTACTTGAAACAGATTTGTTTAAAAAAAATAGTTTTATTTGATTGGGGATGTTTTTGTTTTTTTTTTCGAAATTTTCTTGGATATATTTTTTACAAGTTACTAAATTATATGCAAATTTGTATATTAAAAAATACAGGACCTTTTATTAGTGTTCTAAAAAATAGAAACGTTTTAAATACTTTATATTGTTAGGCTATAGTATAAAAACATGCAAAATTTGCTTCATATTTAGCTCTTCTGTCTCATTTTTAAATGTATGCATTATATCCATGTGTGGAGGGGTTAGTACTGTATATGTGTTTTCTATATTGGATTAAGACTTCGCGTTCACACTGTACAAGAAAAAGATTTACCGGACGATAAGAACAGGCAGAAGGGAAGTGCATTTGCGCGCGCCAAACGTCTTTTGTCACCAGACGTAGGCGCGCTCCATTTCCTCTCTACTTTCCCCAACTACTTTTTATCGTATTTTATTAATACTACTTCTGAAAAAACGCCCAGAATAGAAAATCAAAGCCATCACCCATTGCTTAGTAGAGAGTAATATAAAATTATATATGCATTTTCTCTCTCTTCCGGAAATAAGTCATGCATCTTTGATGATTTTACATGTTTTTTGTCATTGAAATTTACATCTCATAGTTGGGTTTGCCTCTAGAATTTTTGCTTTAAGTACCGCAGTGGCCTCGAGTCGTCGTTTTATGGTTTTCGAGGAAATAACGGATAACCATTCCTCTGCCTTCGCAAGCTTCACGTTCTCGTATTAACTGATTTCTTACGAAACAACGAAACTCATTTTTACCTTCAGCGTTTCTTCTAATGCATGCTTATATACTACATTGGAATTTTTATCTCCAAATCTCTAGACACCTGCTATGTCAAAACATCATTTCCATCAAATAGGTGCGAGGTATAACACTTTCACTTCCGGCTTGTGTAAAAATTAATCGAAATTTCGAGAACAATTTAACCTTTTCTTGCTTTTTAACACCTGTCATAAATTATTTTCCATTTTCTTGTGGATGTTTGGAAGGGGGGGGGAGAGATTACGGTTCACATAGCGGGTGATCATAATGATAAAGTATAATTGATAATAAAGTATTTGTTCAGTCACGTTGGCATTAAATGTATGAAACTCTGCTAAACAGTAAATATTCTTTCGAACCTACGAAAAAATATATATTTTTCTTTTTTTGTGTGGGAGGGATTATAAAAGATCACCACCAGGTGAATATTGGCGCTCATAGCGCCCTATATTTGTACTCCAAGTTGTTCTGCTAGTACTGAGGGGTGTCGAAAGATTGGAATCGGTATTCCTTCAGTGTTTTAGGTGCGGTGTCTTGATCGGGTCGATTTTAATTATAAAAAGGGGAGGTGACAGAAAGAACACTTCCTCCTATCGGACGGTCTGTATAATTACTGTTGCAACATTTCACTGAAGGTAATACCCAGTTGTTCTCCCTTTTTCAACAGCGACCCTGCAGTGATAACATATCACTACACGCAGAACCCTGTCAATAAATGCGAACCTTTCGCTGGGGGGAATTAAATCTCTGAATACAGATTAGTAGAGGAAAAGTAAGCGTTCTGCACTAGCAGAATTTAAATCCAGATTCTTTGCACGGTAGATAATTGTTACTGCTGCGCCACCACTCGGCTGACTTTTATGTTGTGATGATGATGCTAACTTATTCAACCTTAGTTACATGCTGAATTGTATATACACTGAACAATATGTGTTACATACAACAGGGGTATGGTTTGCCATGTGGTGGCGCAGTGGTAATGTTTTCTCCCAGAGTACCGTTAATTCGGGTTCGATAATTAACTGTACCCGTCCCCCTCAAAATAAAGTGTACTGACTAACATCGCACTATATAGTTCGGGGGTTGGTTCATTAGGCTTTATGAAGCTCGGATTCCTCGGAAAACTATATAAGTATAAATAATTATAGATTATATATTATAAATAATTATTCATAGAATTGGGATAATTGTATCGGTCATAACTTTCCTTTATTTTGGTATCATAGTATGACTTGTGTTGTCCAACGTTCGATTTGCGTATACCTCAGGTTTTGAACGATTTTGTGCGACTTGCGTACAAAAAATAATTCAGAGTTAACAAGGGATCATGTGTTTGTTCTTAGTCCGATTAGATTCTTAATGAATGGGGATCATCAACCTGGTAAATTTATACACATATATATGTACACATTTAAATTGTATCAAAACTACAAAAAACGCATTTAAATTCTAAAAAAAAAAAGATAAACTTTTATTGAGAAAGGCAGTTCCTTATGATAATAACATAAAATTATTTAAATCTAGACTAAATAATATTTATTAAGAAGAGGACGGGAGAGAATAATGAATTACATTGGAGAGGGAATGAGTTATACTAAGTATTAAATATATCAGGTATGGAGCAGATTATATTGACTGTATTTTCTCCAGACCCCTTCTACATAGTGTTAATGTATTATTGATGACAAGATTATCGATTTATTGGTATATTGGTTATTTTTGCTACTCTGTGGCTAAATAGGTATTGATTAGGATCGATATGAAAACCGTGTCAATATGTGAACTGTACAATGTAGAAAATAAAGTTGTTATTAAGGGCAGAAGCCTTTCGCTTGATGAAGGGAACAGTAGTTCTCGAAACGTTGCGAATATTTTTGCAGATGGTAAATATCTTTTACCTTCTTCATTTGTATTTCGTATATTCCGACCAGTGTCAAATTTTACTAGTTAAGAGCAGAGTCGTATCCAGGCTGAGGATAGTAGGGGCTGAGCCTCCGTGGAAATGTAACCATTATACATTCTGGTAAACCTCCATAAGTTTTCAATGTAAAATCTACGTTAAAAGTTTATTCATTAATGATAATCTCCCCGATTATACCCCAAAAACTTTTTCTCATAAAACAACCTTAAAATTTAAAGGAAGTCATAACCTATGTTTAAATTTATATGCAAAAAGGCAAGAACGAGAAAGAAAGAAAACTTAATATTTGGAAGTGGGGTTACTACTGGAATTCTACAGTACTTTTTCAAACATCCAATTGATAACGCATTTTTAATTCGGTGGCTTCTTACTTCGCTATTGCTGAATCAGCGTTCCTATGCTATCGCTAAACAGCGAGTTTTCATATCCCAAATTCGAGGAAATTACCAATTTTTCTGCAATCTTTTCTCTCGTATTTAAAGCGGAAAACAAGCTTTAAATATGTTCGTAGGGGGATTGGGTGTCGTCAGTAGCTCGATAAGAGCTTCTGCTCGGATAGCACAGGGTCGTGGGATCGTGTCCCACTAGACGCAGGAACGACATTTCTTTACGAACGTTTCACCATCTAACCATGCCATAACATTGGCGTTACTATTACTACGCCTAAAAGATATTGGTAAAAATTTTCTTAATTTAGCTTGCGTAGTGTTGAACTTACATAAAAAAAAAAAAAATCCTTTCTCTGTAGGCACTAATTAAATTTGCTTAGATTTCTTACTGCACGTCCGTATATTAATTAAAATATATGTTTATTAATATTTTTTCGTTTATATATATACGTATGATAACATTTCATTGATGAATTATGAAAAATGAGACAGATTGGTCCGAATTCCCTTTGGAAATGAACTGGTACGCAAGTCGCACATAATCGTATGACTGATATGTTTTTGGTGTGTGTGTGTGTGCAAATCAACAATAAAAAAAATTGTTGTGCAAAACAAACAACAAAATTTATCAATCACTCTTCATAACTAACTTTCTGAATCATTTGCCTTATAATTATTCTCTTGACCATCGCATCATCTATACAGCGCTAAATGTTCCCTTGGTATTTTATCCCCTGTAATTTTATCTCATGGAAATCACTTCGACATTTTCCGGAAAGCACTTCTACAAACTTTGGTTGGCTTCTGATAGAATCCTCACACAATTTCAGTGTACTGTCTACACAATGCGTGAATCATCGAGTTAGCGTATTTTTTACTCCCTTACCTTTTACTTCGTCATTATTCAACAACCTGATTATACACCGATGAATAATTTTATTCGCCAACCAGCTGCACAGATCACCCAATATACAAAGTAAGGTAAAAGCTGGTCGTTAGCAAAATGATAAAACTGTCTTGGATGT
>QLNU02015360.1:97082283-97115133 GCA_006491805.2 Dysdera silvatica
GTATGCTATTCAAATGATTAGAATTTCAGAGTCATCACGCATGCGTGGGCTGAGCAGCGCCCTCTGAACTGCTGATGGATCCGTATAAATAGAGGGCTGTAGCGGGGCGTGTATGGTTATCTGCTAGTGGTAAACGTTACATGAGACGTCACTATGCCTCTACGACGAAAGAGGGCGACATTTCAGCAAGTTACGGAGTTTGAACGGGAACGAATGATCGGCCTTCGTGAAGGAGGGTTTTCTTATCGTGCAATAGCAGCTCGTATGGGGCGTAACAGCAGCACAGTGATGCGAGTGTGGAAGCAGTGGGTTCAAGAGAACCAGACAACTCAGAAATCCGGGAGTGGACGCCGAAAGGTGACGTCAGCACGGGATGATAGACACCTGGTCCGCATGGCGGTGACGGACCGTTTTGCTTCATCTGGACAGTTGGCAGAACGTTGGTGCACTGCTACAGGTGTATCATTGTGTGCTTCATCAATTCGTCGGCGTCTACTGCACCGTGGACTGCGTGCAAGAGTTCCTTTATACAGGATCCTCCTGACGCAAAACCATCGGCGCCTGCGGCTACAATGGGCTCATGGACATAGAGACTGGCGTGCTGATTGGCAACAAGTGGTGTTTTCTGATGAATCCTGCTTTAATTTGGGGTACAGTGATGGCCGCATCCGTGTTAGACGCTATACCGGTGAACGCCACCTTCCGGAGTGCGTTATCCAACGTCATAGTGGACGAACCCCCAGCGTTATGGTCTGGGGTGCTGTTGCGTATAATGGACGATCTCAGCTGCTACGAATTGTGGGTAATCTTAACAGCAACCGGTACATCAATGAAGTTCTGGAGCCTGAAGTTGTTCCCTTCCTTCAAGGCATTCCCGGAGCTGTATTTCAACAGGACAATGCCCGCCCACATATTGCCAGGAATGTTCAAGACTTCTTTTCATCACAACAGATACAGCTTCTTCCTTGGCCTGCCTATTCGCCTGGTATATCTCTTGAACATGTGTGGGATTTCGTTGGTCGGCGTCTCGCTCGTGATCCTCGTCCCATAGCTACTACAGATGAACTTTGGGGTCGCATATAAGCAACCTGGAATGCTCTTCCTCAGGCACACATTCAACATCTGTTTGATTCCATGCCACGTCGTATGGCATCACTTATTGCAGCGCGTGGTGCTTTCACTAAATACTGATTTTCGATGATTTTTTTTTTTGCTTTGTAACTTTAAGCGTTTATTTGTATCAACACAGGTCGTTTGTACATTAAATTTCATTCAATTCGGACGAGTCTTTCATGGTGTTGCAATTTTTACAAACATGAGTATAATTAGTGTAAGTGGAAATAATATATAAATAAATACAATAAGATATAAAAAAAGAGCTGGTTGATTAGTAAAGGTAAGGTTATGCACATCGCCGTACACACGTGCAATTATCATGAAATCTTGTGTATAGTGCACACCATATTTTACTTCGTGTGTAAAGGGGGATGCTTGTTATACAGTCATGCAATTATATATGCTAAGTGGCATGATTTTACACGACTTTGGCTCTGAAGCATAGATACTTTATACACAAGATTTTTCGGTATATGTTTTTTTAATTAGTCTAATTTTTTGTTCAACTTACCCATATTGCATGCTATTGCATTATTTGCAGGGTTCATTATATCGTGAAGTTTAGTATAATGATAACGAAAA
The DNA here is from genome assembly GCA_006491805.2 of Dysdera silvatica. Taxonomy (NCBI): domain Eukaryota; kingdom Metazoa; phylum Arthropoda; class Arachnida; order Araneae; family Dysderidae; genus Dysdera; species Dysdera silvatica. The sequence continues at coordinate 97,083,982 of QLNU02015360.1, forward strand.
AAGTAGATCTCTATTATTGCTACAACAAAACGATAAAGAACCATTTTATTTCCACACGCATATCATGACTGTCACTTACGTAGTTATTAATGATGTATACGGTAAAATTGGCATTTTTCCCATCTGTCAGTTTCCTTATACTTACTTGGATCTTTTTCTAGCATTACGGCGGGTTTTTTTTCCCTTATGATTTTATATCTGCTAGCAGAAAAAGGTTCCATCAGTATAACTGATTATATATATGTATCAATTCAGTGGCGTAGCATGATTTCAAGAGTGGACCATCTCCAGTCGTTCACCAGGACCCCTCGAGTAAAAAAAAGATCACAATTCATGCGTTTATCATAATCCTCATGATATACATATAAAATATGACCTTTTTAGACACCATCCTGCCTATGTTTTCAGAAAAGTGAACTTGGCTTATTGAGTATATTGGATTAAAATATTTTTTAAACGTAGTCGTTTGTGAGACTAGAAACAACTTGCAAAGATTCGTAGGAAATTTTCGAATCGTGAGATTATTTAATACTGCTAAATAAAACGTCTAATAAAAACTAGATACCATTATAGATTTAACTTATTTTCATTTTAAAACCGTATGACCTTGTTTGGCGCAGAATTATGGGTGCTGTCTTTGCCTCATAAAAATACAACCAACCAACATGCCTAAAAACTAGATGGTTCTTTGCTAATGTCGAATATTCTAACAGCCATTGGAGAATCAATGCTTTAAATCAGAAGCACCGTCAGGATAGAATTATTCCAGTGACAGGGGTGTAGAGAATTTTTTTTTTTGCGTTTGTCGGCAAATGTCGAGTTTGTAACCTTTCCTCCTAGAGTTCCTTCTGCCTTCTTTCATCTTTCGTTAACGTACGATTAAAAGAAGTGTTTTTCGGACTAAACTAAGTATTATTTGCACAGATATCTCTCGAACTGTTCCCAATCCACCAAAGTTTCAACTCTCATCTTATTAACAGGGTGTGGAAAAAAAAATCCAAACCTTATTAGATACATCATGACCATTGGGTTGCATTATTGTAATACATTCTATTGACCAAGTTTGACTACAGACAGTAACGTAGAACACTTCTCGTGTTTTCCACTGCCCGTAGTCCGATGTTTGATTTCATGGATTACAGAGGTCAAAATCCCTCGTGAAACAAAGGGTTCTTGTCCAGGATGATCCCGTCGTCCATTACGGCATAAAACAAAACCAAACTTACTGTGGATTTTAGCTGGAAAAAGTTCTTCATATTTTTCTCTTGCTTTTACGAACACACACCACCTTACTCTATTCTCTAGAGAAAGCTTTCGACAATCTGATTTGTATATTGGGCATCGTTTGACTTCACGCATATTTTACGTTCTGTTTTTCCCAGTTCTAGTTTCTGTCTGAAAGCCGGCTATTTTACTCTTGACATTCGGCCTAGAAAGAATAATTAGACTCACGTGTGTCGTTCGCATCCATACGAATGGGCTCTCTTTCTTTCTCAGTCTTCGTATATGTGCTACAAACAAGTGTTTTGAAAATCAAGGTTTTTTGTTTAAAATCCAAACGAAAAGGATGAGATATGCTCTAGCCCTTAACAATGAATCTGATTTGTAATTTTTTTTGGAGGAGGGGGAATGCAGTGAAATAGGCAATTTTTTTTTTTTTTTTAACGCGAGCTTAAGAGAAAAATTAAATTAAGAAAAAGGAGTAGATGTACATTAATTATTTAAATATATTTAATTACTTCAATGTTCTTTTTTATAGAAAAAATATTAATTTGAATTCTTAAAGAACACGAAAATGAATGTCTGTCATTTATTTAATCGAAAATGGATGAAATCTAATGTAGAAGAAAATTGTAATCCTGCTTGAAACTGATCGGTTTTTCACTAATCTAATGAGCTTCGAAAGAAAAGGGAATTGATTATTAAGTTTTAATACTGAGTAATTAAATTTTCCTTGATTCAAGCTTAACTGAATTTTTATTAATGATACTTATTATCTATAATGATCCGAGTCTAAGTTACATAATTTAATATATAAATTTGGTTTTCATAAAATATATTTCCCTTCCCACAATCTTCCGTTTATTTTTTCCGATATTTATTTTATAACTTTATCATATTTGGAACTGGGAAAATTCAGAGATATTAAATTGAGGGGGGGTCGGGGATTCTAAAAACAGCAGAACCAAATATATATAATATATATATATAAAATACGAGTTACGTTTTTCTATATTCAATGGAAAGTCTCTTCTAGAGCTAGTACATCATAGGGTTTATGGGGAATTGATTGACCTTTACGGGGCAAGAAAAGCAAAGGGCATACTGCTTCAAAATAGAGGATTGTTCTAGTATTAGGCAAGCAGAGAGTAGTAACTAACATAAAGTATTGACAAGCTTGTATATATCTCATTTTTATTGATATACACGTCAATATGACATGTATATGTGAGCTAAATTAATATACATTACTATGCTAAGCTGTGGTGAGCTACCACATTTGTGTGCAGCAACCGGTTTGCTGTATTCCAGTCCCAGTGCTGTCTTCAATTTCTAGCAAAAACTGTATATAACGAGTTTGCTTAAGGTTCAAAAATATTTTAATAGCTGGTTCTCTCGTGACCGGTGCAAACCGGGCCATTTGAGACGACAACTTAACGTGAGCTTCAAATCACAATATACGCCATCAATCGAGAAATAAAAAAAAATCACGGGGTGCATCCATAAACATATTTAATATATATTAAGTTTGTTTGGCTTTTTTATGGCGCAAGAGCATCTGGGCTATACTGCGTCAAATATATTAAGTTAGAACCCGTATCTAATTCATTGCTTGTTTTCGTGCATTCTTTTTATCTGTCATAATTTTTGTGTAAATGTCATATTTTTGTTCACGTGCTCGTTGTAGCAAGCGTTTTGAATTTGATATTGACAGCAGTCAGTTTCCCAAATGAATCGGTTAATTACTAAAGCGATATATTAATTTGACAGATTAATGGATCAATTTCAAAAAAGAATAAATTTTATTTCGTTAGCTTCCGTGTCATCGAAAGGCAACTAGGGATACAGCTTCACTGCAGTACTGTTAAAGAACAATAATTGCCTCATTTGGTGTCTTATTTTATTATTTTAAGGCATTTAACAATTTTTAATTATGTTTCGGCCAAAGTAATTGCTTCTGAAATACCATTAACTGCTATTTTTTATTGCAGTTTCGTTTACCAACTAATTTATGGGGAAACGCCATATTCTTCAGTTTAAAATTTATTTTGCTTTCATTAAGGTAATTGAATTCGTAGTGATGTTAGCGGCTATTCCTAATGCTGGTTATTCGACTGTTGCAAATGGTTTTTGTTTACTTTTTACGCGTTATTTGTTTCTGAAATATCAATTAACGTAAAGGTTTTGAACATCGCAACTAAATCTTCATCCTTGCCCACTCACTGCTAGATAGCCTGTTCATGTCTTTTTCGTACGCATCTTTAGAATTATTTTTATTCTTGAATCTAAAGGCTAACTTGACTTTATTGGTATGACCAGCCAATTTCCTTACTGCCAAATAAAATTAATCTTGGTCTGTACTGGAAAGTGAAATTTAAAGAAACATACACCCCTGATATGTCAGACCCTCTCTCAAAAGGTGTCTCGATGGGGCAGCCCAATATCAATATCTTGGCATGGTTGTAAGTTCGAATCTGCGTAAAGCGTTAATGTTTATAGATGTATTGTTGTTTCATTCTGGGCAATATTTCAGTGTTAGGAAAAAAAACTCCCTTCCAAAAGGAACATACAGTCGGATTTCTTTTTTACATTCTGGTTGTGTCGTCTCACTTCAAACTGAAACTAACCCTTTACCTTGAATTTTAGAAATGTGTCCGATTTTCGGTAAGCGTGGTTATATGTGACGTTAAGCGTTGGTCCAGACCCAGATGAGTCGTCATATAGTCTTGGAAAGTAGACTACGAAGCGCCCCAGTGTGGTTATAGTTAACTGCCTTCGGGCCGAGTTCGAATACCTGATAAACCTGGTGGTTTGGAGGTCACGTTAAGTCGTCGGTCCCATTCCAGATCACCCACAGTGCAGTCTTGGTGTAAAATATACAGACTGCAAAACATTTCTTTTTTACTGTGAACACGTATTTCATTATTTCTATATTTAATAATATATAATTAAAAAAATTATTTATTAGTTTATCGTATAATTTTGCAAAGCACTCTTTAAAATAACTTCATTGTATCTTAATTTTAATTCCATTATGACAAATGTGTGAACGTTGTTGGACATCTCCAATTTGTATTCTCTCTGACAGCGTGTTGTCGTATGTAATTGGTTAATTGCCTTTATACTTGATTCAAGGAGATCGCAGTAATTGCTTGACATAATTACAAAATTGGCTGAAATTACAGGCAGTTTTGAATATATACCACTCTATAATACAAAAATCGACGCACCAAGAAGTTGTCCGACTGTAATGAAATTTCGTATGCAAAGACATTTTGACAAAACATGCAAATGATTAAAATTTGGTGTCCACTGAATAAATAGCGGGAACTTTAGCGAATCGGAACTGCGCATTCAGCAGGTGTATATAAGGAGCGATTCTCAATATGTGGTCAAAATTTCTGTTGCATTTTGACTGCGGATATCTTACGTCGACTGTAACAATGCCTCGCCGAAAGATTCGTGCTCATTACGAGCATATGTCAGAGTTTGAAAGAGGTCGTGCTATCGGATTGAAAGAGGCTGGTTGGACGAATCGAAGAATCGCTGGACATGTGGGTCGAAGCGATGCGGCGATTGGACGGTGCTGGCAAGAGTGGGTCAACAACGGCAGATGTCAGCGTCGGGACGGCAGCAGTCGACCTAGGGCCACAACAGAACGGGAAGATAGAGTGATTGTCAGATCAGCTGTCACAGCACCGGATTCGTCATTATCAACTATCCAACGTGTGGCCCGCATACATGTGTCCAACATGACCCTCTGCAGATGACTGAGAGAGCGGAATTTATACTCGCGCCGACCTTTACTCCGCTTACCTCTCACGCCTTTACACCGTCAAGTCCGATTACAGTGGTGCCGGGCTCGATCAACTTGGAACTGCGCTGACTGGGGACGTATAGTCTTTAGTGACGAGTCCCGTTTCCAACTGTGTCCTGACGACAACTGCAGACGTGTCTGGAGACGTCCAGGGCAGCGTGGGGGAACCTGCCCTTACTATCTCACGCCACACATGACCACAACAGGGCATTATGGTCTGGGGTGCCATCCCCTATGATAGCCGGACCCCTCTGGGGGGGTCATTTCTGGCACATTTACAGCACAGCGGTACGTAGACGACATTCTACGACCGGTTGTGTTACCGTTCCTTTTGCGACACCCTGGACTTACGTTTCAACAAGACAATGCCCGGCCGCACACGGCACGTGTTGCTATGAATTGTCTTCAAGCTTGCCCAACACTTCCTTGGCAAGCTAGGTCTCCTGATCTCTCTTCCATAGAGCACATTTGGGACGGTATGGGAAGACGATTGCAACCATCCCGGAATGTTGACGATTTAGCCCGACAGTTGGAGACAATTTGGCAAGAAATTCCGCAGGACACCATCCGGGATCTTTATCAGTCTATGCCACGCCGAGTGACAGCTTGCATCCAGGCCAGAGGTGGACCAACGCCTTATTGACTTCCTCCCTTTGTAACGGTCAAACTCTGCAATAAATCATTCAATTGTTCTGAAATTTTAAATATTTCTTTTTCTATGTATGTTCTTCACATCCACCAATTTTTATCGCAATCGGACAATTCCCTCTTGGTGCGTCGATTTTTTTGTTATAGTGTGTGTATATATAGTGTGTGTGTGTGAAAATCGGTTATAACGACCTCCAAGGGACCGTGCAAATTCGGTCGTTATAAACGATTTTTTTAAATCGTAATACACTTCAGAGTTTTATAGATCGTTTTGATAGCAAAAGTATGAAAACTTTGTTGGTTTTAAAATAAAATATACTTAATTATATAATAAATTTAATTACTGTATATATATTAAAATATATTGATAGCCACATCAAATATACAATGAATTTTTTTAAATGAAAAAATTGAAGAAAATATAACAGTATATATTATAAAAAACAAATGACCAATAAAACATTACGTAAACTTTCTTTCAGAGCAATAAGCATAGTATTATCTTCATAATTTTAATGACTTCCAAAAAAAAAAGTCGGTAATTTTCTTTTGCCTTCTTGCGTACCTTTTTAAAAATCAGTTTGCTAAATCGTTTTCAATAAAATTTAAAGAAGCCTTAACATGTTGACATCTCATCTTGGAAATACAAGGAACAAACGAAAGCCATTACGGGTAGTGCTTCTGAAATTGTTGACTATGTGAAGGGAAGTTGCCATTTCCTGTTTTTAAATATAGAAATGCTGTTAACATGGTCTTGGGCAGCCAATCCCCGCCAACCTTGATTGGCGCAGAATGACCATTGCTGTCCTTGCGCCATAAAACAACCAACAAACCAATCTCCCACCATTCGCCTATTTAGCATGTGTAGATAGTTTTGCTTTATGGGTTTATTAACTGTTGCAACAGGTACAATCTGGTGCCACAATTTCACGTTGTTTTGTGAAAGAAAAGGAATGCGTTGTAATTGCTAATTCGTGGAAGCAATAGCTCTCGCGCTTGCATTGCAAAGGATACACACACCCTCTTTGCTATGCATTTAGCATTAGCGGTTTGAAGAAAAACGAAATTCAGCTCACTTGATCGAACAAGGCGTTCGACTTCTCCTTTCGTTTGAACGAAACAGTGTGATCCCAACTTTGTTTCGAACTCACGTTGTTCCAATGAATGATTGTCAAGTCGCGTCGTTATATCCGATACAGATTTTCCTACTTGGGACAAAATCGCCGTCGTTATAGCAGGTTTCGTCGTTATATACGATGTCGTTATAACCGATATATTTAGTTAAGAATAGAATAGTAAACCAAACTTTGTGCTAAAGTTCCGACGTTATATGCGGTTGGTCGTTATATCCGATTTTCACTGTGTGTGTATGTATGTGTAATATACTGTGTGTATATATATATACATATCACGTTCATACCTAGCTCTCTCCGTTCGACCTTGATTATCTGCGTGTGCAAAGAACTGTACTAAACGCCCTGTATATATCAGTGGGACTTCAAAAGGGGGGCCATCTTCAATTATTCATCGCCTTTCCCCTCGCAAAACAAAACAAAACAAAAAAACCCCATTCATTTTATATATTGATTTATATATGAATTGTGACTTTTATTCGGGGGTAGTGAAACGGTTGAATAAGCTCATTTATGAAACCTCACACTACGCCACTGATGATATATATTCCGGAATATACTCCGTGAAAAAGTTACTTCCCTTTTTTACTTCAGTGCAATTCAGATTTTAATTCCCCTCATATTCAACATCGTAGCAGTTAGATACGCAACTTTATATTCATATGTTCGAATCGCAAAACGTATTGTTAAATGTGGCATGAATCGAAGGTCCCTTTTAAGTAATGAATCCCGCCTCAAATTTTCGTAAAGATTGTGGGTCAAGAACAAAGCAAAAAGAAATCTGATATAAATGGATTATACAAAAGTACAGGAACTTGTTATAATGATTGCCACAAAAAATATTTAAAATGCATCGTCCCTTTTGCCGAAGGAAAAAGGAATTTTGCTTTTGAACATTAATCAAATCAAATTCACAAAAATAATCGCTTTACTGATAACGCAAAGTCAAAAAGCGAAAGCTGACTAAAAGAACTTTTATTTTAAAAAAGCCGGACTTTTACAACTGAAACGGAATTTTTCGTTTTATGTAGCTGTCGAAAATAAAAATGAACTTTTCATTCGCTTGCGGAAAGAAAGGGAAAATAAATTTGAAGAGAAAAATGTTTGAGTCAATATAAATAAATTATTTAAGTTAATTATAAACTCTTGAGATTAAATCGATGAAGTAAATGAAAACTGAATTTTAGTTTTAAGACTGGTATGGCGAATATCCCATTTTTATCACAAGTTTTTTTTATCTACTATACGATTAATAAAAATTATAATCTATGATGTAAAATGGAAGTTTAGTTTTATATAATGCCTGTTTTATTTTTACACATTAACCTTAGTTGTGCATGCACGACTTACCGTAACGTTAGCCGTCGATCCCATCCCAAATGTCTTATTAGAAAATCTTAGAACCTAAAGTTTAAACGGCTTGAATTACGGCGTTCTTAAATGTGTTCTTTTGGCTAAAACTGTCATCACACAAGGTACATATTCTAGGAGAGAGATAAGGAACACTAATTCTCACGCCAATTCACATAACTAGTTTATTGGACGATAAAGAAATGGAGGAGTGAAATTTTAAGCGAAATGCAGTTACGCAGAGTCAATGAAATGTATCAGAAATACGTTACGGAATGCTTAGTTTACTGTTTCCTTGGTGACTAACGTTGTACCAATTAAGCTAAGTAAAGCTGTTCAAAAAGAAAGATTCCAAAGACCCGGATCGGTAGCCAAGCCCATCTCATTGAACTTCGCTTCACACGAATGGATTGAGTTCAATTAGTTAACGATTGAATGTTTGTTTTTCTCGAATTCCTATTAGCCGTCGACTAACGTGAAATATCTCGCTGTATTTGGAGCATTTAATGGCATATTTATCTGGGACTCGATCGGGTTTTTCAAGACTTGAAGTACATGTTAGTGTCTATCGTTTTTCCCTTATTCGGCTTATGTCTTGGGTTCGAATTGTGACAAGTTTGGACGTTCGTAAATATACGTGCATCATTCTCAGGTGACTAGACGGGATTATTAGTTACGTCTGAGTAACCTTGAAGTCTTCAGACGTAAAGCTAAAGACGTAAAATTACTCTACATCCTTTAGACTCAAACTTCAAGACGCGAAAAATTACATTCGGAAAGGTAATTTGTATTTCTGACCTATTGGAGGTGGTCTGTTACCAAGTCTTGGCAAGACGTATTTTGAAAGTTAAAATATCCAATGAAATGGATCTCGCTTTGACTTGAACAGCGACCTCAACGTTTGGACTCACCAAACTGGGTCCAATTTTCAGTAACTTCGTTGCATGCAAACGACTCCCCCCACCCCCTGTGGTGCGTGCAGTGGTAACGCATTAGCCTAGCCATCGGCGTACGCAGGGGGTGTTGATGGGGTTTGTACCCCCCCTTATTGCAATGAAATTTTGTATATTTAACATAGGAATATGTGAGTTGTAGCTCTGTAACCCCCCAACTCCACTGAGCCTATAACCCCCGCTTATTTGCTTTCTACATACGCTTATGCACCTAGCGTACGGTTATGCCTAAAGCCCTAGAATTATAGGCCGACGAATCAGCCGCTAATCGCTCTTTTGAGATAAAAATAATTAACAATCCGCGATTATCAGACGAATGTAAACATTGGCGCAACATTTAAGCTGTCGCCAATAAATACAATTTGCAACCCAGCTTTAGTTTACGATTAATGTAAAATTATAATGCAAATAATCAAAACAAACTTACTACACTGCCAACATTCTATGCTTGTTCCTCGAACGATTAGAATAATTCCTAGCGGAACACTTACCCATTTCACCTTACTTCATTAAAAACAACACGCTTGTAAATCACGCAACTTGAAGGGCAGTGAATGGGATCACGTGATACGATGGCAGGAAAATGGCGGCTATGCTCCAACTCTTTTTTTTCTGGCAGCCTTAGTTATACAGGGTTCGACTGTTCCAAAAGCAGGACGCTTACCTACTAACTGCTGACCAAAGTCAGTGGGGGGAGGGGTGTAGTTCCCTAGTCCATAAAAGGTTCGGATTCCTCTGAAAATTGTAAGTTCTAACGCAACATGATTCTTGCCCCGTAAAAACTCAAATTGTATGCATCCGTCTCGTGGTTCGGAATTCATGTTAAGTCGTCCGTAACGTCGCAGATGACGTGTCGTGCCGTTTCAAGACGTGAAAAATGCAAAAGAAACAGAGCTGTCTCTAATGTTATATTTGATTCTGTCTCTCTGTAACGATACGTCGACAGACAAGAATTAATGTGGAACTGTTTCTCCAGCTTATTTTGCCACATCACAGTATAGTCTATTGTGAAGCACAGCAAATTATTGGAGAGTCCATTATCAGTTGATTAACGCCTGCCTCCTTTCTCAGCGATAGTTTTAGCCAAGGAAATTCCATGAAGCCAGAGATTAATGCAAGTAGTGATCTAAGGAGATGTGTTTAACGAGGATCACTTCAATTAGTCTTAGACAAAGGCATGCAATACGATCAATAATTTATTTTCTTCTTGAAGTTTTATCTCGTCTTCTCCTGGCGTGATCGACCGAAGAAACCGATAGGGTAACTAATCCGTTTGATAAATGCGTGGCTGTTTTTTAGAAATATTTCTGAGGCAAATAAGCAGCTAATGATAGGGTGATGTATACAGGAGAGTGGCTTTGCAGATAAAAGAGGCATACAAGGTTTAACCATACACAACGTGACGGTTGTTACTACCATGCCGCGTGCCGCATTTCTCAAGATTTACTACAGATCGGTGGCCCCCCTTCTCCGGGATCTGAACTTCGGAGGTCGAGCTGCGCACTTAACTCCAGACGATGGGTTTACATTAGATGTTCTCATCATCTTGATAGGATTGCCAAATACTTTGAGGTGACCTTTTCTCATTTCAAAATCGGAAAATCTGCGCGATTATAAATGCGCGGCTGTCCCATGTGGCAATTCTAATTATTCTTAAATATCTCAAGATGAAATATACCTGCAATATCTGATATAAATTCGGAAAAAACGCCTCTCGGAGAAAGAACTCCTTCAACATAATTTATTATTTTCTTTTCTTTATTGATGGTGTACAGTTGTCTTTTCACCACGGAAGATCGAAAATTAGTAATAAAACGGAGCTGCATATCTTTCCGATTTTTGTCCCGAGTGTTATCGGTTTATAATTCTAAAATTATACTTTTGTTTCCTATTAGAATAAATTGTGTGTGTGTTTTAAAGTTTAAATCGTGAAAATTTTCATCAGATTTTATCCACAAGGGCCTTATATTTGACAATTCTTTGGGAATGTTTAAAACGTACATTCATTGTAACTTACACGTCGACATGACGACGAACTATATATTTTATTTTTTATAAATTTAAAAAACCGAGTATAAAACGGTCGAGATTTTAAGTTTTTCTTATATCAATTCTTAAGATCTATATATAATAGCATGTCTCACGTGTCGGTGATCGTGAAACACATCCTGTTTTTTTTTTTACTTTTTAAATGCATGCAGATTGCGTTCAAAAAATGCTTGAAATTTCTTTAAAATGCGTTCGTTCCTAAAATTATATCGAAGCAGAAATGTTACCATATGACAACATATACAATTTTGACTTTGTGATGGTACAGAAAAAAAGTAATTTTGACATGGTAACATCAAAAAACCGAGAAGGAGGCTTTATGAAAGTGAAAATATGATCAACACGTCGCAAGCTGTTTTTTGATGCCGAAACAAATTACTATAGACATTTGACAGTTTTCCTCCGAAGATGGTGGTGTCAATTTTTTCATTCTCTTAGCCATTGTAAACACGTCATATAAAGCAAATTGAAACATCAACAGAAATAAGAATGAATACTGTGCTACTCAAAAAAAAAATTTATTTTTGGCTTTCCCGCACATTCCCAAAAATGGAAATGATTCTAAACAAAATTCTAGCCTGCAAGCAAATGTTTTATTTAAAAAATTTTTTTTTGCCTTATAGGGTTCTGAAATACATTGTGTAACAAAAAAACCGACCCTCCAAGGAGGAGTTGTCCGATTGCGATAAAAATTGGTGGATGTGAAGAACATATATAGAAAAAGAAACGATTAAAATTTCAGAATAATTGAATTATTTATTGCAGAGTTTGACAATTACAAAGGGAGGAAGTAAATAATGCGTTGGTCCACATTTGGCCTTCATTCAAACTGTCACTCGGCGTGACATAGACTGATAAAGATCCCGGATGGTGTCCTGCGGAATTTCTTGCCAAATTGTCTCCAACTGTCGGGCTAAATCGTCAACATTCCAGGATGGTTGCAATCGCCTTCCCATAGCGTCCCAAATGTGCTCTATGGGAGAGAGATCAGGAGACCTAGCTTGCCAAGGAAGTGTTGGGCAAGCTTGAAGACAATTCATAGCAACACGTGCCGTGTGCGGCCGGGCATTGTCTTATTGAAACGAAAGTAAGTGTAACGCTGTAAATGTGCCAGAAATGACCACCAAAGGGGTCCGGCTATCAAAGGAGATGGCACCCCAAACCATAACGCCCTGTTGTGGGCATGTGTGGCGTGCGATAGTAAGGGCAGGATCCCCACGCTGCCCTGGACGTCTCCAGACACGTCTGCGGTTGTCGTCAGGACACAGTTGGAAACGGGACTCGTCACTAAAGACTATACGTCCGCAGTAAGCGCAGTTCCAAGTTGATCGAGTCCAGCACTACTGTAATCGGACTTGACGGTGTAAAGGCGTGAGAAGTAAGCGGCGTAACGGTCGGCGCGAGCGTAAATTCCGCTCTCTCAGTCGTCTGCAGAGGGTCATGTTGGACACATGTGTGCGGGCCACACGTTGGATAGTTGATAACGACGAATCCGGTGCTGTGACAGCTGCTCTGACAATCGCTCTGTCTTCCCGTTCTGTTGTGGCCCTAGGTCGACCGCTGCCATCCCTACGCTGACATCTGCCGTTGTTGACCCACTCTTGCCAGCACCGTCCAATCGCCGCATCGCTTCGACCCACATGTCCAGCGATTCTTCGATTCGTCCAACCAGCCTCTTTCAATCCGATAGCATGACCTCTTTCAAACTCTGACATATGCTCGTAATGAGCACGAATCTTTCGGCGAGGCATTGTTACAGTCGACGTAAGATATCCACAGTCAAAATGCAACAGAAATTTTGACCACATATTGAGAATCGCTCCTTATATACACCTGCTGAATGCGCAGTTCCGATGCGCTGGAGTTCCCGCTATTCATTCATTGGACACCAAATTTTAATCATTTGCATGTTCGGTCAAAATGTCTTTGCATACGAAATTTCATTACAATCGGACAACTCCTTCTTGGTGCATCGATTTTTTTGTTATAGAGTGTATTTCATTTTGAATTTAAATACAGAATGTTCGATACGGTTGTTGTATTTCACAATAATGTGTGTTATTCTCGTAGAACGTCTACGATTTTACCCTATTATGCAGTCGCTAATGTTCTGTAAAAGAGTACTTGTGGCGCATTCGTTCTTTAAAAAACATCCCAAGATGCAAGTCGGTTTATCAGCATTAATCACTTGGCTCGTTGAAGAGTATTGTTGTACTATTTTTCGAATTCTAGTAATTGAATGAATTATTGGTAATTGATCGAATTCTAGTGATTGAATTGGAGTGTATGGATAATTGCTTGTCAACAAAAGTAGTTGATTTAAATGGCAGGTTTTGGTGAATAAAATTGAGAAATTTCAAGTGCGTTTTCTCTTTTTAGGCTGAACACAATGTTTAGACAATCTTTCGTACTCTTCATTGCCAATGATCCACTGCTGATGGATCATTGAGAGATAGCTGTAATTCTATTGTTGAACTAACTGTAGACTGTTATATTATATCTAGTAGGACTAAAGGACTCCTATTTATGTAATGTGTACAATGAAGCAACCTTTCTTTCCTCACTCATTGGTTCGAAAGTGTTTCCGAAATAAATATTACTTTGTATGGGTTGAAATAGCCTTGTGATGAAACGTTTGTAAGCTAAATACCGCTCAATAAAATATAGTTCGTTAAAACATTGCGAAACCCTCCTTGCAATTGTAGATGTTCTTATTCATTTACAAGTGCAGATCAGTGTTGTACGCGTAAAGTTCGTTTGGACGTACGTTTCAGGTGGACTTGTCTGTCTTTCGTCAGGAATACAAACAAGAAAAAAGAAACATTGGAATAATGAAGATGCCATTGGGTGATTGTGTTGCCAGTTGTGGATGAATAATTAATGTGAAAATTTTATTAGACGCTTCCAAGCTTGACTGAAAGTGGGAGTAGATTTTGGTTCATTGACGGTGGTTGAAGAATTCTTACTGATATGAAACTCTTCCAAAAAATCTAATTCATATATTTCTTACACTTTAATCTTATATATATTCTCATTCATTTTCAGATAAACTTGTTTCATAGATGGACATTTTTTCCTCTGAAGAACATTTATTTAAATGGGATAAAGAGAATATTTTCTTTGAATCTAGCAATGCTCCTTTCCACTTTTTTTTTTTGGAGGGAGAGATACGGAGAATCTACATCATCATACAAGAGCTGAAATTACGGAAACAAATATTGCCGTCAATAATAAATTTTCACTTACAAAATTGAAACACAGAATGAGATACAATCTAAAAAAGGCAATGGCTCACAAGGTGTAATACACACACACACAGATATGAACCTACATAGTGTGTATGTGTGTGTGTGTGTGTGCGTGCGTGCAGAAATAAAACTAAAAGTTAATGATCAACAAAATTCCAAAACAAACGAGGTCTTCCACATGCTTGCCCAGTGCTGACTCCGCATTTTAGAAATTGCCGCAATAAAAGATGCTAAAGTAATGTGGATAGCTCTTCCATCGGAGATCCAGCCTATTAGAGCTGGCAATCTTTGCTAGAATTTAGAAGCGTTTTCATTATTTCAATCTTTGGTTCAATTACGAATTTTTTAAATTATCTAAATTTAAAAAAATTTCGCGTTCAGTTACGTTTTCCTCATCTCCTTTATATGTAATTTCTTGCAATTTATTTGTCACTAGACACGTTCTATTTCACGTTCGTGAATTGTAGCAGAGAAGCCAGTTACTGTACGAAATTGAAAGTAAGTTAGGCTTTTTTTTAAAAAAAGAGACACGTAACATGAAGGTAAGAAACCTTGAACGTAAAAGATTTTCGTAACAGAAACAATCGCAACAAACAAACAGAATTCTGCCTTCACTTGACAAAGGGAGCAGTTGGCTCCCGAAACGTCGTGTTTTTAAACCTTACGCCAGTGTCGAAATAACTGTTTGTTATGGAATCTCCTGGTGAAACTCTGTATTGTTTCGTTAGATATTGCAGCACTAACATCGATAAAGTTGTTATTTCTCCACACAAAGCAACACATTTAAACTCGCATTTTAAAAGGCCAGAAACAAACTTTCAACACAAAACCAAAAAATATTTAAAAAATTAAGAAATTAATAAATAAAATTCAGCAATTGTTCAAACAATCAGTGTACAACGGTAAAATAAGATTTAAAAAAAAAAAAAGGTTGTAGGTGGCTTATTCACCGTCCCTTGGAAATCTTAAGCAGTGCCCCCCCAACTAACCAGCCACCCATTATGCAGTTAGTCGGAGCGTTTCTCACACTTTTTATTTTACGACTACATCACTGATTACAACCCCTATTAACACCTCCTGTGTACGTCAGTAATTTAGACATTGAAAAAGTAAAAATTAAAGTGATTACAAGTAGGGAAGGGGGGAGATTTCCAGGTGTATCACAGTGGGGTACTTTTTACCCCCTGCTCGGTAGAAAGTTGTACACTTTCTCGACTATTTTTAGTATGTACGGAACTTTGGCGACACCTTTTCAGCGAAAGCGAATCAGCGGAATTCAACGATAATGGCAGGGGTTTATTTTTCGTTTGTTTTATTTTTTTTGTTTTAAATACAATCATCTGAAATTTTGCCCTTCTAAAACTTAGTGCCTTGGGCATTTGTCCAATACGACTTATGAATTCGGGTTTGATCACACATGATCACACTTTAAAATATTATGCACACGGCCCATAGACCATGGGTTTTCCCTCTTAACGAAAGCAATAATGATTCTAATCTTACGACGTATCGGTGAGATTGGCAGAGGGAAAAATAAAGGATTGAAAGCAATCGAAACTTCCGTCATATAAACAATGGAAATCGAAAAAATTAGGCGCTAAAAATGACGACTTGGTCTAAAATCTCAATCGTCAAAACGAAATTTAGAGGTGCAAAATACAACTAACGACCGCAAATTTCGAACCCTGGTGCAAGCAGGTATTGGTACTGCAGTGGTAACGTTCTCGCCTAACGTGCGGTTAACCTGAGTTCGACTCCTAACGATTTCAGAACAGAAACAGAACGCTTGCCGGCAAACTCTTCACTGTAGTCCGGGGGTGGGGTTTGTTTCCTAGGCCTAAGGGGTACCTGATTCCTTGGGAAACTATAGGTTCCGGGGCAGTACAACCTTTGCTGTCCTTGCACCGTAAAACTAAGTAACAGCAAGGGGCATAAATCTATGGTTTTAAGGACACACTCCTTTGCTTCTACAGAGGTGAATAGTAAACGTTGTACAAATAACACTATTGCTGATGGGCCATCCGGTAACAAATTTTGCAATCATTTTTCTCCAATAAATGGTGCGCGCATCTTTCGAAGTACATGTTCAAATTTCTTTTCATTGGGTGCCTTAAAACTTACTACATAGCCCTGTAAACAGGGAGACTTTAATTTTAGTAACACGGCATATGCGTGTACACTTATGTGACAGAAAAACTGGAACGCCTGTCTGGTAGCGCGTAGGTCCTCCTTTCAACTGGGATGCCACAGCAGCACAACAGGACATAGACTCTGCGATATACATACTGTTCGTTCACGAAAAGTGGTTCGATGGTACCGTTAGAAATAACGGGAGGTGACGTCACAAACGGCCTAGCCGATTACAGCAGAGGGGAGGACGTCATTTCAGAACTGGTTGTTGGCGCAGACAAACGTTCTGTAAAAACAAATCCTGAAATTGGTCCCCCCTGCTGTAATCAGCTAGGCCGTTTATGACGTCAGCTACCGTTATTTCTAACTGTTCTATCGGACTATCTCTCTCTCTCTCTCTCTCTCTCTCTCTATATATATATATCATCATCATCATATTCAACCATTATCTATCCACTGCTGGATGAAGGTCTCTCCAAATGCTTTCCACACAAGTCTATCCTGGGCCATTCGTTTCCACGTCACCCCAACCTGTTTTCTTATTTCATCCACCCATCTAGTTTGAGGACGTTTTCTAGGTCTTCGGTGGTCTCTTGGAATCCAGTTCAGAATTTCTGTTGTCCATCGTTGATCAGTTCTTCTTGCAATATGCCCAGCCCATCGCCATTTCAGCCCTTTTACTTTAACAATGATGTCCTCTACTCTAGTTTGCTCTCTCACCCAAGTGTTTCTTTTTCGATCTCTCCTAGTTATTCCAAGCATGCACCTCTCCATGCTCCTTTGCGTTGTCTGTAACTTTCGTATTGCTCCAACTGTTAGACTCCATGTCTCTGATCCATAAGAGAGGACTGGCAATACACACTGGTTGAAGACCTTTCTTTTTAGACACAAAGGCAATTTCCCCTTCAGGATAAAACTGTTTCTTCCAAATGCACTCCAGCCAAGTTTAATACGTCTGTTGAGTTCTTTCATAATGTTGCCATCCATTGAAATCAGCTGGCCAAGGTAAATATATGAATCAGCAATTTCTAGCTCAATGTTGTCAACTTGTATTTTTGTTTCCTCTACAAAATTATTGAACATGATCTTAGTTTTTTGTAGGTTCATCTTGAGTCCAACTTCTTTACTTCTAGTTGAGAGCTCCTGTACCATGTCTTGGAGTTCTAATGGGTCCGTTATATGTATATTGTTCTAAAATGTGGTAGGAAAACTTTAAGGGTAGGCCCGCCAAACAAATGCGAATCGATTTTACATTTTTCAATTTTTTCAACATTTTGGGACATCCCCTCCTTCCCTCTATATACATATATCAATCATCGCTGTACACTCGGTATATTTTACCCTTCATGGCATTTTATGTCACTCTTAAAAATGAAATCTTTTTTAACTTTTCATCTGATATTGGCTTTTTAAATCTCACATTGTTGCATTGTTTTGCTCCATTGTACATGTAATGCTTTTTTACATTTGTGTTTTGATTTATTTTATTCTTAAACCTGTATGTACGGTCTCGCCTTGTCTGGCGCAGAATGATCCTTGTTGTCCTTGCGCCAGGAAAATACAATCAACGTTTGGATTGGCTATATATATGAAAATTCAAATTTCGTGTTGATTTCGGAGCTAGAATGCCCCACCTTTCTTGCACCTGTTATCAAATCTCGTCCAAAAGTACTTAAATTGCGATATACTGCCATCTACACTGCGAATTCCATGACATTGAATTAGAAATGCAAAGAATGAAAAGACATTTATATGTACTATACTTTTTATTAAGGACAATTTATTATACTTTAATTATTGTTTGTTTGTTTGGCTTTTTTATGGCGCAAGAGCATCTGGGCTATACTGCGCCAATATACTTTAATTAAGGACAATTCCATTTAATGCTGAGGAAATAGTGACATGTTCTAGGAATGGAAGTAACTTTTAGTTTTTCTGCACTTCCGTGCGCGCGTATAATATATACATACTGTGTGTATGTCACGCCGCCTTATTTAGGATCGTCTGGCTAGTCATGACTGGTGTTGAGAGCATTACTGCCAATATGCGCCTCTGAAACTACCGTACGGAAAGAAATATCGCATGTCAAATTACAAAAGCTCTTTGGTTCATCAAGTATGTCAATAGTGCTAAAGACGCCAAGCTTTATCCCAGGAGGACTTTTTGATAAAGATGAGAGTTGTCCTCTTTGGCAAGATTGATTATCGTCAGAATCCTACCGTTAGACTTCGATCTGCCGGCTAGCAGATTCAGAAGTTGACGTCTTCAGACTTCCGCACTAGTCGCTTCCTTATGATTCTTTTTGGCCCTTCTTATGATTTCTTATGCGCACTGTTTGTAAAAATCTTAACTGTTAAATACTCACCATGCTTTACAAATAAGGCTCAAAAAATTAAGGTACAATGTTTATATTTATAATATTGTAGCTAATAATATGCAAAAGTTGCAATCCCTTGACTATACATGACTATCGGTAGTCGAAGATTGGGTGTAGATAGCTCTACATTTTGTATTATGTACTAATTTTTATTACTATACTTAAAATATTACAAAGGCTTCATTTTTATCGCTTGTAAATATCTGAACATATGGCACCTCTCGTTCAAGTTAGACTTCCTTGTCGTTATAAAATTATAGTTAAAACTGTGTGATGCATTTCGATAATTTGTGCATCCTCCCCCCAACGAAAATCGTTTAAAATATTAATTAGAATATGAACATTTATAAACAAAATATCACAATTATAAGCTCGAGTATCCGTGACAAATGTTTCAATGTTGAAGCTCATTGAACTTCGTAATGTGTTAATTCAAATTCGGCATAGACTATATAATTGCAACACTAATAGCATGCGTTGATGCACATGGATACGTTCTCTCTCGTATTTTCACTATTGGCTAAACACGTTATCTGGCTATACGAATCTGTGTGCCATTAAGAGAGGTCCGCTTGGTTTCCTTGTTAAAAAGTAACTTTGACTCGTCCATAATTTTAAGGTAAACTCAAATTTATGGTAAAGAAAATTTTAAGCCCACCATATTTAACAGACCGAAAAATATCTGTCTGCAATATCCGTGAAGTTCCTGTGGTTTTTTAGGAAACAGAAAATTGCCAAAAAGTTAGAAGGCTCGGAAAATTAACAGGTGTTAGGAGATCCTGAAAAATGATTTTTAGGGTAGAAACATGAAAAAGTTGGAATTTGACTACTAAATAACACACCGCGGAATATACGTCATCCTAGAAAAATACTTTATTTTACAGTAAAATTTCATCCACTGATGTCATCAGTTCTTTAACATTTTTTTTTTCATAAAAGACAATCGATGTCATCACAACTGATTGGTAAATGATAATACATTCAGAGAATAACGTTTGAGTGTTTTCGAAAATAGGTTTTAATGTACACCGGAAAAATGACAAATATAAATGAATAATTATGCATAACAAAATAACGCACTCTTCGATTATTTGGCTTTTTTTTAATATGCTAATACTATTAATATACAAAGAGAAATGTTAAAAAAAAAATTTTTCAAATTAATTTAGGCGCAGGGTCATGATTTATTTTCTATATTTAAAATGACTAAGTACTGCCCACGTAGACAAAATTTAGCCCTCCTAGTTCTTGCTACGGGTTAAAAAATTGTCTAACGCATCTATTTTCATATTAATGTGAATATTATAGAAATCAAATGTGAATTTAATTTGCCGACTCCCTGAATTTATAACGTGTGAACTTAATTTACTGCGCTGTCTAGTATTCGGTTCTGGAAAATTTTTAAATGTCTAGATTGGTCAGTTAGGCTAGTTAAGTCAGTCAGTTAGTTTGTCTAAAGTCTGAAAATTTTTGGTCTATTTAATAGATTACATTACTTCGATAGTCTAAAATCTGGAGTAGTTCTGTGGTTTCTCTTTTAATATATTTAATGAAAATTATTATTTAAGAAATTATTTCTATATACAGTCGAACTCCGTTAAGACCAACACGCTTAAGACGAATTACCTTTAACACAAACCGTTTTATGAACTATCTTCATATTGTATAGCGTACTATCCTCTCCGGATAAGACGAATTACTGTTAATACGAACAGATTTTCTGTTCCCCCCCCTGGTGTTCGTCGCAAAGAGGTTCAACTATATTATTATGAAGTTATTTAATAAATATTATAATTTCTGCTTTTGTTATTTAATTTAAGAAAACACTTAATAATCTTAAAAGTTAAATTATATATTTTGTTCAGAGATTTTCTTGAACAAATATAATATTTTATTATGGTAACAACGAATAGTGACTCATTTTGAAAATATTTAAATTGAAATTCACGGTAGACACAAATAATTTTTTTTTTAATTGTGTCTACCGTGAATTTTAATTTAAATATTTTATTGTTACGTGTTTAAAAGCGATCTGATTAAAGAAATGTATAATTAATAAGTAATTTAAACTTTGTGCTTAGTAAGCATCTGCATTCGTAGAGATATAGGTATTCATGTCCCTAAACTTGTTTATATTAATATATTTATCGCCTGATTAGGTAGACTTTCCACTTTGACCTAGCCTTCTGAGGTTCATGTTTTTATTTGCAAAAGTGAAACATACCTGATATCTGCATACGGCCACGTTTGTGTTATCTCTCTCCCTCTGTAAGGTTTATTCACCTATTATAACACAATACATTGACTTTATAAGTATCTACAACTATTTTTTTTTACATAGTTGTAGATACTTATAAAGTTTAGGTTCGGTTTCCAGTGCCCTTTTAAATAGAGGTGTCCCTTATTCGGAGGTAATAATGTAGTATTTACTTCATGCGCATAATTATGCGGACACATTTACTTCAGGAAGTTTTGTCACTTACGTATTAAAGATTTATCGAATAACCTTCCTTAACCGGGTATTTTGTGCTTTTCCTTGTAGCATACTTTTCGCTGTTTTTTGTAAATAATTAGGGGCAAGTTCATCCAATGCAGCATATACACTCTATAACAAAAAAATCGATGCACCAAGGAGGAGTTGTCCGATTGTAATGAAATTTCGTATGCAAAGACATTTTGACCGAACATGCAAATGACTAAAATTTCGTGTCCAACGAATAGATAGCGGGACCTCTAGCGCATCGGACCTGCGCGTTCAGCAGGTGGATATAAGGAGCGATTCTCAATATGTGATCAAAATTTCTGTTGGATTTTGACTGCGGATATCTTACGTCGACTCTAATAATACCTCGCTGAAAGATTCGTTCCCATTATGAGCATATGTCAAAGTTTGAAAGAGATCATGCTATCGGATTGAAAGAGGCTGGTGGGATGAATCGAAGAATCGCTGGACATGTGGGTCGAAGCCATGCGGCGATTGGACGGTGCTGGCAAGAGTGGGTCAACAATGGTAGATGTCAGCGTCGGGATGGCAGCGGTCGACCTAGGGCCACAACAGAACGGGAAGACAGAGCGATTGTCAGAGCAGCTGTCACAGCACCGGATTTGTCATTATCAACTATCCAACGTGTGGCCCGCACACATGTGTCCAACATGACCCTCTGTAGACGACTGAGAGAGCGGAATTTACGCTCGCGCCGATCGTTATGCCGCTTTTCTCTCACGCCTTTACACCGTCAAATTCGATTACAGTGGTGCCGGGCTCGATCAACTTGGAACTGCACTGACTGGGGACGTATAGTCTTTAGTGAAGAGTCCGGTTTCCAATTGTGTCCTGACGACAACCGCAGACGTGTCTGGAGACGTCCAGGGCAGCGTGGGGATCCTGCCCTTACTATCGCACGCCACACATGCCCACAACAGGGCGTTATGGTCTGGGGTGCCATCTCCTTTGATAGCCGGACCCCTTTGGTGGTCATTTCTGGCACACTTACAGCACAGCGGTACGTAGACGACATTCTACGACCGGTTGTGTTACCGTTCCTTTTGCGACACCCTGGACTTACGTTTCAACAAGACAATGCCCGGCCGCACGCGGAACGTTTTATGAATTGTCTTCAAGCTTTCCCAACATTTCCTTGGCAACTAAGTCTCCTGCTCGCCTCTCTGTCCCATAGAGAACATTTGGGACCCTATGGGAAGGCGATTGCAACCATCCAGGAACGTTGACGATTTAGCCCTATGGTTGGAGACAATTTGGCAAGAAATTTCGCAGGACACCATCCGGGATCTTTATCAGTCTATGCCACGCCGGGTGACAGCTTGCATCCAGGCCATAGGTGCACCAACGCCTTATTGACTTCCTCCCTTTGTAACGGTCAAACTCTGCAATAAATCATTCAATTGTTCTGAAATTTTAATCGTTTATTTTTCTATGTATGTTCTTTACATCCACCAATTTTTATTGCAATCGGACAACTCCTTCTTGGTGCGTCGATTTTTTTTTGTTATAGAGTGTACATTTTTTCAATTTCTGTAAGGGAAAAAAATTGTTTCCCATATTTACATAAATTTTTCTAACGATCCCAAACACTTTCCATGATGTTCAAGTCCGGGCAATTAGGTGGCCCAATCAAGAAGTTGGATTTTGTTTCCTTCAATTCATCGTTTTGTAGTTTTGGAGGTATGACTATTAAATTAAATCAGTCCCACCACTTACGAAAACTGCACCCCAAACAGCGAAGAAACGCTTAAAACGCTTTTTCCATCTGATGCCCATTTCTCGCCGTAAATCATACTACTGGCGATGTCAACCATCGTGTCCATCGAAATTGAAATGTTTTTCATCGAAAAATAAGGGACATTGTCCTGCATCCACTTAAAGCATGGACTCTCTATGCATGATTTTATGCTGTTGTCTCAAAGCTGGTTTCTTACTCATTATGAAACCACCTATTCCCCTTTTAATCACGTCATCAACTACACTTTAGACCTTTGTGTATAGTTTTAGCAATATTTCGGATAGATCTGTCTCTGGCACGAAAATTTTACTTTTCGCACCTCCACTTCACAAAACTCCTCCCAAAGTATTTTCAAAATCGCCTGCAAACGAAGAGTTAGCCACTGATTGTGAAATACACGCAGTAGGTCAGAAGCTGTAAAAATTTGTATACGAAACTTTAGTTAATCGTTTTATGTAATAAGTTACACGCAAATAAAACTGAACTGTACTCATAATTAATAACAAAACAGATGATGTAAAATCTGAACTTTCCAGTTTTTTTCATGATATTAAAAATTCTGTAAAACACTTCGCTAACAATTTTTTAATAACCAAATCACTGCATTTACTCTTAATTAAAATAATGTTTTTATATGGATGTTTTCTTTGAAAAGTTTAGAAAAACCGACTGTCCGTATAATTATGAGAATCATTGTATTCAATTTAAAATCTGCTTTAAACATGATAATCATAAATAATGCAGTCAAACTTGGATAATTCCAATGTGTTTCGTATTCGTCTGTAATTCGAACTTTACCCACGGTCCTGTGAATCTTCTATTAAAGTAATGTAGAAGAATCGCCTCCAAATGGAAGGTTTTTTGTTAATTTGAAGTTTCCTTTTTTTCGGAAGATATAAAAGGATATGATTTCCGTCGTAGGTTTTTCTTCAGATACATTTTCAGGAGAAAATTTTCAAGCAAGTTGAAGGGCTTGCAATCGCTGTTCAAAACTGGGAAAACATAAGTCACAGCGCAGATGTTCCTTACAAAGGTTTTGTAAATATTGACGAGAACTTGAAGTTTGCGGGGACCTCACGGGCATCGAAATGTTGGCGGACGTTAGCTAAAATAGGTCAGAGATTGTATCTACAGGTAAAGAAATAAAACAAACTGTGTAATAAGTGAAGAATGGAACTCACAGAAAAGCAGATCTCCACATGTACTCAGCCCATGGAAAATATATAAAAGTTCAGATAGTATGATGATCAGCCAAACGTAAGTGTTTGCATTTTCCATGCGTTCGATAAATTGAATGTCACTATTTAAACCCTTGATCTTAAAATTTAATCTTGTGTGTTTGAAGTTCAATTGCAGTTGGAGGAACCTGTAATGCACTTTTTTCTAGATCTTAGACTTCCAGAAGCTACTGGCACAAGCGATGTCTTGTATTCATTTCTTTCTTCCAATTTCTTATCCTGATGTGGATGCCATGACAGCTGGGGGTAGACTTTCGATCGTTTTTTGGTTTTGTGGGCTACTTTTGTAACTTTTATGAGACTCGAGCTCTTCAAAAATTAAGAATTTGTTTTGCTATGTAATTATCCATCTTAACCTACCATCGTATCATTTTTGGAGCAAAATGTGTAATTTCCTCAGATCGGATGGTTTTTTTAATTTCCATCTTATACAATGATACCGTAGTTTCTTCCGTTGCGAAAAATGTTCCCGAAAAATCCTCCTTTGCTTTGTTTTAAACTATTCAGTCTGCTTTCGTGGCTTATTCTTCTCATTAAATAGCAGGTAAGCTCTCTGCTTTACTGTTATCTGAATTACGTTTGAAGGATTTTCCATTTGGGTTGGTTATTACCAAACTTTCAAGCAATTTTCATTCCCACCGATTGTTTCATATCGAGCTCTCGACCAGTTTCTTTATGCCTATATTTTGAAGCTTTACCCTCTTGTATAGTTTCATCTCCACACACACACACACCATGGACCATTTTGATACTTCACATGGTAGTATTTGAGATTCTCTTTGATTCTATTTAAGTCCTGATATAAACTCAGTTCTATATCCCCTACAGGAACATTTCGGTGCGATATCCTCTTTGGGAAGTTCCACGAGGTCATTGTATATTTCGAATTAAAATGAGTTCGCACTTCCCTACCCGAAATCAAATCCTTTAAGCTTTTTTGCACCCAAAGGCAAGAACTCCATTTTTCTTGACAGGTATTTTCTTTCAACTTTTTGTGAAGCCATATAAAGCCCGTCTATCTTATGGGTTACTTTTTTCAACAGTCGGCGCTTACTTTTTTTTTCATGCTGTGAAACAACTTTGACAAGAGGTTTTTTTCCCCTAGCAAAGTTTCAAATGGAAATTTCCATTTTTTAAATAGAAGGGAGGGAGCGAGGGAGAACTTATAAAGAAGTTGCTGTCTTTGTGACAAATTTTTTTGATGCCTGGAAAAGGCATCGAATGATATTCACGCTAGTTCTTTTTCAATTATATTTTCCTTCTAAGTGCACATTTGATTTCGAAAGTTTTTACAGCTGTCCTGCATTTTGACGAAATTATGAAAAAACGTTTGCAATATTACCATAAGTTGAAGAAAGTGCATATTGTTATTTTTAAGTGGGGAGAAGGGTCTTTTTACACATTCTTTATATATATTATGCGTGAAGTTCTCAAATTAATCTTTTGAATTTACAAAGAAACAGTTATTTTATTCCGTGTTTGAGTTTTCAAGAATTTTCAGGAACGATTGTATATTTTAAAGAAACACCACTTTTTAACTCTACTCTGCTGTGTTTTGTTCTGTATCGCGTGAATAATTAAAGGGCTGTTCGATATTTATTATATTAGTTTAACACAGAACCTTATCCACTTTCGTATCACCGTTTTCTCAAATCCAATTATCATATATATATATATAGCATTAATGTTAATGTATTCTAATCGTCGTCTCATGGAAATGCAGCTTTAAATCAGTTAATGAATTATACAATGTTCGATATTTCAGATATTTAAGACAATAACAAACCTCAACATAACTCTAAAACCATTTTGGAAGAGAATCCCGTAACAAGCTTCAGTTTTATATTCTCTTCCAATTCTAACCCAAAATTTAAAAGACTTCTTCCATATTTTCTCAAAGCGCTGATGGTATGTACCTCACGAAAATGTATACAAAATTGGGTTAAATAAACATTATTTTTGTGTGTGTTCTCGCACTTGGCGGATTAGGCTTAAGACGGGCGGTGCCAAGTTCTCAAGTCTACCTTCAGTGTGAAAATAATTTTGTATGTTTCATTCTGGTGCCAAGTTTAAAAATTTTCTGACTGTTCGGCAGGTGTTTAGTAGTGTTGCTTTTTGCATCTGAATATATGTGTTTGGTTCAATTTCAAGTATTTCCAAGTTCTTTTGGAGTGTGGTTGGTATTATACCTGTTGCTGATAAGACAAGAGGGATAACGTTTACCTTATCCATGTGTTTTGATTTCTTGCTTTAAGTCTTGGTATTTAGAATTGGCTCCGACGGCTTAAAAATATTTGGGGGGGAGAGACAACATGCCAGTAGAAGGCATTTTGTTTGAAATTGAATGGAGATATGGAACCCTAACACCAACATTGGGGAGACGGTTCCCCCCTGTCCCCCGCTAACGGCACCCGTGGTATTTAGAATCATTTTTGTACAGTATGTGTTCTGAATGTTATTTGTGTTGGGTATTGCTATGTCTGTGATGTGTGTGGTTAAGCTGGTTTTGTCAATTAGGATTATGTCTGGTCTGTTGTGTGGTGTCGTTTTGTCCCTCATAATAGCCCTATCCCAGTACAATTTGCGTGTTTTGTTCTCTAGTATTGTTTCTGGTTCGTATTTGTAGTAAGGATTCATGTTGGTTATCAGCTTGATTCTGACAGCAAGTTTTTAGTGAATTATTTTTGCCACGTGGTTGTGACGGTATTTTTGGGCAATTATTTTACAACCTGATGTTACATGTTGTATTGTTTCAGATGTTAAGTCACATTGCCTGCATTGTTCATTTTCTATATTCTTCTTCAGGGTGTATCGCTGTTCGTTTCTTGTTCTTATGACCTGGTCCTGGATTGCCATCATGAATCCTTCCGGTTTTAAGGTTCCTTGGGTTAGCCATGTGTTCGAGATTTTTTTGTAGATGTGGTGCTGTTGAAGATCATTATAGTGTCTGCCATGAAGTGCTTTGCCTGCCTGTTCCTTCAGTTTCTTTTCAATGTGTACGGGTGGTATTTCTTTGTCGGTACTAAAACTTAGTGGTGTGCGGGAGGTATCTGCGTCTACTACTGCTTTGATGAGAGGAGACTGCATCTCTTTCCAAAGAAGTACTGTCTCATGTTATGGATTTGCTTCTCATGGAGATCTTTCAGGTCGATTTGTTTTCGCCCGCCATCCTCTCGGGGAATAGTTTCCGTTGACCGATGTAGTTGTCTGTATATTTATTATTATTACTATATTATTATCATTATGTTCTTTTATGTGTGGTTTTTGAAATTTCTCGTTGTGTACTCGTAACTTTTCATTACGTTAGGTCAGCGATTTTCGACCTTTTTCATCGCGCGACACGCCAAAACTAATTACTAAAATTTTTGCGACACACCGGTTGAAAATCGCTGAGTTAAATCAAAAATTGTAATCAAAATCCCCAATCGTTCCTGCATTTGCAAGTTACGAATAGAAGATATGAACACGTTCTATTTCCTAATGTCAACCTAATTCGTCTTCATGCATCAAAATAACTGCAACTAGCATTGTGGCCTGAAACTCTTCATTGGCGATGGATGTGAAATTTCAACGCACATCTGCGACAAGTTCAGTAACCGAAGTTTTTATGTCTACAGATGAGTTATTAATTGCCCTCTTAAATGAAATGAACGCTAAACTGAAAATTCGTCCGAAGTTTCATGTTTCTACAAGGAAGTGTAAAAGAAAGAAAGAAAAAAAACTTTGACATCCCTTGAAAGCGTTACTCATTTTTTCACAATATCGCCTAATGAAGGGTGAGTGGCCTTCCATTGAAAGCTCGACACAATTTCCAGCTTTAATTACGCAGCTAATGAAATCCAATTCTAACCATGATGCATTTATAAAGATGAACTCGGATCTTAAAGGGGAGACTTAACAAGTTGAATAATCCTGAATGTTGACTCGTAATTTGCGATAATTTTGGTATGTGTTATGTTTAACACCTAATCTCCCGCCTTAAATAACCATTTTTAGACATAAATTTACTCAGAGACATCACCGTAGAGTTTTCAAAATTATTGGGGGTGGCCCAAGCATATATTATGAACACTTATGTACAGTCCAACTCTGTTAATACGAGGAGGTACAAATATGTAAAATTCCTCATACTAGCCGTTACTTGCGTTAAAACCCGTGAAAGGAATGAAAATTTCTATGTAACACAACATTTAAACCAGCGATCAACGAATTTTAAACCAGCACAACAAAGCTTTGTCAATGTCTTCTTTTTTGAACTTTTTAATTTTTTAATGTTCACAAGATTTTTTCACATGCAGATAGAATGTTTTTTCTATTTTTCCAAAGTGTCGATACTGTGGATGACGACGTATTTTTTGCATACTGCAGAATCTCCCTCTCCAGCCTGCAAGTCATTAACAATGACCACTTTTGCATTAACTGTTAATGCTTTTCTTTTTATACTTGTCATTATAAATTAAAAAAAAAAAGAAGTAATTTATAGATTTTTCAAAAGATTTTTTAATTCTTTTGCACTTGGGTACTAAAGAACTGGAATCAAAGCATAGTGCCAAAACCAAAGCTTCTAAAGAACTGATTCAACTGACTCTTCCTCGAATCGTTGACAGCTGCACGCATGAGCTGTACCTTCTACGATGGGTTCGCTTCGTGGGATGAGGGGTTTTGGGGCTCTGCCTTCGGGCGGGCATTCTTGTTGGGCAATGTGGTAGCAACAATTGCTAGTTTGACATTTCTTTTTTCCTTTTCCCCGGTTTTGATGGAAAAGAGGAAAAAATAGTATGGAAAAGGGAAAAATCGCATTAAAGTGAACAAGTATTTTTCTTGTATTAGCTGAGATCCTACTTTTGTGCTCGCAAAAAGCGTGAAGAATTCAACGTAGTTAAATAGTGAACCAAACTTATCGGTCTGGATTTCTTTATTTTAGCCGTGATCGTACTGAGTTCGACTTGCATTACAATATATGTAAAATTGCAATTTATTTCAAATTAATGGGGGCTCGGGCCCTACAACTCTACTCCCATTCTCAGAGGTCTACTTACTTCAACTGTATTATAGTAATCTGTATGATATGTGCCTTTGTCACACAGTTGTTGAAACAAAAATAAGTTCTGTTACAAGTCAACCCCATGCTTTCCCAACACCTTAAGCTGTACGCATATGGTAGGCTTGCAGTATCGAATTTGGCGAATACTGGGCAGATCTCGTAAAGATATTTTCTGTGGCTTATATGCAAAAATAGCCACTACCATGACACAGTGACTAACACTACCCCCTAACAAATTGAGTTTATGTTTCAATACGAATTATTCACGTACTTTTGTAAGTGTATCGCTCAGAGACCATTTAAAACGTTCTTGTGCTTTTGGTGACTTCCTCCTCACAATAGCACGTTATACAATTTGTGAATCTATTGTGAAATATTAACTAAAAGATCAAGATTTAATGATATAGTACTTTATGCATTTTTGTCTCGTGTATGTATAACTCATTCACCGTGGACAAGTAAATTAAATGGTTCCACTACAAATTTAATATGTTGAAAGACTATTTTTTTTCCATGATAGTTGACATTTCAGAATTATTTGATTTAAATATTATTACTGTTCAAGCGGAACTATGGGAAAGTTTATTTACTCGTGTTTATAAAAATTGCAACACCATGAAGGACTCGTCCGAATTGAATGAAATTTAATGTACAAACGACCTGTGTTGATACAAATAAACGATTAAAATTACAAAGCAAAAAAACAATATTACATGTCGAAAATCAGTATTTGGTGAAGCCACCACGCGCTGCAACAAGTGATGCTATACGACGTGGCATGGAATCAAACAGATGTTGAATGTGTGCCTGAGGAAGAGCATTCCAGATTGCTTGTATGCGACCCCAAAGTTCATCTGTAGTAGCTATGGGACGAGGATCACGAGCGAGACGCCGACCAACGAAATCCCACACATGTTCAATCGGCGACATATCCGGCGAATAGGCAGGCCAAGGAAGAAGCTGTATCTGTTGTGATGAAAAGAAGTCTTGAACATTCCTGGCAATATGTGGGCGGGCATTGTCCTGTTGAAATACAGCTCCGGGAATGCCTTGAAGGAAGGGAACAACTTCGGGCTCCAGAACTTCATTGATATACCGGTTGCTGTTAAGATTACCCACAATTCGTAGCAGCTGAGATCGTCCATGATACGCAATCGCACCCCAGATCATAACGCTAGGCGTTCGTCCACTATGACGTTGGATAAAGCACTCCGGAAGGTGGCGTTCACCCGTATAGCGTCTAACACGGATGCGGCCATCACTGTACCCCAAATTAAAGCGGGATTCATCAGAAAACACCACTTGTTGCCAATTAGTACGCCAGTCTCTATGTCCATGAGCCCATTGTAGCCGCAGGCGCCGGTGGTTTTGCGTCAGAGGGATCCTGTATAAAGGAACTCTTGCACGCAGTCATTGATGAAGCACACAATGATACACCTGTAGCAATGCACCAACGTTCTGCCAACTGTCCAAATGACTAGGTGTCTATCATCCCGTGCTGACGTCACCTTTCGGCGTCCACTCCCGGATTTCCGAGTTGTCTGGTTCTCTTGAACCCACTGCTTCTAGACTCGTATCACTTTGCTGCTGTTACTCCCCATACGAGCTGCTATTGCAGGATAAGAAAACCCTCCTTCACGAAGGCCGGTCATTCGTCCCCGTTCAAACTCCGCAACGTGTTAAAGTGTCGTTCTCTTTCGTCG
>QLNU02015360.1:97138764-97157056 GCA_006491805.2 Dysdera silvatica
GATCTTCTCTAATTTAATTACATTTTGCTTGCGGCCTTTTTAAGGTCAAACTCTGATAAATAAAGTTGTTCTTCAGAGCATAAAAATTAGCAAATTAATTTTTCTAATCATGGTATATACTTGAAATTTTTGCTATGTATTTTAAACATGAATTTGGACAATATTATTAAAATAGTACTGCAGCATTTAAAGGCATTGTGGAATAATTATTTTCATAATATCTCTTTCATTAATATTCACTAACACTTGTACCTCCTTTTAACTTCGATATAGTTCTCGCGACAAAGAAATAATGTAAAAGGGTCAGAGGTAGAATTGCACTGTAATTACTGCCATGTATTCATATGTATATTTGTATGGATAATTACTTATACGACGCCATTTCCTTGATTTTAATTTTTATCTTTATTTTTTTAATACTAATTCCTTATTTACTATTTTTTACCTTAATTACTAATTTTTTGTTGTTTTCGTTTCTTTCTTTCGTTCTCTTTTCCTCCTTTTCCAGAACAGTGAGTTCCAACTTCGGTCAGTGCAGCCTTTACTGCCAGCTCACGAGTTGAACCAATTCTGATTTCTCCACAAATGATTTATTTTTTCTACACATGAATCCTTGCAGCCTAACTAATAAGATTCCCTTACTATACGATCTTTTAAACACGATCATGACTCGTGTACGCTATATTTGTACAACCGAAACCTGGTTCTGTCCAAATTACTCCACTAACTTAAATAACTACAGTTTGTCCTTTAAAAGCCGTGGCAATACTCGAGGAGGTGGAGTGGCTATTTATGTGCATTGGAGTTTGTTATACGTCACCATCCCTCAACGGTGCAGCATCTACTCTGAAATTGAAATTATCACGATACAGTCTAATGGAGTTTTTATTGCTTCTATCTACAGACCTCCAAACGCAAATATTGATGATTTTTTGAGCTTTATGCAACGACTATTCGACTATGTCAACTCAATTAAATTTATATCATATATATTTATAGTTATCATAACAAACAAACAAAAAATATTTATAGACATGATCTACGCAAATGGATTTGAAATCACGATTAAATCACCTACCAGAATAACTCTTAACTCTCAATCATTAACTGATCTCTGTATAACTAATATTCATTTTAAAAATTCTGGAGTACTAAGCTATCAAATCGGTGACCACCTTCCTATCTTTTTCACTTTTAATATTCCAGATCTTCATCTGAAAAAATTCAAGCGGAAATATCTCATTCCGGATTTTTCAGAGAACAACTTATTGCTTTTTAAATCTAATCTTTCTAACGTGGACTGGTCGTTTGTCCTTGATCATACTAATGTCAACGATGTCTATATCCAATTTTTTCAGTTTTTTAATTCCCTTTATAACGACTGTTTTCATCTTAAAATGGTCACTAAGAATAGGAAGATCAGAAAACCGTGGATGACAAATTCGCTTTTGCGTGAGATTAAGATGAAAAATAAATTATTTTTTATCTTTTTAAAAAATAGATCACAGAATAATCTTTCTATCTTCCGTATTTTTACAAACAAATTAAACAAAAAACTAAAATTTTCCAAGCGATCCTACTTAAATAAATTTTTTACTAATTCCACTCCTAAAAAAACTTGGGAAAAATTAAATGAATTGCTTGGGAGGGAAAAAGTTCCAAATAACTCGATCGGAGATCTTCTTAATGACAGTCAAATTCTAACAATAGATACGCAAAAGCTTATCTCATTTAACAATTATTTCAATGATTTTTCCTGTAGCCTAATCAGTAATCAATCAAATCCATTACATTTCAAAACTGACTGCCATAATTACTCTATTAACAACTCTGTTTTTGTCAGCCGTTACTGATCTTGCAACAAATAGGATTCTGGGTGAAATTGATTCTTGTGGAGGCCCTGCACATGATCAGATTCGACCGGCTGCTGTAAAATTCGTCGTTGAAGTTGTTGCTTTACCTCTTTCTCATATTTATAACTTAATCCTTATAAATGGAATCATTCCACACGACTTTAAAATATCAGCTATCATACCAGTATTTAAAAAAGGCTTAAGATCTAATATCTCGAACTACAGACCTATTTCAGTTTTAACCGTTTTTCTAAGGTCTTTGAGAAACTTCTGTATAGAAGATTATATAGCTTTTTTTGAAAGCAATAACATTATACACAATAATCAATTTGGCTTTGTCAAAGTTAAGTCTACTGAACATGCTTTGCTGGCCGCTACTGATTGTATTTATTCATCCTTAGATTTAAAAAAGTCAGCAATTGGTGTTTTCTTTAACTTATCTAGGGCCTTCGATGCGATAAATCATGAAAGGTTACTTTTCAAGCTGGAATTGGCCGACGTTCGTGGTATCTGCAGTACCTTATTCAGAAATCACTTAATCGACAGGCAACAATTTGTGCATATGAACGGGATTCGCTCTCCACTCCGTATTGTGGTGTTCCACAGGGGTCTATTCTTGGACCTTTGCTCTTTAATTTTTATATAAATGATATATTTTTCTTACCTGTACTTTTCAAACCCCTCTGCTTCGCAGATGACACTAGCATTTTTTAATGATATTGAAATTAATAACTTAATTCATTATATCAATAGTGATATTAAATATTTTACTAACTTCTTCAAAACTAACTTCCTAACTTTAAAGACAAAGTGTTTTCTATTTACTAACAAAAAAAAAATATTAATGTGGATCAACTCAGCCTAGTCATAAACAATAACATTATCCCTTTTTCTCTAGAAACAAATTTTCATGGAGTAACTCTCCAGGCAAATTTAAAATGGGACACACATATTCAGAGAATATGTACCAAATTAAACAGAAACATTCGTGTAATTAGAAACATTAGCTTTTATTTACCTATTTCAATCCTTTTCAGTCTTTCGTTATTCTTTCATTTTCTCTTATATTACTGCCTACTAATTTGGGGTCACACGTCAAAATCAAACATACATCGTTTAGCCTCACTTCAAAAAAAAGTTACTCCTTCTTATCTCCAACCGTACTTCTACTTTCCATTACTTAAATGTTGCTAGACACTTCCACATTCTTCTGATCGATAAACTTCTCATTTTTAAAATCTCAACATTTATGTTCAATGTTATAAAATCTTCAGCATATCCATATGTTGGTTCTCTTCATCTGCCCAGTCATACATATCTAATGAGAAACTCTACTAACTTTGTCCCAGATTTTTCAATAACTAATCTCGGGCTGGCACGAACTGGCTGCTTTGGCCCTAGAGTATTGAACTCCCTTCCTTCAACTGCGCAATCATTTGAACTTGCTCCTATTGTTTAAAGAGTGCCTTTCTCAATTCTTATTAAACTGACATCTGTTCATTTCAAAAATAATAAAATGTTCCAACTCGGGCAGCATGGGCTTTGTCAACCCTACAGTCTTTACCCATTGCTGCCCAGGCGATTCAATTTAATACTTATGTAATGTATCTGAAACTGTAATTGATTCTCCTAAATAAAGTTTGAACTGAATTCACGTGTAATTCAATTCTGTATACAACCTATCATTCTTTAGATGAATTGCTCATCACAACTTGAGTTATTCCCTGCTTCACTCACACGCAAGTTACACAAAGAAGTTGGTTTAGTTTGAGGGACCCAGGGTAAACGAAAATAACACACGTTATTTGTGTAAGAAATTCCAACTGGAATATTAGAAAGGGTAATATCTCAATGCGAAAAACGCATCTTAGATTGCATTAACAAAAATTTAGGCGGCGTGTAAAATTATTTTAACTTATACCTTCATATCAAATAAAAATGTAATGTCTAAGAGCCATATACAATCGTATATTCTTTCGAGTTTTATAACTTGTTTAAAAAACTATTGACGGTTATGAGTGTCCAGGACTGTGTAAATACCGTATATTTAGAACAAATGTTTTATTAGAATGGATTTTCATACCATGGCACATTTTATGTTAAAACTTATTTTTAATATATAAAATTTTGTCTTCTAGATGTAAATCGTATCATTAAAATTTTGTCTTCTATTGTTAGGTGCTCCTGCCTATGACACTGTGAGGCCACTTGCCTATCAAGATGCCAAAGTATTCCTCCTGTGCTTCCATATAGCTGTACCTGCATCTTTAGATAATGCAGTGAATAAGGTACACAGTACAATATAAGTATATCTGTATAAAAACGTCCTAAACAACGTACCGGTTGTTATATATGTCCACTGCCTTTAGTTACGGGTTCGACTCCCGGTAAGCTTGGCTGTATGTAAATGTACCGTGGTTCTGAGGCCATGTTAAATCGTTGGTCTCCCAAATGACCCACAGCGTGTCTTGATACATAAAACATAAAGATATTCAAAAATAACGCCTTTTGCCATGAACGTCTAGAGGCTGCGGAACTGAAAAGGAACGGACGTCTTGAAAAAGGAAAATGCACGCAATTTGCACATCATTTGAGATGTAATGGGGGAAAAATACATGGAATATCTAGCATCTCCTCTCTCCCGACTTTTAATCGTGAGTGGGGGGTGGCATTACTTGCTCATCAAAATAAACTAATATTATATTTCCCCTCTCTCTATAAGTCGACATCAAGTTGTGTAATATGTTAACTGTAATATACGTGTGTTATATTAGAAGATTCGATGAAATAACTCCTTTTTTTTTTTATTTGCAGTGGTATCGTGAAATTAGGCAGCATTCACCCGCAACGCCGATCATCTTGTGTGGATGTGCGAATGATCTAAAGGGAGATTCAGA
The DNA here is from genome assembly GCA_006491805.2 of Dysdera silvatica. NCBI lineage: Eukaryota > Metazoa > Arthropoda > Arachnida > Araneae > Dysderidae > Dysdera > Dysdera silvatica. Next base: position 97,143,515 of record QLNU02015360.1, read on the forward strand.
AATTATTTCTGATCTCTCTTGTCAAAAGAAATCTCCAGTTACTGTAGAACAGGTGAATATAATTTCTCTGCTTCTGTGTTGTTCAGCTTTCGTAAATTAGGATGTCTTAGAGGGCAGATCTAATATTCCATAATTCAGTTTCATTTTATAAAATGCTGAGATATTTTTAACGTGTTTCTGTACATGAAACGCCTGATGTTGACAGCTGGATTGGACGACATTCTGTTTTTAGTTTGTTCACTTTAATATGTGTTGAGTCTACTTTATCCTAGTGACAGTGACATCAAAAATGATGCAAAGTTTAGGACATTTTCTTACAAAATTGACCAATGTCGTTTGTACAGAAATTGTTTAAAATATAAACTGTGCGACGAATCTGTAAAAAAATTCATATTGTATTTTCTCTGGCCTTTATACTCGCATTATTAAAATGGTTTTGGATTATTGTGTATAAATATCTGAATACAGCCATTATATAATGCTTATTTGAATTACATGCTCATGGTGTATCAAAATATAACTTATCTATAATTTTATTATCTAAATATGTGGGGTACACTCGAACTAAATTGATTTACAAATATTACACTTTATTAAAATCGTTTCGACGGAGTTCATGTGTTGCGCTGAATGTTGCAATTATTAAAACACCTTCATGTGCAAACATGATCGAATGCACGCCAATCTCCTGACCTGCTAGGAGGAAGATTAGAGGGGGGTTTGCAAATACATCATAATGCATGGATCACTCTATGCTATTGCTTCGTTTCGGTTGATTTTAGGAACATTCTGAATGTAAAATTAAAACTTAAATATTAAAATTTTATGATAGTAGTACGTAACTTTCTTACCAATGGTTCGCTTATGTGTTGACATGCGGTCCCTTAAAACTCATTGTACATTTATATTGCGTCTATACGATTACATAGCGTACTGGAATATTGAAATCACAATATATTTTCAGTAACATTTATTTAAATAGCTCTAAAACAGAGCTCCGATACCCCCTCAATAGGACTCAAACATCTGCAGTTTATGCGTTATTGTCTTAGGACATTTTAAAGTTGGAGGAAATCATGCAACTTCTGTAGGACCCCTGCTTTAAAGTGATATTAAGTTAATGGTACTAATTCACTAATTTGGTTTATCGTTTGCATGAAGTATAAACGTCTGAAACATTTATGAAACTCGACTAAGCGTAAATAGTTTAGGAATTCGGGGGATCAATGGATCTCAGCATTTTTCGGGAAATCAGTTTAACATGAGGCTGCTGCGTCAGCAAGTAAAGGACCTCCAATGTAACTTAGGCTTACGTCTAGTGTTTCGTTAGAGGTAAGATAGAATAGCATATGTGGGTGTATTCAAGAATAAAATTCTAGATTTCTACGGATATACAAGGTGTCCAAGAAAGATATCCACCGTTATAAAAATTCATAACAAAAAAGCCAGGTGGTCTATCGGAACGCGGTTTGCAGTAAAAGAAAGATCAACTCGACTTTTTTATAACGCGAATGTACATAATTCCATTATTTGTGTTGAGCTGTAAAACCACAAACAAACAAACAATCCATTATCTGCTCTTTCTTCTTCGTGGGGGACACAGTTAGGGGGGGGTGTTTATTAGGATCTTCTAGAGTGCTGCGTGGTACCGTAACTGGAACACATGCAGCCAACTGTAGTGTTTCAACATGACGGTGCACCACCTTACTGGTCCTGTTGCGTACGTAGATTGCTTGAAACTGTTTTCCTTGGACGATGGATTGCTCGCAGTAGACAGATATCATGGTTCCAAGGTTGCCGCTTGCCGCCCGCGTACGCTTATACCGGGATTCAACAGATACCGGGATTCAGGCAGCGCACATCGAATGTGATCGAAACGGCACGAGTCACGAAGTCTCCCCAATGCTGGTCCCTGTGATTCAGGTAAGTACTGATTTATTTATAAAAGTACTAATTTATAATCAAAATACGATGCGGCACATGCGCTCGCCCGTTACGATTCAGTGAACTTTCTGCTATAAGTAGCTAGAATCGACCGTTTAGCGCCGAAACGCTTTTTTGTCGACAAGTGTCTGAATCGATCCGGGAATGGAAACACGCGTACCGGACACCCGTTCCTAATGTTACCGTTATGAAACAAAGGATAACTCTTGCAGTCTCAGCTGTTACCTTGGAAACGTTAGGCAACACCTAGCCAGAAATCCGTTATCGATTGGACATTCTTCGCCAACTAAAGGAGGTTATATTGAAGTTTATCAAATGATATATGTGAAAAAATTTTTTGAGTTGATCTTTCTTTTACCGCAAACCGTGTTTCGATAGACCACTTGGATTTTGTTATGAATTTTTATAATAATGGAGATCTTCCTCGAACACACTGTATATTAAGCGGAAATTCGGGTACAACTAAAGGTTTCAACTTGGCCTTCGGTCTTTAAAGACTCAAATTATGAACCCGTTCTTATTATGTTTACAGATGTGTGTTAGTAGGCCTTGCGGTGGTTCAATGGTAACACGTCTGCCTAGGGTGACTTTAACCCGAGTTCGACCTTCAACAAAAAAAAAATGCTTACACACTAAGTCCGGGAGTTGCTTCCCTAGACCTGAAGAGGTTCGGATTCCTCGGAAAATTAAAGTCCCGGCTCAGCAGGACCTTTTGTATATAGTCAAACACAAAAACAAGATTTGTGTATTGGATACATACAGTGCCGTATTTCCCAATAGGCTATAGACTAGCTCGAAAAAATTTTGGGTATTAAGTCTGATATAACAAAATCAATACCATATGTGGATATAATCAGATGTTTTACCGAGAAGAAAGCTAGACGTCATGCTTTCCATTTAAATACCAGTGTTCGATAGGCTTTTATTTTTTGCTAAAATTAAAATTTATTTCAATAAAATTGAATTTGATTTATTATATACCATGAAGAGATAATACTTCAATATAAGTTAATATTGTTTAATGTTTATGTTTCAATTTATGAGTTTATTTTTCAACATATTTGTTGTCAGCGCAAAAAATTTTAGCGTATATTGAATGTAACAATTTTTATGTTCCTACTGCTGATTGGGGGCACTGATGGGTAAAAAGGGAGCCGCCCTCGTTCGTTCTTTTGCAAGGAGGGTCATGGGAAGGGTGGCCGCCGAAGGTGGCGGCGCTGTAATCCCAGACAGGACGCTTGAACAGCGTAATCAGCCGCCGAGGCGGCTGAGGGGGAGATGGATTGCCGATCAACACGGCATTCTATGACATTCGACATTCTATGTGACTCTCTTTTAACCTCGAATTTTTTTCTTTTATCTAATATTCACTATTCCCATCTCATATGATTTTTTATATCGTTTCATACCTTTGTTACATTATTTTCACCATTTTAGCTCTGTTTTTATTTTAAAACTGTATGCACATTCTCACCTTGTTTGGCTCAGAATGACCCTTGCTGTCCTTGTGTCTTAAAAACACAACCAAAAAAAACAACCCATTGAATTACAGCCGTCAATCAAACTCTCCTCTGGGAGCGAATATTAAGCTTCAACATGAACAAGTTCGCAATTAATGGGTCAGTGCTTGGGCTGCTTTCTAAACCAAAGCCACTAGCCATGAAAGCAGACGTAAAGACGTTTGCTTCTTTGTTGTGTGTTCCTCACCAGGCACCGAGAAATTACCACCATCTTTGCGAGTAATTTATCATACATTACTACATCATCGGCCGTAATGGGAATCCTTTGACTTCAATAAATTATTTCAAAATTTCCGCAAGGGTCAAAAGCTCGAGAAACGGAGATCTTCATCTCATACATTGTATTTTGTGTTTAATATCAGGATCGATATAAATTTCTATCGCCTCTGCACACAGCCCTTAAATTCACGTAACTATGTACGCAATCTGTAATTCTGAGGGACATTGTGGAAATGACTTGCTTGCGATTGAAAAGAGCTTCAGTTTGTTTTGAATTGCCGAAACAACAATCTGAATATACGTAGGGATTAATGGAGAATCCATTGTTAATGTCTGTCGGATAAGGGTGATGTAACTGGTGAAAAGAGAGAATACACCATGCAGATTTGGTGAAGAAGTTCCTCTGCCAGTCCTTCTATAAGCGCCGTTGCAAAACTTGGAATTAAGGACTGGGGATGATATACGGAACTTGTAACCTCTTAGCCTTAACAAATTCACTATATCTTTTCCACTTCACAATATCAGAAAAACTGGAAAAAAGAAAACACTAATTTTTAATTTTATCTTCCATAACGTTATTTTCGTACTTTTTATGTGTAGCTAGCTATTACTTTGACGAAATTGGAATAAAAAACACGAATTACCTGACATTTCGAAAATAAAGAAGAAAAGTTAATCTCTACGGTGGGAGGGGGATTTTCAATTTTTGATTAGTATGAAATCGTCGAGAATGACTGTGCAAGTCCTGATGCAAGCAAAGTGTATTTAGAATTTTGTGTTTGTGAAAGCTTGCGAAAACTAAAGAGAGACCTGTAATAATGGATGTGTCTATACTGTGTCAATTGATTTTTTTCAGAAAGACAAGCACTCCTGTTTAAGCTTCGGGGCTGAGGAACAGACGATTGTCACTAAACAAATCTTTTCGATATATATATATATATATACATCTGAACGTTTTCATATCTCGTATAGAATTTTCTCGCTGTCCATATTGTATATGCCTCCGAAAGGATGCATATTTATATGATCAGTAGAATTTCGTGTTGACAAAAGAGGGATGTGACGTTTTCTTTATTCTTAACTGTATCTTTTATTTTTTCAGGCTGTATCAGCAGCAAGAGGAATCGGTGCAGTCACATACGTTGAAACTTCTTCCAAGCAATGCGAAAAAACTGTTCACGATGCTTTTGAAATTGCGTCTTTGGCAGCTATGGGGAAGCTAAACAAAAGTAGATACGCTCTAATGACCCTCACCAAATGCAAGAAATCTAAAAAACACAAAGGCAGTAAAACTAACAAGGCCTTGCTCAAAGAGGAGATCCGGGTAAAAGCTGGACATTGCACTATACTCTAAACTGCTGGACTGTAAATATGTGTTTTGCAAAAAAAAAAAAAACATTATTTTTCTACGAATGCTGTGACAAGCGTGGAACTAAATGCCCTAAATGCCATAGAAGTCAATCAATCTTTGGTAATATCAAACAAGCGTTTTTCTCAGTGTAGTTCGTTTAGGTTGTGAAACTGGGATGATCTCAGGCATAGACCACTTAGCGAAAACAGTGCAGAAGACTTTGATACACAATATACGGATTTATCACATTTACGTGCGATAGTATTTATCGCTTTGAAAATACTGAGATTTTTTAAATGTGAGTTTTTCTAACTAGAAAAAAAAAATAGACATGTGTGGGCAACTTATTCTATTTTCTGTTTATTTTAAAAGGTTTGGATGCATACATAAACAAAATTAATATAGAGGAACACTAGCCCATGTTTAAGACTGTAAAAGAATTCATTAAATGGTTTATACCACTTTGTATTTATTTTTTTCAAATTGTATTTACCCAAATTTTTTATGGCAGTTATCTGTAATGCAGCCTTGTGTGTGTGGTGCTCATTTGAAAAACGTTTCAAGGTGGGGGAAAAGAAGAAATCGGAGGATACACGGTGTACATTTTTTTTTTATCTGAACCCTGATGGAAACAGTACTTACTTTTCTCACAGCTTTCGAATATTAAATTTGAATAAAGCTTTTACTAAACAAAGTCTATGCATTTAGTGTAATTCCACATAATGTCTCCCTTGTAAGCAGATTTTTGACGAGTTGTATTGATATAAATGAAGCACAAATTAAATAATGGCACCAAGGTATGGTCATTGCATCATAATGGACAATGGTGATGGCAAAAATCCATAAAATACTAAGTAGGTTTGACATTTCATAATCTGTATTTATGAAATTCCAGCATCCATATTTATGCTCTTTTTCAGAAATGGTTTAGAGTCAAGCATAATAGCTACACACAGAAACCTTTCGATGCTAAAACCATTTCATTAGTGTCAGATCACCACATAATATTTCTGCCAAAGTCCGTGTTCAGGATTTCAAAAGGGGGTATTTGTGATGAAAAAGCGAGGGAGTTTTGATGGAATCCCCCCCTCTCACACGGAATTTTATTTTACAGCTAATATTCAAATTGAAAGTGCGTGGGTGGGGGGTTAACTCTAAAAATCGTTTCCTTGTACACGGCCAGGGTTTAAGCTGCAGTCGCATTTTTCGCAAAATGCGACGAGTTGCTCGAAAATGCGAAGAAAAAATTATTGCCCATCGCGAAAATGCGACAGGCATTTTTAACCACAGTTTATTCTCTGAAAACAGGATTCCTCGATTCCAGAATATCCGTTTTGCACTTCAGCGATCTTTTCTTGTTCCTTTTTGTTTCCTCTTCAAAATTCTTAACAGCACCTGTTAAGCATCGTTGATATAAATAATTTCATTGATACGATTTTTCGAGCAACGAAAGCAACTAATATTTTTTAGCATTTTGCTACAAATTATTTTCCCATTTTAGCATTTTTGCGACAGCATGTTTCGAGCCAGCTTAAACCCTGTACACGGCTTTGTTTCTGCTAATCAAACTTTTTATTTAATTATATACTGTGAACTTTTTTTTACTCCTATGAGGAAATGTAATATGCATATTTTCCCTCATAATCCCTTGCATAATTGGTAATAGTAGCTGTCGTGTTGCTCAACAATGCGTAATCAATTAGTCGTTGCCAATGCCTAACTTCAAAAACATTTGTGTTTATTTTTAACATTAAAACTCTTATGAAATTGACTTCTTTAGATTAAAAACCGCAGCAATTGATCGATAACAACAGCAAGTGGAAAATTAATTGACGCAATCGATCACACAATAGCAGCCTCGTTGCTTGATTAATCGGTTTATGTTAAACCCATTTTTTAACAAACAAAAGGCTGGTAGATTTCTTACGATTACAAGCGATCTTGGATGCCTATTGTTAACATTACTAACACGGTAAAAGTAAATAAAATATTCGCATATTATTTAAAATTTATTCGGAAGCAATGCATCACTGAAGAAAACAAGAGGGCGGAGGGAGCTCGTATTAGAAATTAGTTTTAGTACCAAGTAATGGTTATTCATGAAACCGGGAAAGGTATGTAAAAAGGGGAAAATAAAAGTCCTAAATATAAAGTATAAAACCAAGAAATCTTATATCCCGGCTGGTGATACAGTATATATAATTAACAGAAAGGTATATTACAAAATTAAAATATGCAATGTAAATACTTGTATTAATATGCATTTTTGAGTCAATGCGCAGTTACTATTTGTGCAGATGTATTTGGAAAATACGTTTTATTGTACAATGTATAACACAACATGTGGTATATAAAGAAATTTCTGGTAATACCAATTTAGTTTAAGAAGCGGAAGAAATTCATAACTAAATTAAGTAGTAAAAACATGTTTTACAAAATCCCTAGTTTTTGAGCCGCCTCATGACAGTGGGTTACCATCTGTGGTCATTTTAAATTATAATGCTTTGCAAGGCTGAGATAAGACGAAAGAAATTCATAGATTAGTGGATGGCATCACGTTGAGATATGCACGAACGCTCAAAATTAAGGAGTAAATTTGTTTTATTTCTTGCCTTCATTTTGAGCGTCAGTGCACGTTCATACACAACGATGTACTATGTCGCATATATGTAATTAATATATGTACTAAATATATATACTACAGTTCGCGAAAAAAGTATAAGGACAAGCGAAAACCCGCCAAATCTAGAAATCTTTTAGACGGAAACGTATGCAAATTTCTTAGGGAAAAACATGATAAAATTAAGTTATTTTTCATGTAAATTAGTTAAACTTTCCAAAAATAGATAGGTATAAATTTATTTTGTGAATTTTAAACCCATATGATCTTGGGAAAAAGTATAAGGACAGTTGATTTTTCATCTAAAATTATAGTAAAGTTTGCATATTTGAAAGCATAAAAAGACCATTTCAAATATAAAGACTGGGTTTCTAAACAAAATTCACACTTGCCTCATTTCTGCACGATTTTTGTACGATGCCAAAAGGAACTCACCTTTCTGACTTTGAAAAAGGGAAAATTCTTGCTTTTAAAGAATCTGGATTGAGTGGCCATGAAATTTCGAAAAGAATTAAAAGATCTAAAAGTGTAGTTTATAATTTTCTAAAAGAATTTGAAATGTATGGAATGAATAAACTAACAGGAAGACCAGAAATTCTAATGCATCGACAGAAAAGAATAGTTGTAAGAAAAGCTTGCGAGAAAAAAGAAACTGCAAATAACGTTAGAAGAAATTTGGACTTACCATGTTCCACACGAACAGTTCAAAATGTTTTGAATAAACATCCGAATATTTGGTATGGAAAGTTAATGTTACGTTCGCCTTGTACAAAGCAACGTAAGGAAAGAAGACTGGACTTTGCAAAAAAAAAAACATTTCTATCGGTCCAAAATGGAATGATGTAACCTTTTCAGACAAAAGAAATTCAACCTTGATGGGCCAGACGGTTGTCCCTATTTTTGGTATAATCTGCGTAAAACCAACGAAGTTTTTTCCAAACGTCAATACGGTGGGGGCACTTTTGCAGCAAACGGAACCACTCCAATAGTCTTTATCAACTACAAAATGAACTCTGACAAATATGTTGATATGTTAGGTGAAAATTTGTTACCTGAGGCCCCACTAATGACTTCAGGTGACTATTTTTTCCAACAGGATAATGCTTCCATGCACGTTTCTAAGAGTGCAAAACTCTTGTTTGAAGCCAATTCAGTAAATTTACTTGATTGGCTGGCGAGGAGTCAAGGTCTGAATCCTGTAGAAAATTTATTTGGCCTTCTAGCCTGAGAAGTTTATAGAAATGGCACACAATATCAGTGTAAACCGGATCTTGTGTTAGCCATTAAATAAGCTTGGAATAACATTACCATAGACACTTTAAAAGAATTTTCAGCATCGATGACTTCCCAGCTTATTCAAGTAATTGAAAACAAAGATTGTTTTCTTGATTATTAAGAGAAATCATATGTAATTTAGAATATGTCCTTATACTTTTTCTATATTTCTTTCGTGATAATTTTTATGAGGTCAACTTTTGTAAGTTTCATATTTGTTGTTTTATGTTTTGTAGATGTTATTGTAAAATGTGATATTATAGCTCATAAATATCAAAAAGTTCATTTTGATAAAATGAAAAAGTATATTGCCATTCAATTATATGTTGTCCTTATACTTTTTTTTCGCGCACTGTATATGTATCGAGATATGCGTACTGAATTCATCTGATGTTTTTTCTTTCTTAAGCACTTGGAATTTTATATCTTAATCTTTTTATAGGAGCAGAATGCTTAAAGAATAGGCACTGGTGCTTTTAACAGCAAATTGGTTAATAAATAAACTAACAAAAAAAAAATGAAATTTCGATTAATAGTGTTAGCGAGTTATATTTTTTTATATTATTGTCCAGTAGTGATCTGTCAAAATTTTAACAACAGCTTTTTTAAATTATGGAAATGTCTACGGCTGGTTCAAATGCTCGCTATAACATCCAGTTTTAACATTTAATTTAACTGGTTCGTATTTTAAAATGTTTTATTAACTAGTTCACACGAACCGAATCCAATTCACCAATGGTTTCATAATTCCCTACACAATTAGAATTGATTTACTCATCCGTGTTGAAGTGATTTAGACTTTATGTTATTTGGCCTTATTTAGAGAAAGACCTTAAATTAATTTATAAACACGCCAAAACCGCCAAACCTTCTTTCGCAGTTTTTCCTATTGACTACTAACGTTTCAATAAATAAAATGTTGATAAATTATTGTATTTACGGTTTACCCGTTAGTTAAATAATAGTTTTTTTTAATGTGTTATAGAATTTTCTTTCGCATCTTATACTTCACTGCTCATGCTGAAAGCTGTTAAGAAATAAACTGGCAGTGGCGTTGGAAAAAGAGGGGGTTGAGAACTCGGGAGTTTCGAACCTCTCCCATTGTATGATATCAAGGCGTATTTTTCCCGATTAATGCCAAATCACATTATCTGTCTTAAAGCTGCTTGATTCCCCGCCATTTTTTAATTTTTCATACATTCGATATCGTAATTTAATTCACAATTCAATTAAAGGCATTGAATAACCTGAGGGAAGTTTTAAAAAATGGTGACTTAAGTAATTTAGAGTGTACCTAAATTATATATACAGGGTGTCTCAGCACCAGGGTTACAAACTTCAAGGGGTCATAGTACTCATCAAGGTGAACGATAATATGTCATAGAATCTAAAGTCGCAAACCACCCACAGCGCCAGTTCTAAAACCGTCCAGCATGCACAAATATTTACAACCAGTGCATGAGAAGCGCAATATGAGTTGTCCTGTTCATCTATGCACTTGATCAGCTGACGTATCGTCATCTTCACGCACTGTTTGTAAATATTTGTGTATGCTGAACGGTTTTAGAACTGGCGCTGTGGATGGTTTGCGACCTTAGGTTCTATGACAAATATCATTCACCTTGATGAATACCATTGATCCCTGAAGTTTGTAACCCTGATGCTGAGACACCTTGTATATTAATAATGTGTAATTGTGTTCTCCTCCTCCTTTGTTTCGTTTCCACGTACATTTTGTGATCGATTTCTTGTGATTGTATTATTTCAGGTGTCGTAAAATAAATATTTCAAAGGTGATGTTTGTTACGAGCTCATGTTTATGGTTCTTCTTCCAGAAATCGACGCACCAACAGGCTATCCAATTTCCGATCTTTAATGAAAATTTCCTCGTCGTATGCCTCTTTTTAAATATTAATTATTATTTTTTTAGAAATGACAAAATTAATCATTCGCGACAAAGGATTAAGAATTTTTAAAATCTATTTCGACTCGTTGATTGTAAAGTTTTGTTTAAACTTGCATAATTTTTTAACACAATTTAATAAAAGGTTCACTTTATCATGCAAATTAAGCGGGTTTTTTATCTAACCGAAAAATTCGGAACTTATTTGTTAATATTTGATTAGCGTTTCTTTTGTCAGTTCCTGTTTTCTTGTAAAAATGGGAAATTGACAATTTTCAAAGAAAAAGATAGTTAAAAGCTGTTATTCCTTTCCAAAAAGCAATTGTTTACGAAGGCTTCAGTAAGAAAGTGTTTTGTTGATAGTTATCAAATGTGTAGTTAACCAGTCGTTCCTATTAAGATTCAACGTAATGTGTATCATTATGTGAATTCAGTAATGTGATGCCCTTTGTGTTGGGCGTTTGTATAGTTTTCTATATTTGAAATGTATAGATAAAAATATAATAAATATTGTACTTTTCGAAACTAGTTTCTTTACTTTCATTGTACATGTACATCGACAGTTATATAACATGATTTTTTTATGAAATACCTTGTTGTCATATATCTAATTTTCCAAGAGATAAAATGTTAGTTGCATGAAATAGTTCAATAAAAAAAAAAGTACTGTTGACTTAATAGCAATGAAATGATAAAAGTCACGACTATTGAAGAAAAAAATTGTATCACAAATAATTTGACTAACAGTGAAAGTGTACGCTATGTGGGCGTGCGTTCTTCTGAATACTAGTAATGTTCGCCAGACAAAAATAACCCTGAAGTCAATTCAAATTCCCCGTTTTACGTCCCCGCATCTACGAAAATTGCATATTTGCTGGAACGGGTTTACAGTTGTGCGTAGAATTTTTCTGTATTCTTCACAGTTCCTCAATATGCATATTTAAAACAGCGTTTTTATTCCTCTCAAATGCGGCCATTCGTTTTTCTCAGTCATATCTCCTGTGAGTTCCCTGCCTCAAACGACAATTCCTGAAAAATACGATTTTTTCGTGGAAAATTTTTTTCTGAAAATTTATAAGCAAAATAATTTTTGTTTTCGAAAAAGTGATTAAAAATTCTCTGAGTCCCCGTTGGCTTGATAAGAAGCTTAGTCGCTCGGTAAATGCGCCAACCAAGGCTATGAAAGCAGTGCGGGGTTTATGGTGTTGGGAAGTTTTTCAAAATTGTTTTATTGGATTCAAAAGGACCTGGTGTTAAATTGTGAAATTAAATTTAAAATTTAATTACTAAGAGGCGACTGCGTGGCGCGTAGCGCTAAGACCCTTTTGCCGGGTATTATTTCCGTGGTAGAAATGTTGAGCGCGTGGTTCGGATTCCGCGGTAAGTTCTAGGTCCCTTGATAAGTCCCATCCAAATTGATAAAATTTGGAAGTCAAGGAAATGCGTTCAGCAGATGAAAATAAGAACCTCGGGAGAAACAAATGTTTTCTGCGTTTTTCTAACGAACGGAAAGAAAGCCGTATAGCTAAAGAAGCAAAAAGCATGTTGATGTAAATGAGATAACGTTCTTACGAACAAGCCTTTTGAGTCAATGTTAATCTAAAAAAATAAAATACTGCCGCTGAAGTATAACAGTGGATTTCTAACGAAACAATACAGAGTTTCACCAGGAGATTCCATAACAAACAGTTATTTCGACACTGGCGTAAGGTTTAAAAACACGACGTTTCGGGAGCCAACTGCTCCCGGCAGAAATTCTGCCTTCACTTGACTCAAGTATTGTGATCAGTTCATTTTGAATGTTATGACCTAGGTAATGAGGCATATTACGAGGTTGAGTTTTTTCAATTCGATTGTGCTCTGCTGTAACATTATCAAATTTTGAAATACTTGGTTAATTTAAAAAAAATTTCGATATCTTTTTGAAATCATTTTTCCGTATGCCCTCTAAAAGCTAAATTTTGTCTGGCTAAAAACTTAATGACGTATACAGGGTGTTCGGTAACTACCACATAAACTCCTTGGCAGACATTCTATGGTCAATTCTATGACGAAAGTCAAGAGGGACAATTTTTGATTGACGGCTTCGTTTATGAATAATAAGCACTTCAAAATTTCTATTTGAGAGCCAATAGTGTTCCAAGAGAGCGTGCTTCTACGTCGTTTCAGCCAATGACGAAAGCTGCACCCCTTGGTTTCCCCGCTTCCAGAATAAAAAGGATTTAACTCGCTATTGTAAAGAATTTCTTGGTCACGTGCTATTTAAATTTAGGGCCCAAATTTTAGTCGGCCCCGCCTTAGAATGAACAGCCTTTTTTATTGGAAGAGTTCAGCTTGAAAGAAAAGTAACGCGTGTGCAAAATGCAGTGATGTAACAGAAAGCGTCGTCAGACGTTTTTAAATATTGCAACCCAATGTAAGATAAACCGTCTCCAAGTATCGGAAGAGAAGGCGAAAGAATTGTCAATTAACTTTGTACAAATGCAGCATTTGAAATCTCATATTTGATTTAAAGCGACAGACAGGGTCCTGAGCATTTAATCGGTGTTATAAGAAAAGCATCTTAACATACAGCGGCTCCCAAAATTGAGTATTTCCTGCCAAAATCAGGTACTCTTGGCTTCATTATTTGTCGCTATTAGAGATTGCACCCACGAAGGGGAAATCCTTAAATTACGGGATATAAGTTTTTATTTATTGAACGAAATGC
>QLNU02015360.1:97157156-97179208 GCA_006491805.2 Dysdera silvatica
AGATAGATTCGTAAACTGACTGAATGTTTTTAAATCCACTTCTGCAAATAGAAGCTCGATACATTTCCTTTCGTGCGAAGAGTTGATGAAAAGGCATGATGCCAATTTCAAATTTCGTGTGTCAATATTAGACATGCTTATGGAGCAATTCGATGGCGTTATTTCCTAAACCGACGAAGTGCGTCATTGCAGAGTAACGAAACCCTATCCAATTGAAACTATGTGCACTGCAAGGAAGAGGCTTTTGTTTTTTGTTTTTCAATTAAGGCAAGAGTTGTTATACCAAATAAATAGCGATGAATTATAGTTTTATTAGCTTTATTACATATTGAAATGCACATAGAACGTATGAAATATTACTTTAAATAATTAAATTTATTTTTCTTCTGTCATCGTCCTTTTCTTGTGGTAACTTTTACAAAACTGAAAAAAAAAAATCTTTTTGCAATTCCCTTCGCTACCGTAATAAACGATGTGTTTTTTATAAAGTATTTTCATCTTTTAGGATTTATTTCTCTATGCGAACATTTATAAGCATTTTTTTTTAGTCTCGCTAGTATATTTATCTCATTAATGACTTGGAGGTAATATATTTCTTATTCGGTTTTCAATCTTTTAATCAGATTTTGATTGTATCTAAGCCTAGTATTTCTCCAACTCTTCACTATATGATGGAGTTAAAGGAAAATTAGTGTATCATTTTATTTGCGTTTTCAGAAACAAGGAACTGTTCCGGATATAATACATTCCCATATATAAACAAATCACCCACGTCCATGCTACGCTGGAAATATCTATTCCAGTGTTGCCAGATCTGAAGATTAAAAAGTAGCAAATTGTGCTCCAAAAGTAGTGGATTTGAACTATTTGTAGCCCAAACACAAAATGAATTGTTTTGCAAGGAAGGGTTCAAGTATTACGTAAGCACCTTTGGGGGAGGGGGTAGTTGTTGTACTTATTTTCCTATGTTAGCCAATGTTAATTTTTATTTACGGGGGGGGGGTTAAATGGCCAAAATATTACTTACATAATAGCAATACTTGAACGCTCTTCAGCTAGTAGTAGCAGCAGCAGCAGCAGCTCCAATTAGCCTAGAAAAAGGATGGGGGCTCCGGTTCCCTCCGATACGTCCCTGATATGCAACATTTCAAGTGCCCTCACGTACGCTCTCTGAATACGGAATATCGTAATCGTATCTCCAATAGCAGACTAGGAAAAGGATAGGGCTTCGGGTCTTCCCCGATACGCTCCTGGCATGTCTGGAAATTTTTTTAACCCTTGGATTTGGCATTTTTGAAACGGCCACAATGCGTTGTGGTCTTTTTTCGCTTATTGAGCGTTTTCAATGTTTGAACACAACAGATATATAAGCAGGTCAACATTATCGTTTGTATACTCGCATTGCTGAACGAAAATTGAATGGAATGCAAGTTAAACTAAAATCATTAGTTTAACTGTGGAAAGTACTGCCAAGTTAACGATTTTCCACAGTATCCCGAAGTGTACAATCTACACTTAAACAAGCTTGCACCATTATAATCAAGAGCGGATACAGACTTTCATTTTGGGGGAAGCGGGGTCAAGGACAAAATTCGCCATGGTCTGGGAATAACACCCTTCATTTATCATGAAAGATAGAACTTTTTACAGTGAAAAAAAAAAATTTGGGGGTCATGACCCCGTGACCTCCAGGTGTCCGTACTTGATTATAATTACGTACTGTAACACAGGAAAATAGAAAAATTGACCTCACTAATGTGACTCAACGGTTTGCACCTTTGAGCCTATAGGGATCTTTCAAATATTACGTAAGCAATATTTTGGCCATTTCACCCCCACCTCAGAAAGCAAAATTTAACATTGGCTAACATAGGAAAATAAGACCAACGGCAACCCCTCCCCACAAGGTTCTTACGTAATACTTGAACTTTCCCATATAGCGTATATATGCTCGAAGGTTTGCACAGAACTGCAATATTAAACGAGTTTCGGAGTCACATGACGTCCACTCTAGTAGATACAAGATCTCTGTGATTAAAAGTGCCAAAACGAATTGAACCACAGAGATCTTTTATGAATTGAACGAGTATCGAACATGTTATGTTTTAGTGAAACTATCGTTCACTGCGAATAGAAATGTTCAACAAACAAAATTTTTATTGTATTATGTAATACTAATAATATTTTGTGATTTTATATATGAAAATAAAAAAGTAGCATATTTTTCAGATTTATAGCCTGAAGGTAATTAAAAATATCCCAATAAGTAGCGTGTCGCCCAATTCGAAATTTTTGTAGCGAGGGCACTTAAAACATCGCCCAATACCCTACTTGTAGCCCAATCTGGCACCACTGATCTATTCCCGCCCAATCACCGAAATTAACCGTCAGGCTGCGCGATCTGTTTTCGGGAGGATGACACCACCTTGTGACGTTTCTCGTGCTGCAGGTTCGAGGTTCGGATTCTTCGTTACCATGTAGGTCCAGTTTACTAATCCGTCTGGCTAACGTGGTGAATTTTTAAGGTTACTTCCTCTAAGATGCTATTATTATACAGCATGTGTGTGTGTGATGGCACTTGAAGAAACCTTCAGTAGAGATAGGTAATAGTTGTTGTTTATAATGATATAAATATAACTCTACAATCTACGTAGCTAGGAGTTGATTTTGAACTTGCATAACCTTTTTCATCGACCATATTTATATATTTAGATTGTATTTCTAGACTTACCTCATATTTATTATTAAAGACCTGCATATATGCAATTAATTTTACAAGCTAACTTTGTAGGATTATAGGTCTCTATTTAACGAAGTGCCATCGTTCCTCTGAAAAACTTCGTTATAAGGAAAATTCGTTAAATAGAAATTAACATAAATGTTGAAACTTAATTTCGATAAAATGAAAAAGGTTAAATTTGGACAGTAAAAACTAAGTTCAGTAGACTCTTCTTTTTCAACGAATTTAAATATTTTTTGTATACAAGTACGCACAAATTAATAACAAAAGTAAAGACTGAGGATTACTTTATATCTGTATGATCCTCATACAACATATTTGAAACAGAGAAATAATCACTAATTTTGCTTTGTACAGGTTTCTTATAAAAAACGTTTTGTTCATAGAAATTCTCACACTTTTGTAAATATCGGAACACGTCATCTATAACATTTTCTTCAACAATGCAACACGTATATGCGAGAAGCAAATTTCGTGGCTTAGCCACACCTGCAGAGTGATACATCCCCGCCGATTCAAAGTTCCCAGTTTAGAACAATAGAATTATTTATCACAACTGACCCTATGTCCACAATACAGAAGGCTACCTCACCTCCGTCTTTTTGCTTAAAATCCTCAACTACCCCTTCTACCTAACCATCCCGCTGAAAAATTGTAAAAGATAAATTAAAAAAATCAAATTCTTTATAAAAAGAACTTCGTTATATAGAAATTGTTTTTCGTAATATGGAGACAAATTTACATGTTAGTGCCATTCAAAGTCAAGGTTCCGCCGAAAATTTCATTAAATAGAAAACTTTGTTATATGGAAGTTCGTTATATGGAGACTCTACTGTATGTATATATATATATATGTTAGTAAAATCCACTTTTGTCAGACAGTTGAGCGTTTAGATTGCTTTGTTTTCGAGACGTATTTATTGATTTTCGTCAGTTTTTAATTTATTTAATAAATCAAAAGGAACTGAAAGTGTATCTTATTGAATTCAGAATTTCTGATTTCAAAAGGTGGTTTATTTTAAAAAGATAAGACAAAAATTGATCAAAAACACTAACCATTCTTTGCTTTAATTACTTTATTATTAAATTATTTTCCTATCAGCGAAATATTATTTTTCGTTTAAAATTGTGGAAAAAAAGCTCAGACTTCTCTCTCTTAATTAACCCAAAAATATTTTCCTTATTAAATTTTAAATAAAACTTTAATTACCAAAGCTAAGGCCAAACAATTGGCGGACGATGAGGATTAAAGTTATTATTCTCAATAATCTTAGCTTAATTTATAACTAAAATTTTCTTTTATAAGGGGTATCCGAACTTTCAATATTTGCCATTAAGTCTGAGTGATCTTCAGAAGTTATGGCTGAAACTTTTGAAACCTACTAGGTTGGAATTGGTTTTTACTAAGCTTGATTTAATGTAAACAAATTGCCATTCGGAGGTTACGCCAGTCTATCGTTCCCGTTTCAGAGAAATCAGAGGCCTTGGGTTGTCAAAAATACAAAGCAACGAATATTCCGAGTTAAAATGTACATTGAATATATGTATATATATCAAAGTTTTTAATAGAGTTATTTTTTTCCACGTTCTATATGTGTGTGCTAGGTGTCCATTCCATTTTTTCTGTCATATTTGAATTTTGAGTTTCACAAAATTATTGCTAATCCTGAAATAGCATTTATTTTAATATCTAGTAACGAAACTCTGTTTTGACTTTTAGTAAACCTTTCTGTTTTGCGTATATTCTTTGCTAGTTTATAAATTTCTTAGTTAAAAATAGCAAAATCAGTGAAGTTTTTCACATGTTAAAGACTTATTTTCTAATCTTTGCTCGTTACTTTTGCGTATCTAACCTGGAATAAATTGAATTCTTCTTCATGAAACGATCAATAACAACCCTTTTTCGTTTTCACTATCTTAATTATCTAAGTATTGGTACTACACTTGATCGATGCTTTACAAACGACAAAGAAATAACAGCAGGGATATCTGAATATCAAATAAGCGATAATAGAGCATTAACAATAAAAATGCCTCACGGGAAAGTGAAGGAAACAAGAAATAAAATATGGGTCAGGAATTAATAAATAGAAGAAATAAAGAAAAATCTAGGGAACAATTAAGAGAAATTGTATGAAATGAGGAATTTATAGATAGCACTAATAAATATGATACACTGGTAAACAAAACTAAAGAATTATTCCACGACTCTTTTAATTGGAACTATATATAAAAGAAAAAGTTCATAGAAAGGGATGAATAAAGAAATAGTACAAAGAATTAGAAATAGGAACAAAATATATTGTAGATTTGTTAGAACAAGGAAAATTCAATACTTAGGTAAGTTCTGGAATATAAGAAATAAAATTGATAAACTGATAAAGGATAGGAAAGTGATTATTATGGAACATGTTTTGCAGATGTAAACTGTATGAAGAAATGAACTGTACTAAACCAAATATTAGGGAAATGTAACACACGTGAAGTAGGGTTGGAAAAATTACGGAAAGGAAAAGACCTAATCAGAGACGGTAAAAAAGTTTCTAAGGTATTTGATAAGTATTTTGTTGAAATTGCGGGAAAGGGGGTTGACAGAAAAGGGGATGAAAATATAGTATTTAAAATACTATATATGGACAGGAATTGAAAAATACAATGTTTTTTGAAAAAATAAATAGTACTGAACTTTTGAAAGAGATAATGAAACTCCATATAAAAAGTGTGCCGGAATTGATGAAATTAGACTCTTAAAAGAATGTGCAATTTTTTTTGGAACCTTTACTGATGATTTATAACGAAATATTAGAAAATAGAATAATATCTGATGGAATGAAGATAGCTAAGTTGATACCGATGCATAAAAAGGGCATAAAAAGATGTTAAGGAAAATTATAGGCCAATTTATATCATTTCGATGCTTTCAAAAATATTTGAAAAATTAATTTATAATAGAATAATAAAATTTATTGATAAGCGTAAAATATTAAATAAATTCCAATATGCTTTCAGGAGTGAAAAAATCAACAGGAGATGCTCTTATGAGAAAAATAGAGACAATACAAAGAGTGTTGGATAAAGGAAATGTGGGATTGGGTATATTTTATGACCTTAGTAAGGCATTTGATGTGATAAATAGGGATATTTTTATTGAAAAATTAAAAATGTAGCAGTTGAGAGGAAAAATCAACATTATAATAAAAGACTATTTAAAAAATCGACAAGTGGTTTATATAAAGGATGATTGATCTATGTTATATATTAATAAGTTTGGTATACTACAGGGTTCAAATTTAGGACCACTACTATTTTTGTTATATATCAACGATATATGTAATATGTCTTTAGAGGGGATGTAACTCCATTTGCAAATGATTTGGGACAAGGATATTGACAGGGTTCTGGTAAAGGCAAGAGAGGAAGTAAAAAAATATAATTTATGGTTTAAAGTAAATTAAATGATAGTAAATAAAACCAAAATTCTAATATTTAAGACTAAAACGTGCGAAAAACCAGTTTCGGCAAGACGCCCTTCCCTAAACTGCAATGGACTAACCCGTCTGCTAACGGTATCAGGCGTCAGGTCTGCATAAAAGATGTCGGTGGGCCGCAAGTGTCCCACGGGTTGAAGACTCTTGATGTAGAAAATGATTGAATGAATGAATGAATAAATAAATAAATAAATAAATAAATAAATAAAAAAAAAATGAAGTATTCGTACGGTACTATCATCTTTTTAAGAACCTTTATCTTAGCTTAAAAAGAAGTTTGGGAAAATGAAAATATTATCAAGAACATCAGAATATGTGTATGAGAAAAAACTTCAGAAACTATGCACAGTAGAAAATTTTTTATTTACAGTATTTACTAAGGAAATTTACTTTCCCCCACTTTTTTTTTCTAATAAGAATCAGATTTTTAAAGAAACACAATTTTTCCTTACAACATAAACACTAAAGGTGAAAATATTTCAAAAATTTATTTAATACTTACTTGGTTTCCTCAATATTTTCTCGCATTTTCAGTAAAGGGATAATATTTGAATAAATTTAATGAATAAATTTGTATTTCTTAATCAAAGATGCTCCAAATATTATAAATTTATATTGTTTAAAATCAGCGTTCACGCACTAAACAGGACTCCATCAAAAATTGTTAAATTGTTTTCCCCAAATTTCGCTAAAACTCCCTTACGTTACGCCTTATAATATAAATGCTTAAAATTACGTGAGGGAATAACTGGTGTAGATAAATTTACATATTCGAGAAACGAATTTTAACTAATTGACAAGGTATGAAGGATCGTCAGAATTTTTCATTTACTTTCACGAAAACTGGTCGATTGGTTACGAGCGGAGTTTTCGTGTAGCTGTCACTCAATGCTAATTAGCTGCCGAAAATATTCACAATAAAAAGCACGATAACCTTATCAGTAATCATAAATGAAGTTTATAATCTTTCAGTGTTTACCAAAAACTATGATTAAATTTACTCAATTTTTTAAGGCTTTTAGAGAGAAAAAAAAATTGTGAAGTTTTAGAGTAACCGAGGGCTCTTAATTTTAACGATGTATCACTTAATTAGGATTTACACCAAAAATAGATTTGCTGCAGTTTTTGTTTCCCTGTTTATGAAATATCAGCGTAAAGATTATTAAAATTATATAATGGAAAGAAATCTTTATGATGTTATCAAGGTAGTTTAATATATTAAATCGCTTACGATTGAAGTCTTATGGCTTGGTTTTAGAATTTTTTTTTTTTTTTAACATGAATTTAAAATAGTCAAGACCTATTTTGTAACGACTTTTCAAATTTGCATAACTTTACATCTTAAACTGTTATTTAAGATGAGTCCCTAAATAGATAAAAATTATATTATTTTTTATAAATAAATATATGTTGCATAAGATGCACTTGAGTGTTATTTCAATGAAAATATTGCCCATTTTACTTCACAATCATTAAAATCTCTTTATTAAAATATTATAATTATCACAAAAATTAAAACTTTGCATTATTTAAATCGCAAAATATCCAGTCATTCCTCCAAAATTTCGATGTGTGTTAAAAGTTTTCAATTTCAAATAAAATAAGCATTTTACAAAATGGGTTTCAATTTTGTCTTATAGGAACGCCATAGACAATTTAAATTAAAAGTAGTTATCGATGAATTATAGTTTATGTTTTACGAGTTTTCTAGAAGAATATTTGCACATTCTACATGAAAATTTGTTTATAAATTTACACTTTGCAAAAAAATATCACTATTAAAATACTGTATACATTAGTTACTTTTATCCATTTCCTAACGATCTTTAGTTTCACACAGGAGGGTAGTTTATAAAAAAATATACATTTGAAAAGACAAGTATACAAAGAAAGGTATGCAATACTTTCATGGAAATATCATGCGAACGTATTTAACGTTAGCTTGATATATAAGAACGTTTTGTTTGTTTAAAGTATTATATTTTTTTATTTATCCTTAAAGAAAAAGGTTTGAAATGGAAATGAATTGGCCAGATAGCTGGAGAAGCTGCTAGCAGATGGACCACAAGTGTCCTAGAATGAATTCCACCAGACATTGCATGCTCAAGGATAAGGCCAGAGGCGAAATGGATTGATGAAATGGACCAGTATGTTTGTCCAAATTGGCAACAAAATGCCCGAAATCGACTTAGTTGGAGATACACTGAGGAAGTCTGCATCCTGCAGTGCATAAACAGTGGCTGAACTGATGTGTGATTTCACTGATATTTATAATAGAAGGTTAACTATTTTAACCATCACACACTGTTTTAGAAACAGAAATTATGAACTTAGAGAAACAACAAAATATATATATGCATAGTTTGTAAATTATTCCATTTTAACATCTTGCAATTTCTACCCACGCGGAACTCACTCTTTCGATTAAAGGGAGCTTATTTCATTGCTCTATGATAGTGCAAAGCACAAAAGCTGTCGTAATATTAAAATTTATAACGCTTTAATATATTTTGTTTCAAAATCAGATAAGACTAAAACCAATCGATCTCCTCCCCTCAATCCTTCCCTTGATGCATCCAAGAAATCGTACTTGGGTCGAATAACTGAATGCGATTTTACATGTGATGAAACGATAATGGAGATTATCTCAAAAAAAGTGTTTTTTCCCCTCAGTACAGAATTTTTAAAAATTCTGAGAACGTCTACATGAAAAGTTATTTCTCTTGGAAAAGAATTATTGAGTGAACGTTCATACGTCAGTGTATTTTTTTCCTTCTTCTGTCGATTCAAATAGAACAGTTCATTCTTCACGAACCTTTGACAGTTGTTTATAAGGCTGACTTCGTTTTTCAAGTCTAGGTTTAATACGTAACTTTCTCCTCGGCGTTATTTTTCCAACACTCACTTCTAAGATCGTTTTACCAGTGTCAGGTATGATTAATTCTCTCACAGAAAATTTAGTTTATGTGTCAGATAAAGAAATGGAGGCGTCCGAAGATTAATTACGCTAACGGCAAATTATGAACTTCGGTTAATTAATAAACAAGTCCTCTGAAAGTTCTTGCCAAAGGGCAAAAGTCAACTTCTCAATTTAAAAAACGGGAACGCGTATTGAAAAGGCTCGAGGAAGTTGGTTTTATAATTTTGTCGATAGTTTTTCGTAGGCATTGCCCCCAGCTAAACTTCCATGTTTTTAAAAATTAACTGGAAGTTGCTTATTAATTCTCCAGATACCACATTGCTAACTAATTCCTTTCCACATAAATCAACGGCACACGTTTAAAGGAAGAGTTTAAAAAATAGAGCTTTAAATTTTTAGTAGATAAGCTACGTATAAGAGTGTCAATGCTGAATCAGTGGTGGAAAATTTTTTAAAATACTAGCTGATAATATATGTATTAAATTTTATTATATGTATCAAATTAATTCTATTTACTATTATATATATTAAGTTTATAGAATAATATTAATTAATTATGGTTTTGGAGTACAGACCCTCTCTGAAATTTTTCATGTCTTTTTTTTATATTTTGGTGTTGTATAATTTCGAATTCTTTTTAACAAAAATGAGGCTAATAAAAAAACTCTTTTCTCAAATAAGAAAATGTATGGTTATTGCAGATGAGATGGTAGGCTAAACGTAATTTTTTTTTACCACCAGGTATCTGAAAACATGTATGCTTTACAGTAGTTAATTGACCATTAATTACCATTGAATTTATAAAATAATGTTAAATCATGAAAACTGAACTGGAAGCTATGATTTATGAAATACTTTACCTAACTGGAAGGGAATCTCGTTACAAGCTACTGCTTTCTGCTCTCTTCCATTTCTAACCTATTCATGTTAATATTTTATTAACCTCAAAAATAACCTTGTGCCATTAGAATCATATCGAAAGAAACGCATCACTGAAAATTTTATATGTGTTGAATAAATTTCTTCTTCTCCTGGTGTTTATCAACCGCCGGGCCTCAGGAGATACTCCTGGAATTTTCCATTTTAGTTTTCTAAGCATTTTTCATAAATGCATATTTTATAGTGGAAATATTCTGACACACAAGGAGAGCCTCCGAAGTGCCAATTGCACCTCAAATCGAGACTTGCATAATATGAGAGATCCACATGAGTAATGAACGAACCCGTATCTTTCTGTAAAACTAAATTTCTGATTTTTTATGAATTTTTAAAATTTTCATAATTGCACTAAAACACAACTTTGCGCTTAACTGAAAGGGTAAAGTCATCAGTTCGGGGTAGTTTTTCTTTCATTTGGATTGCTTGGCGAAAGATAGCAAGTTCTTATATAATGTTGGCGGCTTTTTCCATTACCGTGCGGCAAATGCGAGTCACCAAGCAGTGCATTTTTAAAGTATTTGAAAGTATTCACGAATGATTGGGAATTTTCAGATATCAAAATCTTCTAGCATTTGAGAAAGATTATATCAATGATTATGATCGGCCATAAAAGTTGCCTGCAAGCCGATTACAACAATGTACAGTGCATACGTTGTTCTTAAAACTGAACGAAATGAGATCTGTATTTTTGCAATACAGCTCTCATTTCGTTAGTGGCCAATCAGCAAAGGAGTAGAAAGCAAAGTGTGTACTAATAGAAGAAGTACACTTTATGGTTATGCTACAATCTACTATTAATACTTACGATAATTTAATATATGAACTCATAAAACAAATGGATAGGCATTTACTAGTAAATTTTTTGGGACCTGCCCCTCGTCTTATATAAGAAAAAAAATTATCGGGTCGCCGCCTCATTTAAAGTTGAGAAGCACTACTTAACAAGATTTGAACTTGGATTCACACGTGGGGGGGGGGCATGGAAATGTAAACTTAACTTGTTTATATGCTAATGACATATATTTATAATATTATATTCAATATCATATTTAATTTAGTTATTATATTAATATTAAATTAAATTAAAATTATAAAATTTAATTATTATATTAATATCATATTTATAATGATTATATATTTATGCATTAATCCATTCTCTGCATCTTCGAAACACAATTCTCGATATTATTAATGAAATTCAAAATTTAAGCTGCAGTTTTTACAATGAAAATGACCTTTAATTGCAAAAATCGTTGACTATAAACCTATGGTGAAGTAACTAAAAATACATTTAAACAAAGCATTTAACTGGCGCAATCCAATAATATTATATATATTACTATTTTTTATTATATTTTTATTTATTATCATTACACATTGTTATATTACACAGCATCAAGGAGATAATCACTGTCCTCTTGATCTGGAGTTCTTGGTTCAGTTCAAGTCTCACCCAGAAACCTGAGAACTGTCCATGTATCTTCTTAATATATAGGCGGTGCCCAGTAAGGCAGTTTTTTGTAGGTCTGTTGTCTTTATGTCGGTAATGTCCAGTTTTTCTAGGAAGTTCTTTAAATTAGGTGTGCTATCTCCCCGGTGCACCTATCTCTGTTGAGATGACTGCGACTTGTTTTTTCCAGTCTATTAAAAATTATAATTATTATATTACAAGTGATGAAGACGTTTATTAAAGGAGAGAATTATAGGGACAAAAAGGAGGAATAATTCATGCTAGCATAATAGTCGAAGATTGGAAACACATTGTTTAGTAATTCCATAAAATATCAAGATCAGCTTTAACCAATAACCAGAGACGTAAGAAAAGGTAAAAAAGACACGCGAATACTTGCACTCTTCCAAGTTCTGGATAACTGCTAGATTTACAACTATACGTGTTGGGGGAAAATCGTTTTTTTCTGACCTGAAATTTGTTTTAATTAATCTTAAGTAGAAATTATAAGAGATGTAGACCATGTTTCTTTCCCTGACCAAATTACCTTCACCGAAATGCTTGATTACACTTAATTATCAGTTCTTCAATTTTGAAAGAATTTGAACGTATTTAACAAAAAAAGTTGTCTTTCAATTGTGAATGCGACAAATAGTTACATCTACAGTTATGTTAGCGATGTTGATAAATATCCGATCATCTACGAATTAAGTAAAAAAAAAAAAAGAGGTGCAAAAGAGAGAGCAATTAGCACACATTGTTCCTAAAGATCCTTTTAGGAAAACTCAAAGCCGTCACTAGGC
Source organism: Dysdera silvatica (assembly GCA_006491805.2). Lineage (NCBI taxonomy): Eukaryota > Metazoa > Arthropoda > Arachnida > Araneae > Dysderidae > Dysdera > Dysdera silvatica. The sequence continues at coordinate 97,169,497 of QLNU02015360.1, forward strand.
GCTTTTTACGGAGGCTTCGAATTTGTTAATGTTTTGATGTATTTTATTAATATATTTAATAATACTAAATATCTAAGTAGACTAATATATTTAACATTAATGAATAAATTTGCCAACATAAATATTGCATTGAAAACTTATGGAGGTATACTAAAATTTATAATTTCTCTTATCTTAAGTAAAGAGTAAATGAGGACTCGGACTTCTGTAGAAAACATAATGTATACAAGATTTACTGTGGGAATCAGTTTTAATACATTTTTAACATCAAAAAACAATTTCCATTATCGTGTACAATTTTATACAAAACAAAATAATTAAGATAAAATTCTATAATGATTTATATTGAGAAAGAATAATTTACAGGAATGTGGCTAATTACATTTCCAGAGGGGGGACTCAGAGCTTTAGCCCCAGCCCAGATAGAGCCCTTGAAAGACCACGTGTACCATTGAAACCTTAGTATAAAAGCTTCTGAAACCATAAAGTAAAACGAAAGTTGATTGTGAAAGGAGAGCAAGCAATCTGTTTGAAAAATATAATATACTTTGATTTCTGAAGTTTCGGAATCTAGGAATCCTAAGAACTCAAGAAATTAGTTTCAATTTAAGGTTTCGGAATTTACCGAGTTCCTTTTAAAGGAAGGAATGTAACATTTAAAGACCGTTATGCCATCAGAAACATAGACAGTGTTTGGGAAAGATTTCTTCAAAGTATCTCTTTTGAGTGTCTGTATGAAATAAAGTAAAATAGTTCAATAAAGTTAGCTGTTAAAATTAATTCTCTATAAAATGTATTTTAGGAAAATGTATTTTATTCAAAAATACGATATTTAAATTACGATACAAATTCCATTTTCCACTCAGCTTTCAAAAATGATCGGTCTAAACTCTCTTACTACTCCGATATGGGATTTGATTTTGCTCTTGGAGTAGAATTAATTGAACAAACTTCGTCGTTGTAAACGTGATGTTTGTCATTCGTTGTAATAAGGTCGCAGATATTTATTCGAAATAAGAGTGTGCCGGTTTTTCTTAGAGTCAGTAACATCTTTTCTGAATGCGAATAAACCTACATTTTTTCTCATCTCAAAGTTCATTAAAAAAAATTCGTTGCATTCGAGTTTAATTTTGTAAACATCATTACGCGTCATCTTCAAAAGAGAAATATTTTATTCTAAAATCCAATTATAGGAAAAGGCACGAAACCAAACCATTTCCATTTAAAAAAATTCAAAGATTTCGACGACAGCCTAAAACCAACTGCATTGCTGTAGTGTTTTGACAGATAACAGATAACATGAATTAAATTTAGCTCAAATTGCTAACCTACCTTTATATTTGTCTAATTGCTTCCTAATGATTGAATAATTTGTATCTCCAATCGAATATGCTACACTGCAATAAGATTTTTTATTAATCGGGAGAAAAATATGGATTATTTTAAACTTTCCTTTCCCCTTGAAGAAACGCCTAAATGAGAGGTTAATCTAATATTGCCCATATAAACTAAAATACTGCGAAACATATTCAACAGCATATTAGGCTCCCTTCAACCGAAATTATGTAAACTTGGGTGCAGACGATCAAGTCCTCTGAATTACGGAAAATATCTAAAGGCATTCTGCATAACCGGTGCCATATTTCCCAATAGGCTATAGACTAGGGCGGCAAAATATTGTGTATTAAGTCTGATATAAAAAAATCAATACCATATAATGATATAATCAGATGCTTAGAAGAAAGCTAGACGTCATGCTTTCCATTTAAATACCAGCGTTCGATAGGCTTTTATTTTTTGCTAAAATTAAAATTTATTTCAATAAAATTGAATTTGATTTATTATATGCAAAGAAGAGATAATACTTCAATATAAGTTAATATTGTTTAATGTTTATGTTTCAATTTATGAGTTTGTTTTTCAACATTTTTACTGTTAATATAAAAGTTTTTGGCGTATATTGAATGTAACAATTTTTATGTTCCTACTACTGATTGGAGGGAGGTGGACAACGGGTAGGAAGGGGTGGCAAAATGGTAAATCTGCCTATGCGCATAACCTGGAGTAAGTAACGTTGTGAATTTATGAAATCTACTCGTGCACTGCCACTGACCAGTGTGTGTGTGTGTGATGCTTTCTTCATATAAATCCTCAATGGGATTGAGGTCCGGGGAAATTGGGGACAGGCGGTATGTGGAGTGTTTGAATATAAAGTTCAAACTGTTTTATTCCATTTCATTACAATTCTGGCTTTATAACACGTGGCGTTATTTTGTTCGGATCTTTCTTTCACACGGTAATTATAAAAGGCAGTATTTGATTCGAGATTAATATCTACGAAAGATCGAATGATAACACTATTTACAAATAAGATGATGAAAAATTTCAGTAATATCCGCGAAAATAATCTCGATATATCTTCCATGTGCCCTATTTTTATCGAAGATATTGGGATAATCATGATGTTTTGGTTCAAAAGTGTACATAAGCCAAAGACCGAAAGAAGTTCAAAAATTTTAAATAAAATTTCAACATAATTTAATGTAGTAAATATGTGAAGAGATATGTCCTCTTTATTATTACATCGATTCCACATGGGCTTATCTAGTATGATGTCATACTATGCTTTGGAAGTTTTTTTACCCCTCTTTTTGGTTTGTGGATTGGATGTTGAAAAATGCAATTGTATTTTTTTCGAAAAGTTGCTTCGTTTGCTTTATAGTAGTTTTTACGAAAAAATTAATATGAGCATACGCTTTTCAGCAGCACGTCTGACGCGCCGACATATTCATTAACTCAACATTTCAAATGTGTATGTGTGATCAGCGTAAGTCTTTTTTAATAATTGAGTACCACACACGAGGGCCAAAATCTCCAAGCACATATTGGAGTAACAAAATCAGAGTAAAGGATCAAATCAATATTGATTTCATATATATTTAGACTTATTTGTTCTTCTCTTCTCTTTTCCTCTTCTTCCAACGAAGACTACTACGAACAAATCGAAATGTCAGACGAAAGTGCCGACACGGACAATGTGCTTAGTAGTGTCTGCTTATATTATTCTTTTTTATGAATTTTTATCCATATTTCTTGTCTCCGAGTTCACTTTGAAGTAGGTTCTGTTAATGTTGAAGTCTTTATGTAACAAATGTAACGTTAGCATATACATACGTGAAGAGAAGTTAATTATACTTCATTTTTCTTTAAGCCCATATATGTTCGAAGCTACCAGGATGAACTCTACTATGTATAATATGTAATACTATGCATTTTTATTACGCTATGGGTATTAAAATCTTACTTAAGAATTTATATTTGAAGACAGGCGCAGAATCCTAGGAAGTGTTTAATAGTACGTATGAAAATATTTGCTAAAAAATATATACTTTCTGAGTAGTTCTTATATAAACATAATGTTATCAATACGAGCCTTTGATTGCTATATATCATTATGGTATAAAATATAATTATAATTAATTATAATGAACGAATGATGCGATCATTGGCTTACGCAGGGGGGTTAATGGGGGCAACATCCCCCATTGCGATGAAATTTTGTATATATGCATATAAATATATAGAGCTGTAGCTCTGTAAACCCCACCCCAGCACTTGTGAACTTTTTGCGTATGCTACTGGATGCCATCAACTATAATATAAATCAAACAATGCAGTGCTTCCCGGTACAGGGTTACAATCAGTACAATCAGTAGTTACAATCAGTAGTTTAAGAATTACCTATATACCTAATTAGGATAACTAAAAACCGTCTGTCTCAACGTATTTAAATAAAAAAAAGTTTGTGGTATAATGATGTGAGAGAAAGCAATAGTATGTCGTAGTATACACCCAGTAAAATTCTTAAAAAAAACGATACGAAACTGGAAATTAATATAGTGAAGTTGTTTATGTTGAAGTGAGATAAAAAACTTTCCACATAATCTCGCGCACGACCAAGGAAAAAAAAATCAATACGGCAATACCTAATGTTCAGCTTTAAGATAAGAGTTCAAAATGCCAACAAAAAATATTGTTTCGCATTTCTGCAAGTCTTTTTTGCGTGTGTGTGGACATTTTTCTAAGAATTTCTTTTCAGGCATAGCTATAAGAAAAAGCTACAACGTTAAAGATAGCTGCTAGCATATATATGTATAGTTAAGAATTTTGAGGGTATAAACACAATTTTTATAGATTCAACATTAAAAGGAATATAATATCCCCTTTAATATATATATCATCATCATCATCATATTCAACCATTATCTATCCACTGCTGGATGAAGGTCTCTCCAAATGCTTTCCACACAAGTCTATCCTGAGCAATTCGCTTCCACGTCACCCCAACCTGTTTTCTTATTTCATCCACCCATCTAGTTTGAGGACGTTTTCTAGGTCTTCGGTGGTCTCTTGGAATCCAGTTCAGAATTTCTGTTGTCCATCGTTGATCAGTTCTTCTTGCAATATGCCCAGCCCATCGCCATTTCAGTCCTTTTACTTTAACAATGATGTCCTCTACTCTAGTTTGCTCTCTCACCCAAGTGTTTCTTTTTCGATCTCTCCTAGTTATTCCAAGCATGCACCTCTCCATGCTCCTTTGCGTTGTCTGTAACTTTCGTATTGCTCCAACTGTTAGACTCCATGTCTCTGATCCATAAGAGAGGACTGGCAATACACACTGGTTGAAGACTTTTCTTTTTAGACACAAAGGCAATTTCCCCTTCAGGATAAAACTGTTTCTTCCAAATGCACTCCAGCCAAGTTTAATACGTCTGTTGAGTTCTTTCATAATGTTGCCATCCATTGAAATCAGCTGGCCAAGGTAAATATATGAATCAGCAATTTCTAGCTCAGTGTTGTCAACTTGTATTTTTGTTTCCTCTACAAAATTATTGAACATGATCTTAGTTTTTTGTAGGTTCATCTTGAGTCCAACTTCTTCACTTCTAGTTGAGAGCTCTTGTACCATGTCTTGGAGTTCTAATGGGTCCGTTGAAAAAATAACAATGTCATCAGCAAACCGCAGATGATTTAAATATTCACCATTTATTTTTATTCCCTTGTTATTCCAATTTATCAGCTGAAAAATCATCTGTAAAGCTGAAGTAAAAAGTTTTGGAGAAATGGTATCTCCCTGCCTCACCCCTTTGCCAAGTTTGATAGTTTTGGTATCTTTATGTAACCGAAATTTTGCACTTGCATTTTTATACACACGTTTCACCATGTCAATGTACACATCCTCAATGTCTGTTGATCTTAAAGAGTTGATGACTGCTGATGTTTTAATAGAGTCAAAGGCCTTCTCATAGTCAATAAATGCAACACACAATGGAAGTTCATATTCATGTGTTCTTTCAATTAATTCTCTTAATACTTGAATATGGTCCACTGTACTGAATCCACTTCGAAATCCAGCTTGTTCTCTTGGTTGAGCTGCATCTAATTTTTTCTGCAGGCGATGTGTTAGCACTTTTGTGAAGATTTTATAAATAGCAGGTAACAAGCTAATTGGTCGGTAATTTTTCAAATCCTCTTTATCACCTTTTTTATGCAAAAGAATTACTGTTGCAGAATCCCATTGGTTTGGTATGTTACCACTGTTGAGGCATTTGGTAAAGAATTTTGCGAGTATGTCTTCTACATGTTCTCCAGCTTCTTTTAAGATATCTAATGTAATGCCATCATCGCCAGGGGATCTTCCTTTCTTCATACTTTTTATTGCAAATGCTACTTCTTCTTTTAAGATTTTAGGAGCTGTTCCTTCGACTATTTCAATGTCTTCGTTTAATTCACTGTTACTTTCGTATAGATTTTTGTAGAATTCTTCAACTCTTCTAAGTATTTCTTCCCTATTTCTTGTTACGGTGCCATCCTCTCCTTTTAATGCAATGATGTGTTTCTTCCCAATAGACAAACTCCCTTTAACAACCCTAAGGCTCTTGTTGCTTTCAATGGCCTTCCTTACTAACTCACAATTGAATTTTCTTATATCTTCTTTCATGTTTTTGCGCAAAGTTTTGCAAAGTTCTACATACTCGATCTTGCAACTGGTATTTTGATTGTCCACCTTCATAAGTCTTCGCCTTTTCATGAGCTGCTTCGTCTTCTCAGATAATTTGCTATTGTGCTTTTTACAGGTTACACCACCAATTTCCCCAGCAGTTTCAACTATTGTCTTAACAATGTTTTCATTTGCTTCTGAGATGTCAACTTCTTCAATAAGTCCTTCCAGTGCAGAAAAGCGATTTTTTAATTCCAACTTGAATGCCTCGGTATTTTCTTTTAATTTCTTTAAATCCACCCTCTTACATACTTGTTTCCTAATGAGCTTCTGCCTTTCTAGTTTAGTATTTAAGTGCATTTTACATCTCACCATTCGATGATCACTTCCAGTATTAAATCTGTTCAGTACACTGCAATCTTCAATAATTGATTTCTTGTTTGCCAGGATATAGTCAATTTCGCTGGTTCCTCCATTGGGGTGTTTCCATGTCCATTTTCTTTGCGGTTTCTTCTTAAAAAATGAATTCATGATGCTAAGATTTTCAGCTTCTGCAAATTCGATGAGTTGATCGCCACGTTCATTCCTTTCCCCATATCCGTATTTACCAACCGATGTCTCTCCTTGTTCCTGTTGTCCAATTCTTGCATTGAAATCCCCCATGATGAGCTTGATATGTTGTTTCCCCTTGGTATGTAGCTGTTTGATTTCTTCATAAAATTCTTCAACCTCTTCGTCGGTATGGCTTGATGTTGGTGCATATACCTGTACTATCTGAAGTTGGTATCGCTGGGTTAGTTGAACAACGAGCCTCGCTGCTCGATCTGATGTACTTTCAACTTCCAGAAGACAGTCTTTAATTCTTTTGTTGATTAAGAAGCCAACACCACTTGTTCTTCCAGTTTCCGTTCCTCTATAATAAAACAAATGTCCACTTTTAAGTTCCACCAACTCTTCACCTTTTCTTCTAACTTCACTGAGTCCTACAATGTCCCATTTGATCTTGTCAAGTTCTTCTTCCAATTCCTGAAGTTTTGCTTCAGAAGCAAGGGATCGTCCATTATACGTTGCCAAGGTCAATAACAAACGGCAGCCTGGGCCATTCCAGTGATTCTTAGCACCCCCTGCTTTCATGCCACACTGACCGCTGCCTTGATCAGGAGCACTCCAGCACCTGGAGACTAGGGGCCATGGTTTCTGGTGTGTCAACATAATGGAGGAATTAGCCATAATTTCACCACGCTGGCTAGACGGGTTGGTGAATTAGCCCTCCCCTTCCGCCTTTCTATCCGTGCAGCAAATATTAATTTGCCACATAAATAGAAAGCTCAGCCTGCACCACTTGAAGGCGGGGTAGGACACTAGGTTACTGGCCTGGCCGGTTCCACACATCGTCACATACGTTCAGCGTGTGGGTCTCCTTCCAGTTAGATACCAGCAACCCTTTTGCAGGCCATATATATATATGTGTGTGTGGGTGTGCAAATAGTATCATATGTAAATTATGTGGGTTAATTTACTATAATGTATAAATTAACCGTTTTGATGTTAAAACATACAAGTATAACATGTTAGAGACAGCCTGCGAATTTATGCTGATACATTTCATCTGCTAAAGTAAACTTAAACGCTTACGTTTCTCGATATTGTGAATGAGAAGAGATGGCTTTTCGGTCTCAGAGTAATTATATCCATATACACTTGTCACAAAAAGTCAGAGAACAAAAAAATAAGGGCGAGAATATGTGTCGGACTCAAATAATGCGAACTGAAATACTATCAGCGAAAGACCACACATGCGTTTGCAAAATATTGCTCAATTTCTGTACCAAGTAAAGTAGCATTGTAATATAGACAAAACAGTAATTTTGGAGAATATTCATACCTTACACAATGATAATGACACCTTTTTTGTGAAAAACACCTGCGAAACATGCTTGTATGTGTATATATTTAAAATGTTCAATAATACACGTGAATCACCATCTTACTATCAAAATATTTCTAAATTTTCTTGTATGTATGAACGAGTGTATGTGCTTTGACACCTGCGAATCATACTTGTATGTGTATACATTTAAAATGTTCAACAGTACACGTGAATCACCATCTTACTATCAAAATATTTCTAAATTTTCTTGTATGTATGAACGAGTGTATGTGTCTTGACACCTGCGAATCATACTTGCCTGTGCATATATTTAAAATATTCAACGCCTTGAATCACTAGCACCGTAGCTAGATGATTTTGCGCCCCTGGTTGAATCGCTCAGGTTGCTCCCCTAGCGTTGGCCTTCCACGCCACACCCTAGCTACGATCCTGTGAATCACCATATTACCACCAGAATGTTTCTGAACTTTCTTGTATGTATGTACAAGAATATTTGGAATACGTAATAAATAAAGTTTGTCTTAAATTGTTTTGTTTATTTTACATTTTACCTTTTTTAATAGCTATATTACCAGACTTTTCGATTATCCGGAGTATGTTTTTGGGTAGTATTATCGGGACTCTACCTACTGTACTACATTTTCCTCATCACAATATATTCAAATTATTGTTTTTAAAAAGTGAAAGGTATCCTCCGAAAGAAAATTTAAAGCTACGAACCTTATTTATATTCCGCAGTCACCCTGTATATAAAATCGAAAAGTTTTATGTAGGTGACTAAACCAATTATTTTCCAAAAAGAATGTTACCTGTGAAAACAAATTCTTTCACAAAAACAAAACAAAAAAAGTTGCCTGCAGCAAAACAAAATTTCGTTTTCGTTAACCAACATGGATAGGTATTCTTTCATTATTATTTTTTTCTACTGATATCTAAGAAAAATGTAATGCATTTAGACGTTATTGACCAGCTCAGTAATTCCCTACCTTTAACTCCTAAACTGAAGAGAACACTATACTAAAATGCAAAATAAATTTAGAGTTTACCTTAATAATTTTGTAGAACAAAATCTTAACATTAAAAATTCGTAGCAAGGATGAGAGCGCGAATTTCTCGGAGATAATAAATCAAAACACAGATTCGATAAGTTGCCCTAAAATTTGATTAATTATTAATCGATATCAAAAATACTCCTATTTTAGAGAATGAGGGAAATGAGTTGTTAGCATCTGCCGATACTTTTAAATAAAAGAGGTTGCAGAAGAATTTTAAGACATACGAAAAATCCCAACCCGGCTGGCTTTGTTATCTGAGGTTGGGCCATTATTATGGCCGAAGAATTCATTAAATGGAACTTTTATTGGCTTGGGGATAACTAAAAATAGAAAACGGGTTCTAAATTAGGTCGATGTCATTTTTAAATTTCGGAATTACTCCATTTGTAAGAAACAATAGCCGAAATAATTAAACTTGATTTAAAATTCGCCCGAAACAACTGGAGTTTTTCGGTCGTGCATTATGCATGAGAGTTGAACGTTATTTGCATAAAGTCAAAAGAATTCTTTCATTTCAGCAATCTCTGAAGATATTTGCTGTCAAGTTTAAAATTACCTCACCCAATACGAGTCTATTAGTTATAGAATATAAATTATTCGTTACACATTACCAAGCTGCGGCATATTAACTCGTAATTTCCGGTATTGTTACACGTTTTTATCGCGCTTTTTTTTATATCGCATTTATTTACCAATTTGCATATATAATTTGGGGTTTTACGACTTATTTATAGGGAAGCTTCATGGATACGTGCGGATGTATTT
>QLNU02015360.1:97179305-97193762 GCA_006491805.2 Dysdera silvatica
CCGCAGGGATAACACAATTGCCAAATATGGTCAACACAAGAAAGCCTCCGGGGCGAGAATTTTGTGAGTTTTCGTGGGGGAAATTTATTATACTATAATTTTTGCCACCCACGTTTTAATTACAGCTCAAACTAGAGCTTATGTAATTTTGGAGAAAAAGAGACGCTTTCCCCATCCTGGATTCGAACCAGGGTCCCTCCGTTTAGCCCGGAGTGTCTTGGACCGCTAGACGAATGAGGACAGGAAACAACGCTCTCTTTCTCCGTATGTAAAGATGTTAAGGTATTATTACCCTCCGCAGGGATAACACAATTGCCAAATATGGTCAACACAAGAAAGCCTCCGGGGCGAGATTTTTGTGAGTTTTTCGTGGGGGAATTTATTATACAATAATTTTTGCCACCCACGTATTAATTAGCTCAAACTAGAGCTTTTTTTTCGTTTTGGAAAAATCTTTTTCTCCAAAACGAATAAAGCTCTAGTTTGAGCTATAATCTATACGTGGGTGGCAGAAATTATTGTATAAAGTTTCCAATGTATCCAAAACAAATAAAGCTCTAGTTTGAGCTATAATCTATACGTGGGTGGCAGAAATTATTGTATAAAGTTTCCAATGTATCCAAAATTCCCGGGTTTTTTACAACTCTACTTTTGACCTTTATCACGACTGCACGCTTTTTCGACGTAGTGAACAGAACCATATCGCTAATTTTTTCTTGTTAGGAACTCCCTAATGTCGCCGAAAAGCTTGGGTGTTTGCTATTATCTGACAACACGCCGCAAGAGGCCGAATGCCTCCTACTATCACCCACATTTTGAGCAGCCGAAGTCCAGTGATGAAAAGTAATTTTAGCCAAATCCCCGGACAGATGCGATCAAGAAGAGGTTGAGCAAATAAGTTCTGCCAAACTCTTTTGACGTTCGTGGCATACAGATAGGCGGACACGATCGCGCTATCGCAAAGCTAGGATTGATTTTTATGAGCTGCCTTGAAATATAAAGCATATGTAACCACACGACTTTCCTTGCATAACAGAAGACTATTTTAATATGTAATTGGTGCCACTGTAATGGTATTGGAACGTCTAAGCTTATGCTGTGTCTTGACTTACAGCTTCCCGAAATATTGAACCCCGCAATCCCACATTATGGATCAGCAGAAAAACGATAAACGAGTTTCCTAAAATTTGAATTCAAACCCTAATTTTCCTCATAATGGACAAAAATGCGATATTACTACGTCACTATAGGGATATAAGTGTTCTGGATTACGTTCATATTAAACGACGGCTGCATTCATGCAATGTGATACAATTACGCACTTGGGGAATTCAACCATCACTCTATTCGTCTACGACTCCTAGATGATATGCTGAAATGTTATATGTTCCTCCCTTTGCAACACAATACCGTTTTATCATCATCGTTCGCGTTTTATTTGTGATTTTCTACAGCATCACACAGCAACTAAATATAGCAGTCATCGTTATTCCACTGTAAGTTATATAGATGTTCAAATCGGATATATTTTTGTATTCTAGTGATACAGAGGTTATAACCTCCACCTTCGGTGTTACTGGGTTGGGTTCGATTCCTGGTAAACTTGGTTGTGTGTAAATGCAACCTGGTTCAGAGGTCACATCTAGCCATAAGTGTACGCAGATAGTTCGTATGGAGGTTACAGATTACAATGGGGAGTTACATATCTAAAACTCCATATATTCATATGTACACAGGGTGTCCCAACACCAGGGTTGCAAACATCTAGGAGGGGTAGGGTACACCTAGACGAACAATATTTGTCATAGAACCTAGGGTCGCAAACCACTCACAGCGCCAGTTCTAAAACCGTCCAGCATGCACAAATAGTGACAACCAGTGCATGAGAAGCGCAAAATGCGATGTCCTAATCATCTATGCACGTGAGCAGCTGACCTGAGTTTTATCTGGCGCTTTTCACGCACTGATTGTCACAATTTGTGCATGCTGGACGGTTTTAGAACTAGCGCTGTGAGTGGTTTGCGACCATCATTGCTATGTGATCCCGAGTCGTCTAGGTGTACCCTACCCCTGCGTATGCCAATACATTCAGCCGTTATCCAGTTCTAGATGACCTATGGCGCTGTATGTAAGCGTAAAATGCACAGATGTAATTCTTAAAGCAAGTGCTGTTTCGGGGAATACCACATAATCATTAACTTTATCCAGCTTTCAAGGTAAGTTGAAGGTGCTAGTAACAATCATAAACAATAGAGATTTATAGATTACTTTTATACTATCCTCGACAGAACGGGCCATTAAATTCCTTCATAGAAAATATAACTTCAGGGTAAAACGTAGCCAGAATAATATACTCGATGGTAAGAACAACAGACGTCCCATCGCTGTTATACACTGATGCACATACATACCACCATCATTGCGTGACGTGATTGGCGAGACAAGAGCAACGAGACGTAACGTGACGATTTTAACCGATTAACTCCCACCAAAAACTTTTTCAACGTTAAACACCTCACCAAACGAAAGAGAGAGATGGTTCCAGTTGAAAGGCAGACGTTTCAAAAGGCAGTCGGTGTAAAAAGCAGTCTATACGTAGAAAATTATGGTGGTGTAGTACCATCTAGCGAGCAATTATTGTTGTCAAGAGGTGGTTGCTTAAGGAAATTGTCAGCGTGGAAAGCGTCATACTCACAGGAAGGAAAACAACTTAACAGAAAACAAAATAGCTTTTACAAAAGAAGGCAGTCGTTTGTAGAAGGTGGCAGTGATAGAAGAGGTAGTAATTTTAGAAGAGTATCAGTGCAAGGATCCCGTATGCAGAAGAAAAAAAATGACTCGAGAGGAAAAAGAAATCGAAATGAAAAAGGTGGTCGTTTGGAGAAGATGACCATGATAGGAAGGACGACTGTTTAAGAAAACGGTCGGCTTAGAAAGGGTCCTATGTACCAAAAGAAAACTAACTGAAGGGGGGTATTCGTTATAAATGGAAGTAGTCGTCGTTTGGAGGAGGGGCCCGCGGTAGAGGATATTCTTCTTATCGAAAGGAATTTAAAAATATCGCCTCTATAAAAATAGTGTATTAATAGGTAGTAGTATATTAATCTCACGCAAAATGTTTAAAAAACCAATACTTCACGTGATATGGTGATTTTACAGATTTAATCCCAGTAAAAACGTTTTTAACTTTAAATGTGAATCATATATCTTAATGTTTTGCCATTAAAAGAAGTTCACATTGTCTGAAAATTTCCTGTTGGGATTTGTATAACAGCGAATTAAAAATAATAAAATTCTTGAACTTGAACCATCGTGTAATGCTTCGTTGCCTAACAGGTTTCCGCTTGAAGATATACTGTATATCCTTCTATTCAGCAAATCTGTCTTGCAGAAAATCAGTCAACAAGGGAACTTTGAAAACAAACGTGAAAACACGAAAGAAGTCATTTGGCGTAATACTATAAGTGATACTTGGACATACATACAGTTACATGGGTTGGTGGATCCCTAAGCTCTTTCCCAATAATTTAAAATAAATTTCAATTTTACATACAGGGTGGTCCTGAACTCTACCGACAAAATAAGAGGAGTTGTTGTGAACACCAAATAAGGCATATTTGCCCATATCCCTGTGTCTACAAAGGGGCCGGTGTGGCTGTAGAGCGTAACTACTGTTTATGTCCATGTCTTTTCTACGTAGCCAATTACATGAATTAAATACAATCTGTGATACATGATTTAAGTGTTTGAACTAATAATACATCAGAGACAAAGAAATCCGGAATTCCGTTTTCTGATTTTGATCTGTGTTACTGTTTAGTGAAAATAAGCCTAAAAACGCCTTTCTTTTAACACACAGGAAAATAATTGGGAACTGCCAAGTATGTGTAACAGGTGAAGAACATCAAAATAAAAATTTTTTGTTCAGTGAATTTTTTTCCAAAAATTAGCCGTTCGGGCACTACAGTGAATTTAGTGTTTGCATCCACCACATTCAAGGTTTTCACAAATGGCTACAATGCGCCATTTCACAAAGTTTTAAAATTATTTAATGTCAACAGACGCCAGTCTCCCTCTCTCTTTCTGGCGACTTTCTAAAATCACTTAAATTCACCGCAATTGTATATGTAGCATATGTAGCCATGGTCACAACTGAAGCGGCAGATTCTACACATACAATTCCGGTGAATTTAACTGATTTTAGGAAGCTACTTGAGAGAGTCTGACGTTCGTTGTCATGAAATAATTTTAAAAATTCTTGAAACGACTCATTGTAGCCATTTGTGGAAACATCGAACGCGGTGGATGCAAACACAAAAAATACTGTAGTGCCCGAACGGCTAATTTTTGGAAAAAATTCACTGTACAAAAAATTTCTTATTTTGATGTTCTTCACCTGTTGCATGTACTTGGCAGTTCCCAACTCTTTCTAGTGTGTTAAAAAAGGCAGTTTTAGGCTTATTTTCACTAAACAGTAACACAGATCAAAATCAGGAAACTGAATTCCGGATTTCTTTTTCTCTACTGTATTATTAGCTCATTCACTTAAATTATGTATCAAAAATTGCATTTAATTCATGCAATTGGCTACGTAGCAACGTGATGGGCATAAACAGTAGTTACGCTCTACAGCCAAACCGGCCCCTTTGCGGACACGGGGATATGGGCAAATATGCCTTTTTTGGCGTCCCCAACACCCCCTCTTATTTTGTCGGTAGAATTCAGGACCACCCTGTATACGGTAATGTATAATTTCTCCCCCCCCTCAGCTCATCATCTATAATTTTGAAAACTCTACGTTAACATACATGAGAATTTAGCATACTCTTGATGATGTCACAACTTTATATTTCGAGATCCCAGGCTTTACTCCAGAGGGTCATGGTTGGAACAGATAATAATGAAAAATCACGTTTTCTGGTAAACCAGGCTACATCTGACATAGAAAATTTAAAATTCCGGTGTATTATCCATGAATCTGGCTTATTAAGAAATGTTCGTTTTCGTGAGATGTTTATAAACACGCATTTTGTTTTATATAATTTAACACTGCAGCTTTAGCTCTTTCTGGAAAGATATTTCAAAAAAGCATCCGAGATTCGTTTTAATCTGCCTATGTCTACAGTGTATTTTTTTTTTTTTTTTTAGATTTTGAAGGTTTGCGATATGAGTCATGAAAGGTGGCGGTGAGGGAAGAAATTTTAAATTTCCATATCTCTTTTACGTGCTCAATTTCGGCACGAAAGGGAATACCCGTGAATGCTTTTTTTCATTTTATTTTAAAACAGAAAATTCAAAATTCCCGATTGAAATCTCAAAGGATTCTACACAAATGGCTTACGAGAGGAAACCAATACTTTCCAAAAGTAGAAAATTAGCACACCGAAAAATGGAGCATCTGATTACCGATTTTATCGACCCAATTCAATATCTAATCATCTAGCCTACTTTGTTGCAAAGAGGGAGGGGGTAGATTTTTTTTTTTTTCAATTTCCCTGGCATTCATTTTAAATAGGGGGCGATTACAAAGTTGCACAATTTTATACACGGTTGTCATTAGCCTCACTTCTCTCTCTCTCTCTCTTTCCACCGTATATTATACTTTCCCCTTTTCCTACGAATATTATACTTTCTCCAAAACCAGAGTAATTTGTAAGTGACTTTTTCGTTTATGTAATCAAATGGGTTGAAATAATGTTCAATTAAAATTTTTATCCTCAATAACGCGTAAAAATAAACATAAAACAGAATACTAATATATTCTTGAATAGAATAATATACAAGATTCACTATATATACCGGGTGATCCAAATTAAACAGGAGGTGTTTAGACCTCTCTGTAGAGAAAACTACTCTGTCAATTTCACCCAAATTTCATACACATGCTCCCCTGAGTATGCGGTTTCGATTTCTGAAAGAAAAAATTGAGTTCATATTTCGGCCGCTAGGGGAGGAAATGGCGCTGCAGAGCAGGCAATTTATATATTACTTAACATGCGCAACATCCTCTGCCTATATAAGGAGTCGTGAAGCACTTTTTCACCATACGAGGACTCCGTCATGAAACTTACTTTACCAGATCGCGCGTTACTTGTTAAGCTCTTTTATCAACGAAATAGCAATGCTTCTGCTGCACTTAAAGCATTTCGGCAGGTAAAAGGTTTACGCAGACGCACTCTCACAATTACAAATCTTCGAAAAATAATCTTGCATTCCGAAAAGAGCGGAACATTCGCCATTAAACGAGGCTGAGAGGCCACAAACCAACTCGAGTGCAGCAAATTGAAGAAGTTGCAACTGCAGCAGTGGAGCAAGGAGCAGCAAGTGCACATGGTAGCAGTAGTGCACGTGCGATATCACGGGAATTGGACATGCCATATACGACAGTGTGGAGAGTTATGAGAAATGTCCTGAAGTTTTATCCATATAAGATAGCCCACACTCAGCAATTGCTTTCTGGTGATAATGACGTGCGGAAAACATTTGCTTTGATGTTCATTGCTCGGATGACAGTGGATGATGAATGGCCTTGGCAGATACTGTGGAGTGATGAGGCCCATTTCCACTTGAATGGCGCTGTAAACACACGTAACTGCCGTATTTGGTCTGACACAAATCCCCACGTTCATCAACAAATTCTGTCGCATGCTCCAAAAGTGACAGTGTGGTGTGACTTCACCTCATCTTTCGTCATTGGTCCTTACTTGTGGAATGTGTTGTGCATCGAATGCAATTTCTAGAGCAAAGAGACGGAGGACATATCGAGCCGTATCTGTGATGATAGTGTGGTTCCACATGTGATAGCAATAAAGTTATTGCACAAATCTTTTTTTAGTCATACCTACTGTCCTACGGTATACTGTAATTTGTAGTTAATTTCATGTGATTGCAATAAAGGTTATTGCATGTTAAAACACTTTTTCGTTGTTAATATTAATAAATTGCCTGCTCCGCAGCACCATTTCCTTCCCTAGCAACCGAAATATGAACTCATTTTTTTTCTTTCAGAAATCAAAACCGCATACCCAGGAGAGCATGTGTACGAAATTTGGGTGAAATTGGCCAAGTAGTTTTCCCAACAGAGAGGTATGAACACCTCCTGTTTAATTTGGATCACCCTGTACATAAGATAAAATCGGGAAAAGATTCCTTCATTATCTACAATAGCTCAGAAGTTTTAAATTATCTTAGAATTAACTCCTGTAACATACGGGGTATAGATACATTTGATTTTGAGCATCTGTTTACAAGTTTGCGATATAAGAACCCTTCCGAAAGGCTAAGTCCGCATCCTATTGTCCCTACATAAGTAATTTTTAGTGTTAATGCAGTAATGGCATGTATAGTGAATGGTACTTACGTAATAAGGAAACTTTTCTCTAGACTCTGCTTGGTTACACATTATAACATTAAAGGATATAAGCAATCCAGGCTAAGATGGCGACTTGTTTAGTTTCGTATTGAATGCTCCAGCTGAAGCGTCTCTGTACAGGGTTATAGCTTGGTAGCCTTTTGGCGAAGTATGTATGATGGTGGCGTGAAGAACAAACATTTATACATGAAAATACTTTATGCATATGCTAAACATTTTTTGTTTAGCAATATAGATGAGAATTTTCTGAATTTATCTATTGTAGAACGATTTTGGAAATCCGTTATTAATTAAGAGAATAGTGAATTGTTGAAGACTATTCCTTGTGTCATTTCTAGTATCACAGATTCTTGATATTCTAGTTCCCATGGTGATAATGATGTTTCCGAAGACGACGTTAGAAATATTAGAGCTGCATTTAGAGAGGTGGTTAACTTGGAAGGTGAAGTCCATCTTTTTGTCGTAAATGATGCTTGTTAATTTATTCTTATCAGTGATTTTTATGTCGATGTCCAGGAAGTTCACTTCCTGGACATCCTGGAGAGTTTCCGTTACGCCACTGATCTCCACCTTTTATCTAAATCTGAAATTCTAAAAAATTGTGTGAAACAACCACGCCCCCAAGGGCGAACCCAAGAAAGGGGTGTGCACTCCCCGGAAAATAATAAATTTACATTAAAAATAATTATTTTCAAGTTCAAAATAAAACTAAACTTACAACTGAATTTTCAAGCTTTGCGCCCTCACTGAAATTTTGTTCTGCATCCTGTCTTTTCCCCCCTTTCCCCAATATCCAAAAAAATCCCAACAATCGTCGTCAAATAAAATTAATTTATTCATAGAAAAATACCAAATGGATGGAGCGCCAAATTTTTAGGGACGCAAAAAGCGGCGAACTTCGCCTTTCTTTTAATTACAATCTATCTACAGTAAAACTGCGTCGATCCTCACTCCCTGCGAAAGCGCCCCTTCACACTGTTTGTCTTCATTTGAAATTCTAAAAAAAAAAGCCAATCTAACCGCTTTGCCCGCATAAGCATCGAAAAAAATAAAGTTTCTTCGTCAAATAAACTAAATTTATTTATAAACATATCGTTATTATATCTTATAATAATGCACATATGGTAATCATAAATGTCGCTCCTTCCCTATCGTCTGCGATTTTTCGTCGAATTTGAGGGGCAATGCAGAATTTTATTTGTTTTGCTATTGGCGGGAGGAGAACATGGGCGTAATTAGCTTCAAATTTAGGGGCTATTTTTTATGGGAACTAACACATTTTGGGGATTAGAACCTTAAAGCAGAAATTAAATAAATAGGGGTTAGCCTCCCCTAGTTACGCCAATGGAGGGGGGGGGGCGCCAAAAATCATTATGCCCATGGCGCTTCCTATCCTAAATCCGGCCCTGCACAGTAAACAGCTAATCGATAGGCAACGAAATTTAATTGAAATATCTTGTTGCTTGGGATACAAGCTATAATTTTATATTAATTCTTTTTTTTAAACTACGGAGGCAGATGTGATAGTAGATGCCACGATTTTCAGCAGGTGCTTGATTTAATTAATTTACATATATCGTTCAAAACGCTTTGTTTTGGAATTTTCGAATTACGTTGTGTGTTATCGTTGACCTTTTGTGAATCCAGCCGGGATTCCAATTTTGGATGTGCCTGCATTAAAAAAGTAATAAATAAATGAATGAATCAGCGGTGCACTACGTAACGATATACGGTAAAACCTCTCATTATGGACTCTTACAGAACAGAAAATTTTGTTCGTAAAAAGGAGGTTTTATTGTCACGGAAGTTTCTTGCTGTAGAATTTTTATCTGGCCGTATCTGTGGCAAGAGCGCATATAAAACGTGTTCGCTGAAATGAATTTTACTGTATTTGAATCGAAATTAACACAAACGCAGTTTTATAACCTGACATGTCGTTTACAATTGTTTCCGCAGAGTTAGGTCCATCCTTCGTCAGTGTGGAAGTTCGTTTTAACGAAGGCAAGGCGTATCTTTTCTGAAACAATCATAAGCGATGTGCCAGTTTACATAACTGCGTTTGTATTAATTTCGTTTTGAATACGTTAAAAAGGCTCAAGACGCTACGAATTGATTTCAATAAATCGGTTACAAATAATATTGTCTTTAGTGATGCGTAATTGCGAGATGTTTTAGTTGATTGTCTCGATTATTTGAACTTCTCGAAGGTTTTTTAAACCGGACTCGATGAATCTCCTCACCGTCCGTGAAGGAACCTGTTTTCAATTCGTTGGTTTGTTACTGGAAACTCAGCAGAATTTTTTCCCAAATTTTTAAAAAAGCTTTTTAAATGACGATCGCAGCGTTTTAACGAAAACACAGTAACAATTAATTATGCAATATTTCTTACGTAGATGTACAGATTCGAATTCATTCGCTGTCGCCAATGTCGGATCCAGAAACATTTCAAGTGGGGGGAGGGTAGCGATTTATCTCCGATTCCTATTTTTAGCCAAGCATCCGGTATTTTTAATTTCATTTTCCACGATATTATCCTCGATCAAGAGGGCTATTCCTCCCCCTCCTTGGATTTGCCAGTGCACTTTTGTAAATGTAAGTTAAAAAAACTTTCATGTGTACATAGAAAAACATAGTTTAAATATTTGTTCACAGAAGGCGTCGCACAAAATAAATTTTAATCCGATTTTCTGGAATAAAAGTTCTACCTAAATTTGTATTATAACTTTGCCTTTTTTGTGACAAGAATAAATCATATAGCTCATGTTCTTTTTATTCTTTCAAGTACACAAGTGAATACTTAATTTTGAAAACTTCCATAAACCTTGAATGAGCTATATTATTTATTGTTTGTGCCTGTAGATAGCGCCAAGCTAAAACAATTTATTTTTGTTATGGTAAGTGTTTTATCATATCCAGGCGCAAATTTAGGGGGCGAAGGGGGTGATAGCCTCCCCCTGAATGAAAAATTAACGTTAAAAAGATAAAAGGTAAAGGTCCAATGAGGTATTTTTTCCAAAAATCAAGTCATTAATCCTCCCCCCCACACCCTTCAATGGCCTCTAAATTCACCCCTGATCATACCTTATATTATACCTTTAACATGGTAGGGATATATTATTTATGCTTATTTTTTGTTAATTTAAATAAGCAATAATAAATAAATCGCAGCAACGACAAGCGGACTGTGGCAGAACGTCTGCTGACTCTCGATTGCAACTGAACATCTCGATTTTTAACTTCAAGGACGAACGAATCGTTAACTCGATTGTAAATTTTTTTCGATTCCGATTCTTTCGATTTCAAAAACATTTCGAAATCGCCCATCACTAATTGTCTTAGAACACGTTTATTCTTTGGCTGTTTTATTAATGTCAGGCTTACACAGGCTGTTTACAGGGCTTTTACTAATTGTGTTTTTTTAAACTTCATTTAGAACTAGAGGGGTGGATAACTTACCTTTAGGGTAATAAGATGAATTTGAATGCAAAGCCACACAAGAGTGGATATTTGCAACAAATGAAAAAAGCAAACGGATATATTTAAATATAATTCAATTTGAAAGGAACGATAATGTAGTTAAAAATCATTTACGTTTAATAAGGTAAAGTACGGAATTTGTTCCGGGTAACAAAATATGGGTGCTTTTAAAGGAACAAGAAGAGCACTGATATTGACAGATATAGAAATTCGGAATTTTTGGCAATAAATGGGTATAAAAATCTGATCCTACATCCTCTGGCGTTAAAGAACTGAGTAAAGGGTGCAACAGAAAAACCACATTGCAGCCTAGTATTTACTAAAGACTCATTTCAATTGGGGAGACCCACCTGATAAAGGATTGCAAGAAAATTTTGTGTATAAATTGCAAAAACAAGCATATTTCAAAACGCTGTAAAATGGAAAGGAAGGTTGATGAAATCGATTTAATTCATACAGAAAATATCAAGACAAAAGAGAAGCTGTTTGATGATAATGAAGATGGAAAAATTAAAAATTCTGAAAACAACTAATATAAAGAACATGCAATAAAATTGATAGAAAAACGCATGAAGATGAGAAAGAAAAACTTACTCCAACGAAGAAACTACCATAAACAAATGAATCAAGTGTGGACGATGAAAAATCTTGGAACATGTATAAAAAACTACTATGTGGGTACAAAGGGAAAACGATGGCAGAAATAGAGAGAAAAGGATTAAAACCTAGTAAGATTTGAAAGTAATTTGGTCTTAAAAATGCTCTACGAGAAATAATTAAATTACAGG
Source organism: Dysdera silvatica (assembly GCA_006491805.2). Taxonomy (NCBI): domain Eukaryota; kingdom Metazoa; phylum Arthropoda; class Arachnida; order Araneae; family Dysderidae; genus Dysdera; species Dysdera silvatica. Next base: position 97,190,943 of record QLNU02015360.1, read on the forward strand.
AATCAATGGACGATTCAAACAATGATGTTAACACGCTTTTGGAAGAAATTAAAAAGTTGCAAATGCGCTTGACAGACCTAGACACATACACAAAAACGACGGATGAAAACAAGATTAACAAAAGTAATTTGTTAACGAAATTAATAAACCGATTCTGCCTTAAGAGTGAAACCAGTACAGATGATATGAGGTGCTTCTGAGAATCTAACAAATACCCTACAATATAAGCACTAAAGTTTCTGTAACCGAAAAAGTAAAATGCATTTGCAGTAGAATCTCAATTACTCGAACTTCTTTAAGCACTAAATTGGATTATTCTTTGAATAATGGCCTTTTAAACATTATTCGATTATTCTCTTAACACTGAACCTCTATTCGATGATTATTCGATTGTATTCAGAACGTGTATGTGTGTAGATATATTCTTTTTTAGTATTTTGCACTGTAAAAAAAATAAACCCAACCAAATTACACGAAATTTAAAACGTTTGAATCCTTCTCTACTTTATGTAAATAATTACGTGAACTAACAAGGGGAACCCACAGTGAGTACCCCGCCGATTTTAATGAAAAAAAATTTTTTGATAAAAGTAGAGACAAAATAAGGAAATACGTGTCTCGGCATTCGTGCCAATGCGGCTTATTTTCGGAGATATGAATTTTTAAAGATTTAAAGATTTTTCATCCTATATATGAGCTTAAAATACGACATCCTTTGCAAGCTTAGTTGTAAGTAGCTTGTTGGTAGCTTAGTTGGTAAGTTACCGGCCTAGCGCTTCGTGTTTTTGCGTTCGATGCCTGCGGAAATCGATCACTTTTTTTTAATGCATCCTTTTTATATATTTATGTATTTTTATTAATAAAAATACTTTGCTTACAATCGGATTTTGTTTATAAACTTACTTTAATAAAATTCATATTTACATATTTAATTCTGTGATACTATTTTTCGCAGTTATAATTTTTACACGAATTTTAATATTTTATTGAAGAGTTGTAAAGGTACAAAAAGTTTAGGAGTTAGCTGTAAGTTTTTATGTGAATATAACTTTTATAAAATTTGCGTACTCATTGTCAACCTGTGAAGGGATGAAATTACACCAATAACGCAGTTTTGTTTTATTTAAGGATGGAAAGATTTTTTCTGAAAACTTTTAACAATTCCATTAAATAAAAAAGAAAACCGAGTTAATTCGTCTTATTTTGTCATTATTAGCCTTTGCAGTCATCCTCTATTAACATTTATTATGCCTAATATTTTTTTAAATATATTTATCTATTGATAAATGTATTTTTAGTATATGTTTATTTTGCTTGCTTTTATATAAATATTATTTTATAACATATAAACATTATTTTATAACATATAAACATTATTTTATAACATACAAACATAATTTTATTTTATAACATATAAACATTTTATTTTATAACATATAAACATTTTATTTTATAACATATAAACATAATTTTATTTTATAACATATAAACATTTTATGTGCATCTCATTTATGTGCATTTTATTTATATAGAAACATTTTATTTTATAAAATGCAATCAATTTTATTTTAAAACTGACTGACGTGAACATATTTTTTGTGTATCACTATCGGAGGTGTCGGAATTGTATACTGGTACACAGTTTTGAATGATAATTATTATAAAAACAATAAAAACATAAAAAAATTCTACAACGTGAGCATTTTATAAATGAATTGTTCGAACAACTGATTTTCTTTGTCTAATATCATCTGGAAAACAAATACCATCTACATTTTCATAAACGCTTCTTTCGTTTGTTAACTTTGCAACAAACCAAGAGTACTGTAATGTATTCTTAAAATTCGGCGCCGAAAGTTGATTGTGAATAAGTGAATGGATCTTCAAAGCATCTATCTGCTCGCGTGTTTAAATGACTATTTTCTTATAAGATTTCAACACAATTTTGTAACCTTTTAATGAAATTTTTTACTTGACGGAATCACGAGGTTAACAGTATGGGGTACAATGAGGTGGAATTACTTCAACAGTAGAAGAAGAGGTGCCGTCGTCATTTGTAAAAACATTATTAAAGTGTGCTGGATCTACTTTATTACATTGCAGGCTGGATGGCTACACCAAAACTTTTTCTACTTTTACACTTTTCAACTTTTTAATAATCAGCAATTAAAATTCGAGTAGAAATTATCACTGGCAATAAGCGTACAATTAACTTAATTACATAAATATGAATTTTATTAAAGTAAGTTTATGAACAAAATCCGATTGTAAGCGAAGTATTTTTACTAACAAAAAATACATAAATAAATATGTAAAAAGAATACATATTAAAAAAAGTGATCGATTTCTACGGCCATCGCTCATATATCGGATGTAAAATCTTTAAAAATTCATATCTCCGAAAATATGCCGCATTGGCGCGAATGCCCAGACACGTATTTCACCTATTTTGGCTCTACTTCCATCAAAACATTTCATCAAAATCGGCGGGGCACTCACTGTGTGTTCCCATTGTAAGTGTTGAAAACCATGAATGAAAGGTGGTTATAGAAAACTGCGGCATCTCAAATATTGTTATATTTCAAACAGGCAAGGACGATGTCCTATGCTCAACGCTAAAGCCTAAAAATGCTCTTAAGTTTCCAAATTGAAGGTTGAACGCTGATTTTGCGAAAACCGATGGCCCGCCATTTCCTTTAATCCCGACAGTATTACGAGGAGGGATGAGCATCGATGACGGATGGTTTCAAAACATTGATGTTTTACTTTCGATGTTCGATGTTTTGAGACCATCGATGGTGAATGACCGATGTTTTGAGA
>QLNU02015360.1:97193862-97218598 GCA_006491805.2 Dysdera silvatica
ATTTCGGTATTGGGGGTAATCGGCAAACCTGTACATTAAGTTAGCTCGCACATATTCTCTCACACATTCGCTCTGCATTTGAAAATGTAAGAAAAATGTAATTAAAAACAATAAAAAACAATATTAATAGTAAATTAACATAAATTTCACGTACTAATAAGCTTAGTAACTTCACGGGATACACAAAAATACAGGTAATTAATAGGTAGGTAATTAATCATACATAAGTTGAGATCAGGACCGGAGTGAAGTTGAAAGAAATAGAATATTGAAGGATTAATAATTGAAAATAGGATAATACATGTAGGAATATTGTCAAGGCAGCCTAGTTAATAATAATAACAATAATAATAATAATAATGCGATACATTAATAATAACGTGTCGCTTTTAATTTCATAATATAACTAACAAAAAATATAAAGGATTTGTATTTCAACCGGCGTGTTCGTAGGAACATATTAATTACCTAAAAAATGCGAATCTTTGGAAAATTAGGACCAGCTGAAATATCATCGTTTATTTAAATGCGTAAAATTCCCTCAGACTTCAGTTAACGATTTTACTGTGCAGGTTATGATGATCGCTGCGAGGGGAGTAAATGCAGTCGTTTATTCTAAATCCCCGTCGGTTTTGCTCGAATTCAAAAGCCTAAATTGAAACTCTGAATTACCGCTACACCATGATAATAATAATAATGCAAAATGCGAGACAAAGCAAGGGATAAAACTACCTTGTATATATAAAAATTTCAATTTTGGAATTTTCGAAAACTGGGTCATAACCGAACTCATTTTAAGAAATAATGTAACGACCGGTCATTAGAGAAGAGCGGCATGGTTCTAAGGGGGAATAGGGGCTGAAAAAAGCTCTTCTCATTATCCCGAACTTAAGTCTTTTGTAATCGGAAAACAATAGCTCTCCGGGCGACCCTCCAGACTTTACAGAAATTTGCGACACCAGAGAGAAAGCAATCTAAGCGTTAAATGAATGATGGAAAGAATTAGATGCCTAGAATCTGGTTCTCTTTCTTTTTAAAAGAAAAGGAATTCTTGTTCAATCCCGTTCCCAACTATCTTTCAAAATTCACCGATAAGATACGAAAGAATGATATATTCAACGGGGGAGGGGCATGGGGAAACTAACTCATTAGAAGACTCTTTTCCGCCTAAGTTTCTGTGAACTGTACATTAATATTCAGAAGTCTATGATGCCGATTGTATAAATTACGAATGCTAATTATATAGTAATATGTAGCCAATGTCTTCACTTCTAATAAGTTTTCTATGTATCGAAATTTACGGTCGCATAATGATAACACGTTTGTTTATCACGCAGAAAAACCTGGTTTGAGTCCAAATAATAGTGAGCTTGCAAATGGCAAGCGATCCGTATTTCGTGGCTTGATTCTCCAGGCGACAGAAATTCGACCCGCAAAGCTAGTGGTCTTGATACACTGTGTAAATAAATTATAAACTCACCCATAAAACACAAATAACTTATGATTGCAATAAGCGTTTGATATAAATTTATGCAAATAATATACCAACGGTGATTATATACATTACCAATTACAACTTTTGAAAATGGTGAACAATTTTGTTCGTGAAAAAAATAATCATTTACAACCTGTAAAGAAACATAAATTCAATGTGGAAAATTTCAGGAAATCAGAAATTAATAGCAAGTCGGTTCTCCTTGCTTTTCAGTAATATGTATCATTCTGTGAGGCATTGTTTAAAGTAGTTTTTTTTAAAAAAAACTAAGTCTATATTGTCCCTGGCATCCAAAATTTCAATTTGAAGATCATTCATATGATGATATTTCTTGTTTTGCCTTTGCCATAAAACCCCACACATTTTCAACTGGATCCATGTCTGGAGAACGCGAGGGCCATGAAATCAGATGAATTTCAGATTTCATCCATCCAGATTTGTGGCTGATTTCAACCGAGCCTGGAGATGCACCTTCAAGTATACTGGCTGCAGTCTTACTTTGGGGTAAATGAAAAATAGAAATATAAAGTGGCCAATAGCTCTAACTACAGTAGTACAATAACTTTCAGTTATTTCACGTCTTTCTTCTCTTTCTATTGCAGATGGTTTCATTTACCAGGGCAGAATTAAATTTTTTGACGGATGAAAAACAAGCTCGCATTCCCGAGATCGAACTCAAAATCATATACAGTGACCTAACTCGATTATCGCCAAAAGTCGAGTTACGTCACCATATACAGTGACGCAACTCGACTTTTGGCGACAATCGATAATTCCTCAATTGTTCTTCAACTATTAGACTTTTTTATGCATAAGGTTTCTTTTTCCAATTATCCAGGGTAAAACTAAATGAAAAGGAAAAGATGGTTTCTGAGAATGAACTTAGGGTCATATGTTGTGACAAAAATCGACTTTCGGAGATAATTCCTTAGCTGTTTTTCAGTTATTACGCTCTCTATCGTTCTTTAAATTGCAGGCGGTTTCATTCACGAGCGCAAAACTTAAAAAAAAAAAAGATATTCCCATTTCCGAGATTGCACTCATGACCATCGCCGTTCCTGGCAGAAGTAAAAAACGTGCAACCGCACTTGGACGGCCGCAGACCGTTTATTGCATTATTATTATATTGTCTTTGATATGAAGACCAGAAACGATACCAATGATTTCAATTTTAAACTATTTTTGAGTTCAGAACTGTATGATAAAAATATATTAAATGAGTTTAATTACTCAAAAACTTGACTTTTGGTTCATTTTTGTGAACCACTTTCTTGAAGTGTTTGTTCTCAGTCAGTAATGATTGTCGACTGATGCCAACGTATTTCTTTCGGTAACAATATTTTTTAGAAATCGCTAAAAGAACCTGTTATTCAGCCAACGTCAGCATAGAAGACATTGGTGAAAGTACCAGAATCGGAAACTGTGAGAGAAAATAAATAAAACAGAAGTTACAAATTCATTAAAATAACCGACCAGGCAGAAAGAATGTTTTTGGCATTGGCCTTATTAAAATTGTTTGGTTGCTTAGAAATTTCTATTGCTTGTCCATACAGTCTACGCCCGAAATTCGTGGACTTAACCAGCTTTTTATTTGATCTTAAAAGATGGAATGGTTATTCTGCAACGATTGGTCTGCTATTGCAGATTTAGAGAGCTATTACCAAGATGGCTTTCAGGTTCCAGTTTCCAGCATAACATAACAATGAAAGACAGACAAATTTGTCCAATGAGAGCTACAGGATCCTGGTATTTGATAGATGTCAGGTGATTTAAGAGGGTCCAAATGTTGTTTCACCGGTCGCAGAAGGTTGAAAATCTTATTTTTGAAAACAAAATGGCAAAATGTTGTATTTAAAAAGGATTCTGCCGATACGGACAGTAATCTGGCTAACAAATGGCAAAAAAACTTCATGCGTAATTTTAAGTTTCGCCTCCCGGTCGAAGATAAAGCACGAAAAATGAGGCTTTTTATTAAAGTTATTGAAAACCTTGCGAAATTCTCGGCACTGAAATCCATTTTCTTCTAGGACAGAGGTGAAAATAAAAAATCGTTTTGTAAAACGAACGGAGTGCTGCAAATTGCACGTGCCCGGTGAGCCAGCGTAATAACAGCCCGTTTCTGGGATGGATGGTGATGCGAATCGGCCTAAACATTCATGTAGATTGGTTTTCTATAAACAGAGAAAATTAAACTATTGTGAACGTCTCTAGTGAGACGTGCGTCCAAAAACAGGAAGTTTAGCATTGCACTCTATATCCATGGTGTAGGAGATTTGATGATGAACGTTATTGAGGAGTAAAAAATAATTTACTTCATCTAAACCATGTGGCCAGATGGCAAAAGTGTCGTCAATGTATCGGACCCATTTAGTTGGCTTAAACGTTGCAGTGGACGAAGTTTAACTCCTTGAAAACTTCCATAAAGGTATTAGCGATGGTAGGACTAAGTGGGCTACTTATAGCCAGGCCATCCAGTTGTTTAAAGGAACTATTGTTCCAAACAAAATAGCTGCTTTTAAGGCAGAGGTCAAGCAGTTAAACTATATCAGGGAACAGTTTTATTAGTGTCTAAGATTAGAATTTTGGTGAATAATGAGACTATGTCGAAACTCACCAAGGTATCTTCTGAGGAAATCGAGATTTGTTTTATAATTTGAACAAAATGTTCAGAGTTTTTTTCGAACGTTTGGCTTTCCCTATGTGATCTTTAAAAAGATTGACAGTGAAAATTTTTGATGCTCTCACCAACGTCTTCTACACCGGCGTTGGCTGAATAATAGGTTCCTTGACGATTTCCAAAAAAAATATTGTAACCACAAGAAATATATTGGCATCAGTTAATCATAGGCGTAACTCTAGGGTTAAATATGGCGTAAACGGGGGGGGGACAAAAAATTGGGCGGGAAAAAATATAATTTTGCCACTTTTCTAAAACACTGGGGTCTTATGCCCCCCTTTCCCCCGCCAGACTACCCCTATGCAGTCGATTATCATTATTGATCGAGAATACTTCAGAAGAAGGTTCGCAAAGATGAACCGAAACGTCAAGTTTTTGAGTAATTAAACTCATTTAATATTTTTATCGCGCAGTTCTGGACTTAAAAAATGTTTACAATTTAAAATGAGCTGTGAAAGTCTTTGTGAAACCAATATCAATGATCCTTGTTTTTGTTTTATGAAAATAAAAATTAAAAATATTTTTCTTTGCACAACTGTTTAAAACTATGTATTCGTATATATACTAGACATAAAAGTAAACACTACGCACATATAAAATTTAATTAAATAATATTAATTATTAAGAAGGGCGATACTACTTTTTTACCTGGGCAGCGAACGACACAGAAACGGTCCTGACAGTGAGTTTAGGCAAATTTAACGTGATTCCGAGTGCCTTTTAAGCTACTAATCCCTTCTGTGGGATAAATGAGTTGATGGCTTAAAATAAAGTAAAATACAAATTCAAACACCATTACAATTTGCCAATCGAAAGATTAATGTAATGTAGAGTCCGTTCACAGAAAGTTGTTACAAAAAAAAAAGACATTAAAATAGCTATACCCATAAGCGTACGCAGAAAATTCATAAGGAGGCTCTATATAATCAGCTTGGCTACCACAAACCTAATGTTAATTTTTTCCCATTGGGGGTGTGAGCCCCCATGATGGTTATGACCCATATTAACCCCCTCCGTACGCCATTGGCTATAACGTTACATTTCTGAGATACGTGGATGTAATTAGTGCATAACGCCACAAATTAGAAGTTTTCAAACTGTGGGTCGCAAATTGTTTTTTAGTGGCCCATGAAAAGTTATGAACTGTAAAAATTGTGTAATTAATAAAAAAAATGAGATCACAATAAGCTTAATAAAAATAACAAAGTTTAAAAAAAAAGACCCTCTGCATGTCTTTAACATCAAAACGGGCCGCGACCATTGGTCGTGAACCAGCAATGTCTTAAATTTTCACGTCAACACAGGACGTATTTATTTGTGTGTCTGCAGACGGTTCAAGTATTACGTAAGCATCTTAAGGGAGGGGGGGAGGGGCAGTGACGTACGGTGCGGGATTGGTAAAGGTTTATAACCCCACACTCCATTGGGAAAAAATTACATTAGGTCTACCGGACCCGAGCTATGTTATGAGCAGTGGTTTCAACGGTCCAGCCGATTGGAGGTAGTCCCACCGAGACAGGTCATTAGGCATTTAAAAAATATTGAAAAAGTACTTATAAAATTATTATTAAATATTAAAATTAAATATAAAAATGAAACACTGCTCCGTTTACTACATCTTTTCCCCAAAAAAGACGCGGCTCCCTTTTTTATTAAGGTCTTGCAGTCAACTCGTGTAGGGACGGATTTAAAGGTCATTCGGGGGGCGATTAAAGACTTGATTTTTGAAAATGATACTTCATTGGACCTTTACCTTGCATCTTTTCAATGTTAAATTTTCATTCAAGGGGAGCGATCGCCCTCCCTAAATAAGCCCCCGAACTCGTGAGAATTTTTCAAAGTGGTCCGCGGGTACAATTGAAGTGGAAAAGTGGTCCGCGGCTTAAATTGAGTTGGGAACCACTGATATAGAGGCACCCCTCACCATTGGAGCCCAAACCCTCTCCCCTTATGAATTTTACACGTAAGACACTGGGGGTGAACTTTTCGTGCTTCTACAACCTTATAGCTTATACTACATCTTATACAGTCATGCATAAGACATATCATTACTTTTGTTTATGAGGTGGTAGGGAGGAAATATAAAATGATTAAAAATTTGCTTACATAAAACTGGAACGACCCCCGACGATATTTCAGACTATGAACGAAGATATATAAAAACAACGTTTGTAAGCACGATATAATATTTTAAATTAAATTTTAATTTATACTAGTTAATCAAAAAAAATATTTTAGGCTATTCAATCTAAAAATGAACTTTTTAGAATACTCAAATTTAAAAAAGAAAAACAAATGCTATTTTCATTTTAGCAATGACAATCTAAATCAATCAATTTTTTTTTTTTTCTATGATTTTTTTTTCACAATTACATTGCTTTGTTTACAAAACTAAACTATTCTCAACATCGTCAGCTTTTTTTTATTTCTTCTTAAGAAAGGGTTCAATTTTTACAAAAATTTCCATAAATTCTTTTTCTACCAACCCTAAATGTAAATTTACGTTTTTGGGAAAAAAATTACAAGCTTTATAACAATATAAGCAGAGTAGCTCTACGATTTTTAGATCCTTTACCGCTAAAAACCAACCGCGAAAGGCGAAAATTCCTGTGAAGGTTGAGGCGAAGTTTTGCCAGCGGCCATTTTTACACTACATTACTCCATTTGCCACTATTTTCTGAAATTATTAATATTTGGCATAACACATGCATATTTTTTATTGAAAGGCAAGATTTGTATTGAATTTTAACGCTTTCAGTTGATGTCTATGATAAACTGTATGAATTTTAAAAATGTTATAAAATCACTGTCTTGGTGTTTTTTCAATTTTTGTTGGCTGATATCTCAAAAACTAGACGTGATACGCAAAAAATAAGCACATATTCGGATTCAGGAAGCCAACTTGAGTCAGAAATGATGCATGGCATACCAGTAGCGAAATGGCTCTTGACCAATGTGATTTGTGATGTAGACGATGTTCAATGCATGTTTTTCTTCTAGTATTGAATATGTTATGGTATTTGTGACTCCATCCCAACTCTATTTTCAAACTATTGTTGTACCGTAATTTTAATGAAAAGTGGAGAAAAAGTTATTTATCTTTAAATCTTGTTTAATAAAAGGAAGATTAAAGGAAAATAATTAAACAGTTTTGGGGAATATTTTGGTTGAGTACTTGGATAGTCGCCCAAAGTTATTGAGAGGCCATTTAGTTTTTCTGTTCGTTTCCAAATATTATGTTAAACACAATTCCTAATCCAAGTGATTAAGCAGCTTGCATCAAGAAAAATAGGAGTAGTCAAGATGTAAAATGTGACCAGATTAACATGTCATCAAAAGCGGAATAAATAAACGCTATGTCAGCAAAAGTTATGACAGAGAAAGACGGAAAATATGACAGAAGTATTTCTTTTAATCCTTCCAGGTTGAAGTTTTCTCCCCCGAAAAGAGAATGCGATTTTTCATTAGCCATTATACTGCTATTGGACCATTGGATTTCCACAAAAAAAATAGCACAAAGCGATGCTGTTCTGTGTCAAATATATTGTGAAAATGTTTTTAAGGATAAAATATCAAATACAACTTTCCCCCTCCTCATCTTAGTAAGAGGCAAATTGCCTCAACAGCCATTATGGTTGAAACCAAAATACGGGAAATTGAGCCGCCTTATTTGATCATTAGCGTCTCTCTGGATGTAGGAAAAGATATTCGAATCTTTCTCTCCAAGGCAATAAACATTTGTAAAATCGCTTTCATAAAAATATCCGTTTGAATAATTTACTTTTTAGTCATCATCAATAATGATATTGTATTAGATTTCCCCAGAAGGATAAATGCAATTCTTGGAAAACATATGGATTTGTAAAAATATACTTTTACAAGAAATAAACGATTAAATACAGAAGGTCCTACATAACCCGACAATACGATAACCTGTGACCAATGATTAGAGTCGGACTAATCAGTTAGAAGTAAAACAACTTCCTTCACCTCAGTTCTAAGAAGAAAAAAAAAATGGGACTGTGGATGTAACATATAGAGAGGTTGAGGAGGACGACCTTAACAAAGACAAAAATTTGCCCCTGCATACTCTTTTTCTTTGTTTAGCACTGATTTTCATACTAAGGGGTTTCAATCTTTATTTGATTATCTGAGGATGGCCGCAAATACTATTCGTTAATGCGGTAAAATTTAACATTGATCAACATTTGGAATAATTTTGATTCCAGTATATTTTATTCTTGTAAGTGTGGTATTCGATTCTTCGTGACCTGATTGAGTGGGGCCGACTACATGTGCATTTCTAAATTAAAATGAAAAATATAACAGAAAAACATTTTCAACACTACTTAAAAAACTTCAAAAGCGGTAGTCATTGCGCTAAACACTAAATCCGTTAATGAAAGCATTTCATCTACACTTTCAGCTATTGACAACCAATCACGTGTTAATTAGTTTGCTCCAAATAGTGAGAGATGAATCATGAAAATTGAAACAAAATTTATACCAACAAGTAATCATATAAAATTATGCATTATCCAAATATTGAAGTATTTTGAAATTTTTTACTTAACTTTTTTACTTAACCTGCAATACGTTAACACGTTAAATGCCACGCCGGTTTTACGTGCTGTTCCGTTCACGCCACAGTTAGCCGTCAAGCAGGCCACTCTGGTCCGTCGTGGCGTTTAATGTGTTAACAAGGAAAAGGTGCTAAAGTTACCCAAAGCGTAGTCTCTCCCCTTAGTGTAACTATGTGTGTGTGTGGCCCGGGGGTAGCTTTTACCGCTTTTCTCCTCTGCAATGAAGTGTTGCTAGAACTAGTGTAGTGTTGCTAGTGAACTGATGTATAATAATTAATTATTGCCCGTACATTAGATAATAACTAATTACTTGTACATCAGGTAATTAGTTGTTAATGATACTTGATGGCATATCTTCAAAAATTTATTAAACTTTAAAGGTTTATTATCGTTCATTAATTTGTGTTTTTCACTTACACAAATTATTATTATACGCATAAAATGACATATATCTCAAGTTGAAATTTATTTATCATGCACGCATAATGCTATAACAGCCCCGCAAAATGCTTTATTTCCGAGAATCGCAAATGGCTGCGTTAAACAGGAAATGGGTAAAATTAAACGAAATCGTGTAAAAGAATTATATTCAATTAAGCTTATATATTCATTAATAAGTACGTAAATTATAAATATATAATTAATTTGAAATAACAAAATAGTGAAAGGCGAATAATGGCAAAAAACGCAAGAATGATGATGAGTAATGAATCAAAATATTTCTTTTTACATATATCTATTTTTCGGGTTGGATATTCCGCCTGCAACCTATATACAAAATACCTTCAAAAATCCAGGTGCTGAATATCTTGTTAATCTATTTTAGAAGTAAAATGGCTCACTGTTGCTGCCTGATCCAATTTCCGTAACTGAATGGAGGTACGGAATAATTCACACAGCACAGATCGAAGATGGAGGGAAGAAAGTACTGTCTTATCGCAGATTCTTTTGTTTTGCCAGATAGCAGCAAGAAACAAACTTTCCTGAATCTTACTTCGGGTTAAAGGTGAGATTACTCGGAGAGAATCGGCATAAGCTATTTATATTCTTTTAGGCTACTCCTCACATTCTTTATTCTCAGTTGTTATTGCTACACGAAGACCTCCCATTGTCACCAGATTAACAGGAATTCTCCTGCTTGTATTATAGAAGAATACAGATGTAAGAAATCTAATTGATTAAGCTATTTAAGCCGGAAGTTATAATTATTTTTTGCTTCATTAGACCAATCTAAAAACATGCCACAACCTTGGAAAAAATCATTTTTAAAACAAAATCTAAATACAGTATAGCATATCTCAATCAATAAAAAAATAGTCAAAAATAGGAAGGGAAAGAAATAAAAGGAATGAAATAGAAAAAAAAAAGCTTCTGAAAAATACGGAAAATTGAGGATTAAAAAGAAAAAAAATAGAAAAGTGTAAGCATAAAGAGACAATACTTGATGTTAAATGTGCAAAAAAAAATTGCCATTTACATTTATAAAAAAAATCTGCAACATTTTGAGAATTATATTTTTTATAAAGGAAGGTGCTAAAATTGCAGTATTTTCTATGATTCTAAAGGCTCCCTCGTTTCCTATTTTACGACTTCAGTTTTCACTTGAAATTTCCTCCTAACTATTTCACTTTCTTTATAAAACAAAATGTTATTTCGGTTTCTCTCACATCAATCAAATCAAATATACAATGCTAAAAAGTCAAATTTTGAAATGCCTTGAGAATATTTTTTCACGTTCAAGAATACTGAAAACAAACAATACAGGATTTCGAATTGTACATGAACACACGAACTGCAGACTATTTATGGTAACGTCATGTAAAAATAAGGAATTGTGTCCCTCGATTTTACGTAATTAACTTAATTACTTACATCAAAATGTTAAAATCTGGTAAAAAAATTGCAAATTTACTCTCCTTTTTTTAATTTAAAATTTCTCACTTTTCCCTTCATTCTCTGTTTTCTACTTTAGTCAAACTATTAAAATCTCTACACTCATGTATTTTTAACAAACTATTTATAAATTATAAATTTTTAAAGATTATTTAATTATAAATCGCTGAAATTTAAATGCCCTTCGGTATCTATTGAGTAAAATTATTTAATGCAATTCTGATGTTGATTGCAAGATAAAAGTGATGAGATTACTCACCTTTAATAAGTCAAGAAAAAGCCTTAGGTAGAGGGAAATATTACTAATACAAAAAACTACTGTTGAGTTTCATGGGAAGACGTATATTTGCTTTTACTATGTACATGTTAGTTCTACTATATGCAGTTTTTTTACACTAGCTAATAAATAATACAAACTAAATGCATGCTTATAAAATGTTTAGGCAACGGCTTTTGGACAGCCTTTTCACATACGAATGGGATGGTCAGGCTTACATTAACAATAATGTACTCCAGGTATGAACCCAATCCACATTTGCAATTTTAACATCGATTAACAATGTATTACAGTAGCTGCTTATGATGAAATAAAAAAAATATATATTTTTCACATAAATTATCATTTTTCTTATTTTGATGCACATGGCTATAAAAAAACAATAATTTTTCTTAGTTTGATACATGTACCTATAAATAAACAATCATTGTTCTTTTTTTGATACATGTAACTATAAATAAACAATCAATGTTCTTCTTTTGATACACATACACGTGCCTTCCATTTTAATGTATAATTAGATGCAAAAGCGGTCTTTAAAAAGTAGAAACAATGCAGTGCAGAAGACACTTCAATATAACTGAAGCATTGAAGAAAAGTTTCGCAATTACATCACAGTATATGTATATCGCACCGTTAATTAGGCAGAAAGGAGAAGGGACAATTTGTTATCTGCAAGTCTCTCGAATGAACCCAATGATATAATAGTAACATTGAAAACTGATAGACACTGAAACTACAAATTTAAAAAGTTCACTTAAAATTTGCATTTCTCACGCATTAATTTACAATTTTTAAATGATGAATCTTTCGGATATGAAGGATTTTCTTCTCTTGGAAAGTGTTAGCTTACCTAAATAAGATAAATAAAAAAGGTTTTAACTCCTTTTTTTTCATCTGATTGCTTTAAAAAAAATTTACCTTATAATAATCGAAAATTAATACACAAAATATTGAAACTTCGAGGGTTATTAGCAACAGCTTTGTAAGAATTCCCCTTATGACGAAACCGCAAAGAAATCGAAATAAATTTGCAACAGCTGAATTCGATATTGAAAACATTTACAAAAATTAAATTATATACACATGATTAGTAGACATTTCCTAAAGTTAATAACAAACTAGTTTGTTTTAATTACTAACTAAAAACTAATATGCATTTTCGTATTTATGATTCGAAAAAAATTACTTACTTTAGGTAGTTTGTTCCTATTTAGAACAACGTTCATTTTAAGGAAATAAATATCCCAATGTTACCGAAAATAACTAAAGATTTTGTAAAACTGTACATTAGACAGAAATGTACCTACATTTCAAATATCAAAACAAAATAAGCGTTTATGAAATTTTAGCACAGATTTTTCCCT
Organism: Dysdera silvatica; assembly: GCA_006491805.2. Taxonomy (NCBI): domain Eukaryota; kingdom Metazoa; phylum Arthropoda; class Arachnida; order Araneae; family Dysderidae; genus Dysdera; species Dysdera silvatica. The sequence continues at coordinate 97,206,155 of QLNU02015360.1, forward strand.
ACAATTTAAAGAACTACTATAAATAACACCTTTGATACTGAAGTGAAAAGCAACCAAATATTTTTACACGATATCAATTAAATTCATTGGTAAGTAGTACAAATAATCTATCCTAAATCATTTATAATGGGAAGTTTAGTATAACTGAGGAATTTACTTTTTTTAGCAATATTTTGGCTTTCACAACTGTTTTATGTCTTTATTGTTCACTTACTAAAGTTGAATGATCATCGTAATTTGTACCAGTCAATTTAGCTACGAAATAAAGCAGAGAAGATTATAATAAAGCAAATTATTATTATTTTCATCTTTGCTTGGGTCTCTAAATTCTAAAAGTATGAGCCTTAAAAAAAGGATAATTTATTTCTGGGCAATATTCCAACTTGTTAACTTTCTAAGCCTTATCTTTTTTTTATAGACGTAAGCTGAAATTTTTATTCTTTGTAATCAATTCAGAAGTTTAGAAAATATACAATTTTGATGAAGTGCTTTGCACAATGCCTGTTTTTTTTTTATCTATTATAACTACGCAACGTAATCCATCACGGGTATATCATGTTAAAAAACTGACATTTCAGTACAATAACAATGAACTCTTGATTTCTGTCTAAAAAACTAATCACTTTGTCATGACATTCATATAATTTTCTTAGAATTGAAGTAAATATTTTCACGAAAAATGAGTCATAAATTGAGAGTGGAAGAATATAAAAACTTTTTTAATATTTTCCGTATAAAAATTTCATTATTAATGAACTACATTCAAATGAAAAATTGTTACGCATACATGTAATATAAAGGACTGCTTCACCCTTTTGCCCTCGCAACAATAGTGACACGTTGCAGAATGTACTACACCAAGTATTAGATATTTTGTAGTGGTACTATGTTGATTAAATTCCCAATCATTATTTATACAGCATTCAGAGTTGCCGATGATGGATTTTGGGCCGAAATGAGTATCTCTCCTTCACCCTAAACATTTTCAGAAAGTGAGGAGGTGGGGAGGGCTTATTTGAGAATAGTGAATTTACTAGAATGCACATCTAGCCAGTATGTTACTGCTTTGAGCCGATGGTCCTGTAGCCGGAAAATGTCGTTATTTCATGAAAAAGTGAGTCATGAAAGAGTGAAAGTGGTCAATGAATACCTTAATATAGATTTGAACGGGAGTAGATTTTCTCGATAAGGGGCCCCAAGTTAATCCATATACGAGTAAATATAAACTATAACGTTATACCGACTTCACTTCCTTGTGACACTCCAACTTCTTAGGCGAGTTCCCAGGGCTCGATTTAGAAAATCTGGGACCCGGGGCAAACATCCATGAAGGGCCCCAACCCCTCCTGTACCCACGACAGATTTCTGATTGCTATGTTTATTATAGGTATGAGCGAATGACTTTTATTTATAAGACCAAGGTAAGTATAATATAACACACTGCCTAGCCAGGTATGTTTTCCTGGTCTTACGTGAAAGGAGCCAGTAAAGGATTTTTTTAAAATCCTGAAGAGTCTGGACTCCCCCACAAAACAAATATTATAATACATGAACGCAGAAATGTTATCAATAGATAAAGCAAAAAAAAAAATCATCGCCTTCATGGTTCCCGTACTTTTTACGAGTATCTTGGAATAAATTTAGAGTTTAGGGGCCCCTGCGAATCGGAGGCCAGGGGCAGCTGCCCCACGTGTCCCTGCGTAAATTAGGCACTGCGAGTTCCATCATAACTTTGTGAAGTCTTCGTTACACAAGCATTCTTCAGTCAACGTACTAAAGTTGAAACCTTGATTCATCTGATCAAGGTATTCGTATCCAAATGTGGTCTTACCAGATTTGTTCACTTGCCACAATCTTATTATATGGGGCCTTGCAGACTGCAAAATTACCTAAAATGGGTGTCAGAGCTTATATAACCATTTTAGATCATCGTTAGTTGAATGGTCTTTACAAAAACTTGGTGAAAGATAATTTACCAAACACCGTTTTCATCTGCTTCATTACAGCTTGTCGGCAAGTCAAGACAGGACAGATAAGCTAATACCCTTCTGGAATATTCATTTCTTATCTCCGTCACATTTTACTCGCTCAATGGAAGTTTTACTTAATTTTATGCAACCTTAGTATACACATGCAACAACTGCACGAAAAGATCAAAGTTCAACAGCTGCTGAAGTAGAAGGAATCGTTTTCTTTACCCTATCTATGGAATAGCGATCTATATATCGACAATCAATCTCGCGAAGTCGCTACCTATAACCATCATCAAAGTTGTCAGAGTATAATACAAAGTATAATACTACCTATAAGGAAAAGGCCCTGAGGTGGAGTAGTGGTAACTCTATCGTCTGGCGTGTGGTTGTCCTGTGTTCAACTCTTCCAAGAAAAGAACAGTTATCACAGCTGGAAAGTCCGTTGCCTGGGCCTTAAGAAGTTCGGATTCCTCGGAAGGCTATAGGTCCCGGTGCAGCGTGACTTTTAATGTCCTTAGCATAGGTGTAGGCAGAAAGTTTATAAGGGAGGGATTATAGGCTCAATGGGAGGGGTTACAGAGCTACAACTCACATATTCCTATGTTAAATATACAAAATTTCATTGCAATGGGGGGTTACAACTCCCTGCGTACGCCAATGTTCCTTAAACCGTAAAATTCAAACGAACGTAATGTGTGTGAAAACTTATAAAAGCAAATTTATTTATGTAAGATAACGATTGAATGAAACGGGTGAAGCCATTTAAAATAGTTATACTAACAATAAAAAATAGAAAAAGACTTTAAAAGTAGTGTTATTAACCTTTAGCTTTCTTATCAAAGTTATTTAGGCTAATAATTATTTTGGGCCAATAAAGTTATTGGACGAAGCTTTTTAAATTTTTTAAGCGAATATTATGATCGCTGCTTTCTCTTCCTCTCAACCAAAATGTTCCCAAAAGTACAACTTTACACCTATATGTAAATGCTTTAATTTTATACTGTTCCCCACATAGTTGCCTATTTTCCCCCCTTAATCAAAGCAAATTGTGCACGACAATGTAGAAATTAAGACTTACTGTGTTCAATTTCAGAACTATCTCTTTAAATCATTCGCTGATCAACTCTTTTCCGAAGAAAAGAAAAGAAAAATTGAAGGGGAAAACTATTTTCCCATATAATGAGTCATAAAATGAGTCGTAAACGAAAGTTTGATATACGTAGAAAGAAAATCCTTCAAATAATTTACAGTAAGTTGCCCTGCTGCGACGACAGACATCCATTTTGAAATTATATATATATATATAAATATGCCTGTGCATAGCTTTAACGAAATGAAATTTAAAAATTTAAGCTTACTCTGTGAATACTCAGCATATATTTACTAAAACGCTTATATTAGAGTTTTTGTTGCTGAGACAATTTGGACAACACGAACCATTAGACATATAATGCGTATTTTAATACAGTGATCTTTAAAATTTTCTGCCATCCCCCCCTCCCCACTGAAATCTAGAAGTCTCAAACAACTTAGATTTTATACGATAAAAATAATAACTTTATTCATATTATCACACATAACATTTTAATAACATAAAAGAGAATGGTTTAAAATTATCGTTTCGGTTATCAAAATTTTTGCCCCGTACTTTAAAAATACCTGTACGTTATTCTAGAGTAAACTTTTAAACAACACAGCTGAACTCGGTTACAACGCAAATCAAGGGACGGGGGTATTTTGTTCGTTATAGCCGTTATTCGCTGTAACTTCATACAGGGTTCCTAGGAAATTCCGAATGCGGCTAATAACTTTTGAACCAAGACAGATATTGCAACCAAAGTTAGGTATTGGGAAGTAAAATGACCATGCACTCTTATACGAGATGAAAAGCAGCGCCCCTAGTGGCGAATTGAGAAGGTTAAAAATTTTATTTCGAAAAATAATAAAGATGGCGAAATATTTTCAATTAGAAAGTTGTAGAGCATTCTTTAGTTAGTAAGAAAAGACATATGGCTCACATGCAGTGTGTACACGAAAGGCCACAAAGTGAGGTGTTTCGACAGTTTCAATGCATAGCTTTCAGTTAATGCTTTTTGATGTTTTAAATGTTGAGTCGAAGTTCGTATTGGGGGAAGATCACGGTTTCTTTCCTTTAAGAATTTCAACCCAACCTCTAAAGCTCTAGAAAGCATTAACTGAAAGCTATGCATTGAAACATCCGGAACACCTCACTTTGTGGCAGTACGTGTACATAGTGCATGTAAGCCGTATGTTTTGCTTACTAACTGTAGGATGCTCTACAACTTTCTAATTGAAAATATTTCGCTATCTTTATTATTTTTCGAAATAAAATTTTTAACTTCCTCAATTCGCCACCAGGGGCGCTGCTGTTCATCTCATCTGATAGTGCATAGTCATTTTACTAACTAATATCTAACTTTCTTTGCAATATCTGTCTTGGTTCAAAAGTTATTGGCCGCATTCGGTCTTTCCTAGGAACCCTGTATATTATACATTAAATCAAACTAACAGAAACCATTTGTTTGTTATAGCCGTGAGTTCGTGTTGTTATAATTTTTTTCAGATAATATATTTTCTTTCTTTTTAGGGGGGGGGGGATAATTTCATTTAGCAGGGCCAAACTAGTTTTTGCAAGACGGAAAAAAGACGATGCTGGCACTTTCAGGATCGCACTCTCGACCCTATATAGTGAAAACAGCCATTTCCATTGTTAGTGACGATAAAAGATGCCAGTTATTAACCGTCGTCTTTAATTTCTTCTATTAACAGGGCCAAACTAGTATTTTTAGACGTTCTCAATCTCCGGATCGAATGACGAGTGATGAAGAGTCACTTTCATCGTTTATGAACATCAAACTGCCAGTTATATCTTTTTTTCCTTTCTTTCAGTATGTCATTTGACGTCACGGTGACGAATGGCTACTTTCATCATTAACAACCAAGTGACTTCATTTGGCAGGACCAAAAGAATTCCCTAGGGGAAAAAAAAAAAAAAGACGAATACAATTCTGGGAACGAACTCAGGACTTTATATGCTGATGAAAAGATACTTCCATCGTTTATGATCATTGAATTGCCAGTTACTAAACGAATGTTCCCTTCTTTCATTATGTCTCTTCATTTGGTATACTCCCAAACTATTTCTTTTAATAAAAACAAAACGACGTTTTTAAGTCCGGTTTCGAATTCGGGACCCCTTACTGTGAGGAAAGGCCACTTTCACCGTCAAAGCCAAGAGCGACTTGATAGTGAATGTGATACCGGACGAAACGAGTTTTTTGACACCATCTTCCTGATTTTTTAAATAAATAATCAATCTGTTTTTATAGTTTTCTTATAATGCATATTCTAAATTTCTTCTTCTCACTTTAGCTGTAACAATTTATTGTGAGTTTCATTCAAAATAACCCTTTGAATCATATCCTGTGCGAACAATAAAATGAGAAGAGATTTTAATTTTAATGCTTCTTTTAACACAGTGGGATGTATATAATTTTTTATCAGTTTTAATTAAGCCCAGATTTATGATTAGAAGTTCCCTGGGCACAGTGAATTTTGCCTCACCGCCATCCGAATTTCGTTGATCAGCTCCCTTAAATGCGACTGAAAATCGCAAAGTATGTGGGGAGGGAACATGTATGATTATCCTATGTGCATAAGCAGATATATAAGATAAAATAACCAAACTTTTATCATGAAATTTATTTTATTTACCGAATTTTTCTTTCGATGTTTGGGATGGGAAGATTGGTTTCACGGAATTTTTAAGAATTTCATATTAAGTAGAAAGAGGAGGACACGTTTCCTCGGAAGGGATGGGTCAACGTAATTGAAAGGGTGATAGATCGTAGTTAGTTTAAAAAAAAAAAAATGAACGCTTTTTCAAATTTTCGCCATGGGCACTTACCCAATGTGCCTATTCATAAATCTGGGCTAGGTTTCAGTTTGCTAAAGAAGTTCGTCCTTTACCTGCAACGGTTACCGGACTCGTTAGCAAAATCCTCATGCTGATCATGGACGTTAGGGAAAATGTCATCCGAATTGTGGTCATATATCATCATCATCATCATCATATTCAACCATTATCTATCCACTGCTGGATGAAGGTCTCTCCAAATGCTTTCCACACAAGTCTATCCTGAGCAATTCGCTTCCACGTCACCCCAACCTGTTTTCTTATTTCATCCACCCATCTAGTTTGAGGACGTTTTCTAGGTCTTCGGTGGTCTCTTGGAATTCAGTTGAGAATTTCTGTTGTCCATTGTTGATCTTGCAATATGCCTAGCCCATCGCCATTTCAGCCCTTTTACTTTAACAATGATGTCCTCTACTCTAGTTTGCTCTCTCACCCAAGTGTTTCTTTTTCGATCTCTCCTAGTTATTCCAAGCATGCACCTCTCCATGCTCCTTTGCGTTGTCTGTAACTTTCGTATTGCTCCAACTGTTAGACTCCATGTCTCTGATCCATAAGAGAGGACTGGCAATACACACTGGTTGAAGACCTTTCTTTTTAGACACAAAGGCAATTTCCCCTTCAGGATAAAACTGTTTCTTCCAAATGCACTCCAGCCAAGTTTAATACGTCTGTTGAGTTCTTTCATAATGTTGCCATCCATTGAAATCAGCTGGCCAAGGTAAATATATGAATCAGCAATTTCTAGCTCAATGTTGTCAACTTGTATTTTTGTTTCCTCTACGAAATTATTGAACATGATCTTAGTTTTTTGTAGGTTCATCTTGAGTCCAACTTCTTTACTTCTAGTTGAGAGCTCCTGTACCATGTCTTGGAGTTCTGATGGGTTCGTTGAAAAAATAACAATGTCATCAGCAAACCGCAAATGATTTAAATATTCACCATTTATTTTTATTCCCTTGTTATTCCAATTTATCTGCTGAAAAATCATCTGTAAAGCTGAAGTAAAAAGTTTTGGAGAAATGGTATCTCCCTGCCTCACACCTTTACCAATTTTGATAGTTTTGGTATCTTTATGTAACCGAAATTTTGCACTTGCATTTTTATACACACGTTTCACCATGTCAATGTACACATCCTCGATGTCTGTTGATCTTAAAGAGTTGATGACTGCTGATGTTTTAATAGAGTCAAAGGCCTTCTCATAGTCAATAAATGCCACACACAATGGAAGTTCATATTCATGTGTTCTTTCAATTAATTCTCTTAATACTTGAATATGGTCTACTGTACTGAATCCACTTCGAAATCCAGCTTGTTCTCTTGGTTGAGCTGCATCTAATTTTTTCTGCAGGCGATGTGTTAGCACTTTTGTGAAGATTTTATAAATACAGTAGAGCATTGGTTATCCGAAACAATTGGGGACTGGGGGTGTTCGGATAACCGATCATTTACGAAAAAAAATTGTTCCACTGCCATAGGAGCAATATGAAACAAAGAAATAGTGATATTAAACACAAAACTTTTATATATTTTGTATCACATGTCTTACAAATACATACCTTACATAAAGTAGTGCATTAAAGTAGGCCTACAGTTTAGGAAAAGAAGCCTAAAATTTTCTTTTGCAGAGCTGAGACACCTCCCCGCCAAATCTCGCACACGTTTTAAAGACAGCAATTGGACCGCACCACATTCTTCTTGTTCTAACCACTTCATAGCCGTCTCAAGGCAGTGAAAAGCTTCCTCACTAGATGGTACTTTCAGCACAGTCATTAGGCTCTTCCTCGTCGATAACACTGGCAATAATTTCGTCGTCCGTCAATACTTGATAGCCAGGGTAACAATACATTTGAGCCAGCCTTGAATGTTTCCCAGGTCACATTCTTCAAATCCTGAAGATTCTTTAATCAGCCCAGCCAGTTCTGATGCAAATTGGCTTGTCAGTGGCTCATCAGATGCAATGATAGACTCATCTGATGGAAGGAGCGAATTCCAAGCCTTTGCTAGTATAGTGTCCTTAAGAGTAGCCCAAGCTTCTGCTGCCATGTACACAACATCCTTCAAGTTAATTTCGGTATACACTTGCTGAATTGCTTTTTCATATTCCCACCGTTAGTGGAACTACATGGCGCGCAAATTTGAATTTGCCAACTGGACCGCTTTCAGTTAACTGATGTTTTGGTTGATCGGTATTCGGATAATCGATGCTCTACTGTAGCAGGTAACAAGCTAATTGGTCGGTAATTTTTTAAATCCTCTTTATCACCTTTTTTATGCAAAAGAATTACTGTTGCAGAATCCCATTGGTTTGGTATGTTACCGCTGTTAAGACATTTGGTAAAGAATTTTGCAAGTATGTCTTCTACATATTCTCCAGCTTCTTTTAGGATATCTAATGTAATACCATCATCACCAGGGGCTCTTCCTTTCTTCATATTTTTTATTGCAAATGAAACTTCTTCTTTTAAGATTTTAGGAGCTGTTCCTTCGACTATCTCAGAGTCTTCGTTTAATCCACTGTTACTTTCATATAGTTTTTTGTAGAATTCTTCAACTCTTCTAAGTATTTCTTCCCTATTTCTTGTTACGGTGCCATCCTCTCCTTTTAATGCAATGATGTGTTTCTTCCCAACAGATAAACTTCCTTTAACAACCCTAAGGCTCTTGTTATTTTCAATGGCTTTCCTTACTAAGATATTTAATATAATGCCACCATCACCAGAGGCTCTTCCTTTCTTCACATTTTTGATTGAAAATGCTACTTCCTCTTTTAACATTTTAGCAGCTGTTCCTTCGACCATTTCAATGTCTTCGTTTAATGCACTGTTTCCTTCATTTAGCTTTCTGTAGAATTCAACTGTTCTAAGAATTTCCTCCCTATTTCTTGTTACGGTGCCATCCTCTCCTTTTAATGCAATGATGTGTTTCTTCCCAACAGATAAACTTCCTTTAACAACCCTAAGGCTCTTGTTATTTTCAATGGCTTTCCTTACTAGCTCACAGTTGAATTTTCTTATGTCTTCTTTCATGCTTTTGCGCAGAGTTTTACAAAGTTCTATGTACTCAATCCTGGAACTGGTATTTCGATTGTCCACCTTCATATCTCTTCGCCTTTTCATGAGCTGTTTCGTCTTCTCAGATAATTTGCTATTGTGCTTTTTACAGGTTACACCACCAATTTCCCCAGCAGTTTCAACTATTGTCTTAACAATGTTTTCATTTGCTTCTGAGATATCACTTTCATCAATAAGTCCTTCCAGTGCAGAAAAGCGATTTTTTAATTCCAACTTGAATGCCTCGGTATTTACTTTCAGTTTCATTAGATCCACCCTCTTACTTACTTGTTTCCTAATGAGCTTCTGTCGTTCTAATTTAGTATTTAAGTGCACTTTACATCTCACCATTCGATGATCACTTCCAGTATTAAATCTGTTCAGTACACTGCAATCTTCAATAATTGATTTCTTGTTTGCCAGGATATAGTCAATTTCACTAGTTCCCCCATTTGGGTGTTTCCATGTCCATTTTCTTTGCGGTTTCTTCTTAAAAAATGAATTCATGATGCTAAGGTTTTCAGCTTCTGCAAATTCGATGAGTTGATCGCCACGTTCATTCCTTTCCCCATATCCGTATTTACCAACCGATGTCTCTCCTTGTTCCTGTTGTCCAATTCTTGCATTGAAATCCCCCATGATGAGCTTGATATGTTGTTTCCCTTTGGTGTGTAACTCTTTGATTTCTTCATAAAATTCTTCAACCTCTTCGTCGGTATGGCTTGATGTTGGTGCATATACCTGTACTATTTGAAGTTGGTATCGCTGGGTTAGTTGAACAACAAGCCTCGCTGCTCGATCTGATGTACTTTCAACTTCCAGAAGGTAGTCTTTAATTCTTTTGTTGATTAATCAGTCAATACCACTTGTTCTTCCAGTTTCTGTTCCTCTATAATAAAACAAATGTACACTTTTGAGAGAAAGAGTGTTCTACCAACTCTTCACCTTTTCTTCAAACTTCACTGCGAGTCATAATGTCCCATTTGATCTTTGCAAGTCTTTCCAATTCCTGAGGTTTTGCTTCAGAAGCAAGAGATCATCCATTAAACGTAGCCAAGGTCAAGAACAAATGGTAGCCTGGGTCATTCCAATTACACTTAGCACCCCCTGCTTTCATGCCACGCTGACCGATGCCTTGATAAGGACCACTCCAGCACCCAGAGACTAGGGGCCATGGTTTTCGGTGTATAAGCATAGTGGAGGAATTATCCATAATTTCACTACGCTGGCTAAACGGGTTGGTGAATTAGCCCCCCCCCTTCCACCTTTCTATTCATGCAGCAAATATTTGCTTCATAAATAGAAAGCTAGTCCCACACCACATTAAGGCGGAGTAGGACACTAGGTTACTGCCCCGGCCAGTCCCACACATCATTATATATGTTCAGCGTGTGGGTCTCCTTCCAGTTAGATACCAGCAATCCTGTTGCAAGCTTGTGGTTATAAATAAGCCTGAGTATGAAAGATAATTTGACGCAGCATTACGCAGATTAGATTTATAAGCAAAGAACAACATTATGAGCACAAGTACTGTTGTTAAAACGTTTTATTTCAACGTACGTTTCTAACGGACTTGGCCGTCTTTCGTCAGGAATACAAAATGAGAAAATAAATATTAGAAAATTGTAAGATGTTATTGCATGTTTATTGTGTTTGCAGTTGCAGATGAATAATTAATGTGAAAATTTTATTAGACATTTCCAGCCTTGATTAAAAGTAGGAGTAGATTTTGGGTCATTACCTATGATAGAATTCTTATTAATATGGAATGCTTCCAAAAGATCTAATTCATATATTGATCTTGGTTGAAAGATAAAACGGTGGACTGTTTACCAAATCTACTGCAAATGTAAATTTTCCTACATCGTTTAGACGTAACGACATTGCAGCATAGATTAAAGGAAAACTCTATATACGTAGAGAAGGCAGAATTCCACAAGTCTGCCATTGCGGTTCATTGCTGGTCACATAACCACAAATTCAACAAACCTACAATTTTCTGTTAATCATGATCAACATGTGAATTAGAGTTTTCGGAAGCATTCCATATCAATAAAAATTCTTCTATCATAGTCAATGAACCAAAATCTACACCCACTTTCAGTCAAGCTTGGAAACGTTTAATAAAATTTTCACATTAATTATTCATCCACAACTGGCAACATAATAGTCACGCAACAACACCATCTCCAGTTTTCTAATATTTATTTTTTCATTTTGTATTCCTGATGAAAGGTACAACCTTAGTTTTTATTGGTGCTTTATGCCAAAAAGAATAAAATTGTAGTTCTTCCATTAGTTCAGTTAGCAGTTCCTTGTAATCTAGAAGGCAAAGAGTTTGGGCGGGGAAAATAACGTACATGGATGGGCATTCTGAACTTGGGAGAAATTAGCACGATGGTGATGCATTATGAAGGACTATGGGATACGTAAGAGCTGAAATTCCCCTGGTTGTGATGTAATTTTTTGTGGAATTCTCCAATATCTGTTTTTTTTCTTCAAAACATTAAAATTTCTCAACCATTCCTTGATTTCCTAGTTCTGTCGCCACCTTGCTAGTCTAATGATATTTTCAATTTAACAATTTGATCATAGAAGCATGAATAATGTTTAGATAATTTTATCACTGACTGTACATACTATGGGCTGAATGAAATGCAGTTATCAATATGTATAAATTGTAAAAAATAAACATACAGTTGTTTCAATATATTATATTTAATTTTCCCCATGTTTTACAATATCGCATATAAGTAAAAGTTTTGTACACGTTTTTATACATTTTTCTTTGGAAACCAAAAACAATAACCTATATACAGGACATAACTATGAAAAGTAAAATATCTACTTTATATTGTGTGTATGATAACTAAATATTTATATTATTTTTGAAAGACATGGTTTAAAATTTGTTAATTTAAAAAATATAAACTATAATCATAGTATAGCTGACAGAAATTTACAGCCTTTCAAGACGATTCATATGGACGTCAAGTTACATCGTGCAAAACATAGAAAGCAACAATAACTTAATGCAATAGAACACACTTGGCAACTTGCTTATTATTAGATGAAAACTTTTGATTTTTAAAGAGAAAAAGAAACTCATGTGTTCTATTGAAAACAGTAATAAAATATTATTACACCATTTTTTAATAACAGAAGTCCTGGTTTAAACTGCAAATTTGCTTTTAAAATATTCAACATAATTTTCAATCATGTTTTGGTTCTTCCTTATAAAATCATGGAACTTTAAACCAGTACTGAGTGCACATATACAATATCCTTGATATTAAAACAAAATTTATGAATCAACCATCACTACATAGAAATAGTGAAAATTAAATTTAAGCAAAATTGAATTATTTTTAATTTGGGTGTACAGTAATCAGCTATGCATGTAGACTGGGGTTGTAAGGACAGCTAAGGTCATGCTGCATGGGGACCTACATTTTTCTAGAGAATCTGAATTTCTGCTGAC
>QLNU02015360.1:97218698-97231876 GCA_006491805.2 Dysdera silvatica
AAAAAGATGGGTTTTAATGAGTCATTAATAGTAAACAATAAGCATGGCTTTACATTTTTTAATACACAATAAGGGGATTATATTTGAACTGCTGTATCACAGTATTGAAGATTCTAATAGGTAAAAATCAGTGTGATGTAGTTGAACATATGGCTTAGGATAACTTAAAAAAGAGAGGAAAAAACTCAAAACCTATGAAAAGAGAGGAGAAAAACTTACATCTCATAGACTTCATTAAATCCTGAAGCCAAAGAAACAGTTTCATTCACTAAAGTTGGCAGTCGTGGCATGATCCTCAACGAAGTCATCACAATTGGCAGATAAAGTTTCGAGAACTGAGCAAGCAACAATTAATCACTGTTTATATGTTATTGTTTGTATGCTATTTTCATGAAAAAAGCATTTTGGTGTATTTTCTAAATTCCTTAAGTTTGGGAGATTGCTTCAGTCTTATAAGTAACAAATCATTTGTGCAAGGTTACAGAGTAATAGTGCCATATGCGTATTGTATGACTCAATAGGATCATTTTGCTCTTTACTCAGTTCCTTCAATTTACATTCCAGCAACATTAATTTAACAATTTGATGAATATGACAAACACTAGTATCAGCCAAAATGCAGTTTTTTGGTCTAAGTTCCACAAATTTGGAAAATCCAATTTTAAGTTTTGGGTACTCATCTGTGAAGAGCTTAAATGCTTCATTTACATTACCAGTACCAGTCTTTCCTGTATGTGTGTCTTCTCTCCATCAACCTTCATTGAGACAAAGTCTTTTTTTCCTGGCATTATCCTACTTATGTGATAATTGGTAAAAAAGTTTGCATAAGACTTACTGTTTCTTAACTTACGGTCTTCTCAGATTTTGGGTTGGCAGGTGCTAGGATTCCTTTTTCTTTGACCAGTTGCTTAGCTTTTTCTTCACCATGTAATAACTGTGGCTCCAAATTCTTTTTCTTTTTAGCACACCAGCTCTTAGGCAAAACAGTTAAAATTTGTGCTTATAAACTTCTGTTCTCAGTGCTCTTGAATTTTTCTTTTAGCTGAGAAATTATCTCCAATTCAGCTGAATCAGAAGGTGAATCACTATTAGGATTAGTGATCACCTTTTGTTTTAAAGTTTTGCATATTTCTTTAGTTTAGTTCTTGGGTATTACATTTCAGCAAGTCTTTTTTATTGGTGTTTTCTAAATACTTTGCAAGCTCTCATTTAAATGAGATATTGTTCTTTTTCTTTCATAATCAGAAGTATATGATGTCTGATCACCACATTTGGCAACTATCTCGTGTTTCTTAGTAGAAATTCCACTTGTGCCTGCTGTAGCAACTGGAGATTCATTCTCACTTTCTGAACTTTTTATTAACTGCAGCTTCTTCGGACATTTATCACAAATCATATTTCTCCCTCTCAAAATGGAATTTTTTTTTACTATCCAAGGAAGAACATTCTTTAAATTGTTCTCACATTTGAATGACCTGGTTCACTGAATGGGTTGCAACACACACCGGCTATCCCAATCTCTTTCAGCTCAGAAGACCATCTTTTAAACAATTTCCCTCAAAATTCCCAGAATAAAGTATATAACTGAAATGCCAAAAATTGAATATCAAAATCTACAAAATCTGAACTATTTTAACTGAGCTCTAAGCATTATTTGCTCTTCTCCTCTCCATATGGATTTAAGTGCCAAGCCCCTCCCTTCTTGATATGTGACTAGTGAATAACTTTAATGACCAAACCCATATGGCAGCCATCTGTTAACTGAAGGATTGATGTGAAACATCTATAATTGCTTAAGTTAAATTGTTAGTGAGTGGAAATAACAGATAAAGTTTTACCTTTTCACTGTTCTCCAGAAAATTCTATTGAAATGTCCATCCTACTACATACCCCCCCTCCCCTCGGAGAATGTTCTACTTATGTGAAATGGGTCAATAAATTATATCAGCAAAAAATATGTAAATCTCTTTTTAACAAATCATGTTTAGGACACCGACTGCAGACAAAAACCTATTTGTCGAGATCTGTAAGTATTTTTTTTTTTTAAGAAATGTGCATGCAAGGCCATTTTTGGTATATAAATGTAATTTCTAATTCGAATATTCAAGTAGTGCATGGCGGTCGCAGAATGGGATTCATGGATATTGTAGAAAATAAATGGAAAAATAACATATAATTTTCTAAAAAAAATTAAAATACACATAATGGCAGAAAACAAGTGCATTATATAATTTTTGAATGAAAATGGGTACATGCACAGTATGTTTAAATTAATTACTCGATATCCCACGGCTGTCCCAGAATGAGATTCGCAGACATTGTAGAAAATAAATGGAAAAATAACATATACATTTTTTTAAAAAATTAAAATACCTTTTTTTTTTGAGATATGTAAGGTCAAAGGTGTTGACCTTGAAAATAAAAATTTGAATTATATATTCATGTGGCATATCATAAGAAAGCCCACATTAAATACTTTCTAAAGATACAAATATCAAGTCTTTACATTAATTAGGACGAAAGTTATGAGAAAATTTTTCGTACAAGAAAGGCTAAAATTTGAGCTATAAACCCATTTTCAAAGTTATATATTTCAAAAACTAATACCAATAGTGACTAATTATTGTGCATTTACTCATTTCTATGCAAGTGGAACAAATGAGCCAAATTTCATAAAAATCTGAAATGGTCTGGTTGTGAGCTTGGGTGATTTGACACGGAATGACTCTTGTTCAAAATTTTATCAATAAATGGTGCTGTACTTGGCATAATATGTAAATTACATGACATGTGCACCATACATCACATTTGTTTTTAAAAATACGGGGTACATATAGTTCCTGTTATTCTGTGTTTGAGAAGCTCATCATGACTCTCTCAATGAAGGATCGCACTCTGCTTGTGAAGCTCTTTTACAAGAACGGTGACTGTGCATCACTTGCTATGAAGAAGTTCTGGACATGAATGGGTATAAGGAAAGGCTCTGGTCCGATGCATGTCAAGAGTCTGCAGAAGATGATTCATAAATTTGAAGAAACCGGTTCATTTGACATGAAATCAGGCAGGGGAAGGAAAGCAATTGCTTTGACGTCAGTGGAAGATGTAGCTGTAGCATTGCTGGAAGAGATGAGCAGTGCCGTGGGAATGTGCAGTGCACGGGAACTGCCCGATCTTTAGACATGCTCGTCAGCATGGTTCGTAAAATTGTACGAAACATCCTGCATTGCTATCCATACAAAATTACCCATGTTCAGGAGTTGCTTCTTGCTGACCTGCCAGTAAGACACACTTTTGCTCTAGAATTTCTTGCTCGCATGGAATTGGACAATGAATGGCCATGGAACATTTCGTGGATCGACGAAGCCCATTTCCATCTCCAAGGTTCTGTCAATACTAAAAATTGTATAATATTGCTGTGCGAATGGAGAATCTGTTCACACAGCAACCCCTACCTCTTCATTCTGCAAAGGTCATTGTGTGGTGTGGGTTTATAGCAATGTTTATCATTGGGCCGTTCTTTTTCGAGGAGATTGGTCCTGCGGGTCCTTTTACCTATACCATCAATGGTGAATAGTATGAATTTTTTTGTGCAACCAGATTGTTCAAGCTCTTCAACAGCGTGCGTGTGTGGGTAGCATCATTTTTATGCAAGATGGCGGCCCTCTGCACACTGTAAGATGAGTGAAGCAGCTGCTGAATATCCATTTCGGAAATGACAAAGTTATAAGCCATCGTTTTTCAACAGTTTGCTGCCACGATCACCTGACCTTAATCCTTGTGACTTCTGGCTTACCTGAAAAACGTTGTGCACAGTGGTCTGATTGCGAACTTAGTGGAATTGAAGACACATTATGCAACACACCCACAACATCACCACTGATACATTTCGAGCTGTTGCAGAATATGCTGTTTCGCACTTTCAACTCATTTAAGAAAACAGTGAACAGCATATTAAATATTTCTTGAGCAAGTCCAGGGACAATTAAAAACCCAATCACGGTTTGCTTTTGTACGTGTTTTGACCTAGGGACAATTAGAAACTGATTCTTTTTCCTATTCGATGTGGCACCACCTTATCATGGTGGATGGGCTTTGAATAAAGAGTGCCACAACAGCTGAATGACTTGCAAGTCATTTTTTTATTCATTGAAAAACCTTAACAGTCAGGCACATTGAACAGTACAGTTAGTTTAACTTGGAACTCATGCAATGGTGGCATTGGGATTTAAATGTGAGTTGTGACCAAAACCATGTATGTATTATGTGTACAGTGCCATCTATTGATAAAATTTTGAACTATTTTTTTTCTTTCACCAGACAAATTTCCATTCCTTCATATATATTCCAGTCAAATTACAGGTCATTCTGAACAGGAGTTTTTAACAACCTTTTGAGAGTGAGACTTTTTATTATAATCACCCTGTATATAAGCATAGTACACTAATTACTTACTTTAAGTCCTGTCTTCTTCACCAAAACTATCTGGGTATACAGATCCCCATAAACAGGCTTTCGTTTACCAGGATGCTATGATGAGTGGAGGAGTGCTGCTAAGTAACATGGCAGTTCCAGCACCACATGCTACAGAGATGCTGAAAAATAAATCAAAATATATACTGAATTTGCACTTTATCCATACACGCATAAATACATTGGTCAAATACCCTGAAATAGCATATTTTTTACTCTTAACGAAACCCTGGGACTACACAGTTTCTTGAAGCAAGCAACAGAAAACAGGTTGAAATCTGACCTATCTCCATAAAAGAACTACAAATATTATTATTTTTTTATATAAATCGAACACTACGCAGATTAAATTAAACAATGTCAATCAATCAACGTTTATTGGCGTAGTGATACCAACGCCGATGGTATGGCGTGATTAGATGGTGAAACGTTCGAAAGAAAATAAATATTTCTGCCTTCGGTGGGACCTGAACCCACGACCTTCCACTTGCCGGGCGGAGGCTCTACCCACTGAGCTACGAAGGACAATATATAATCTCTTTACGAACGTATATATATTGTTGCCAGTTATTTCGCAGAATGGTGTAGTACATAGACTACTATTTAAACCAAATTGCAAAGAGACTGGTATTAAATTGATCGAAATGCCCGTTGCAGCATATGTATTTATTTTATATAAATACATATGTTTATATATGTATGTATTTTCTTTTCGACGTTCACCATCTAATCCGCCATATCATCGTGGGGTATCATAGCCAATAGCGTTGATTGTTTGACATTGTTTAATTTAATCGGCGTAGTGCGATTTATATAAAATGAAATACATATGCCACAGCGGAGTTTTCGATAGGTAACTCTCGAATTCTTTAATTGAACTAAGCAGTCAATAACCATTCTCTTGAAAATAACTTAACGGCAACTCTCTATAGACCGTAAAGAAACAACCATCGCCGCTCGGTATGAAAACGCCGGCTTTTAGTGTGGAAGATAGACGAGTTCAAGCAGGCTGAAAATATTTATTTTCTTTTCGGCGTTCACCATCTATCACGCCATATATCGGCGTCGATACTCGCCGTAGCGACCAGCAATATTGTCAGCCCAGTAGTTGAGCGTTCCGTAGAAAACAATCACATGAGTCCATACGACAAAAACAAAACAAATGAGAAAACTTTATCATAGAGTTTGTATGATATATTGGTTTAAAGCAAATTTATGCATGCAAAATACTTTAATATCATCTGAATGTATGCAACTGCAGACAAGCAGATACCTCACAATTGGCCAAATTATCACTGATATTGTGAGAGTAATGTGTGTTTCAAACAGTTAAATTTTCCCTGACGTAAAAAAAAAAAAGAAAGCCACAGAGTGCAGGGAAACAACTTTACATGCGAATAAAGCATGTTAAACAGAAGGTCCAGAAAAGCCAGAATACCCTGCACAATTAGGGGAAGACTTAGCACATAATATATGCTTTGATATCCTACCATCGTCATATTAGATTAGTGGTGTAGCGATTACAAAGAACAGGACCCTTAGAAGTGGCCCAAGATGGGGTTCTAGGATGAATCCTGGTTCAATGCTTCGAATAATTTTGGATATCCGGTAATATATGGAGCATTGGAAATTAAAAAAAAAAAAACGATGTTCATAAAGTTGACAATTATGTTAGTCTTGGTGTGTATCATGACTAATGGAAGTATTGCTGTATGTTTTCATAGGAAAGTCGTTTATGGGAGAAAAGTACTTAAATGAAATTCTGGAGTCAATGCTTGTCTTTTATCTGGAGGAATGGGACTGAACTAAAAAGGAGAACCCAGAGTGAGTGTGCTGCCGATTTTGATGAAATTTTTAAAGAAGTTGTATCCTATATATGAGCTTAAAATATGACATTCTCTACAAACCCATCAGTAGCTTAGTTGGTAAGTTGCCAGCCATGAGCTTCATGTTTTTGCGTTCGATGCCAGTGGAAATAAATCATTTTTTTTATGTATCCGTTTTATATATTTATGTATTTTCATTAGTAAAAATACTTTTCTAAAATTGGACTTTTTCATAAACTTATTTTAATAAAATTGATATTTACATATTTAATTCCATGCACTATTTTTCACTTGATTATGGATTTTAACAAATTTTAATTTTCATTTGAAGAGTTGTAAAGGTACAAAAAGTTTAGTAGTTAGCTGTAAGTTTTCATGTGAACACAACTTTTATAAAATTTGCATACTCATTGTCAACCCGTGTAGTTTTGTTTTATTTAAGGATTGAAAGATTTTTCTGAAAACGTTTAACAATTCCATTAAATAAAAACGAAAACTGCGTTAATTCGTCTTAATTTTGTCATTATTGGCCTTTGCAGTCATTCACTATTAGCATCTATTACGCCTAATATTTTTTTAAAATATATTTATCTATTGAAAAATGTATTTTTAGTATGTAATATTTTATTTTATAACATATAAACATTTTACATGCATTTCATTTTATAGAAACATTTTATTTTATAAAATGCGTCATTTATTTTAAAACTGATTGACGTGAACATATTTTTTGTGTATCACTATCGGAGGTGTCGGAATTGTTTACTGGTACACAATTTTGGATGATAATTATCATAAAAACATAAAAAAATTCTACCACGTGAGCATTTTATAAACGAATTATTCGAACAACTAGATTTTCTTTGTCTAATATCATCTGGAAAACAAATACTATTTACATTTTTAAAAACGTTTCTTCCATTTGTCAAGTTTGCAACAAACCAAGAGTACTATAACATATTCTTGAAAATAGGCGCCGAGAGTTGATGGTGAATAAGTGAATGGGTCTTCAAAGCATCTATCTGCTCGCGTATTTAAATGACTATTTTCTTGTAAGATTTCAACACAATTTTGTAACCTTTTAATGAAATTTTTTACTTGACGGAAGAAGTACACATAACAAGGTTGACAGTATGGGGTACAATGAGGTGGAATTACTTCAACAGTAGAAGAACAGGTGCCGTCGTCATTTGTAAAAACATTATTAAAGTGTGCTGGATCTACTTAACTACATAACAGGCTGAATGGCTACACTAAAACTTTTTCTACTTTTCAGCTTTTTAATAATCAACAATTAAAATTTGAGTAGAAATTATCACTGCCAATAAGCATACAATTAACATATAACTACATAAATACGAATTTTATTAAAGTAAGTTTATGAGCAAAATCCGATTGTTAAGTATTTTTATTAATAAAAATACATAAATAAATATGTAAAAAGGATACATAAAAAAAAAAAGTGATCGATTTCCATGGGCATTGAATGCAAAAGCACAAAGTGCAGGGCTGGCAATTTACCAACTAAGCTACCGGTTGGCTTGCACAGGATGTTGTACAAGCTTATATATCGGATGCAAAATCTTTAAAAATGCATATTTCCGAAAAGAAGCTGCACTGGCATGAATGCCGGGACAAGTATTTCCTTACCTAGGCTCTATTTTCATCAAAATCGGTGGGACACTCACTGTGGGTTCCCCCTGTTAGTGTTCATTGACAATTTCCACCCACGTAAAATAGTTCCAGTTGCTGAAATATTGAAAAGTGAAGGTATCACACTCATAGAATGTCCTGTCTTTCCTGGACTTGAATATATCAAAACACACCTGCGACGCTCTCTTGAAAGATGTGTTGCACAGGAATCTCAGCCCTACTCCATAGGGCTTTAAAACTACTTTAAAAACATATGACAAGTTCTTCACTGCATGGCCGTAAACAAGGTGGGTGGTTGGGGTTACCCATTTGAACAATATTACAAAAATTTCCTATGGGAGAAAAAAATTCTCTATCACCCCACCTTTTTTAAAGCTCCATGCATATGACTGCCTCACTGCATAACTGAAGTAGAGTATTTTAAATCAGTGTAAATATTGTATTGGTGTTTAAGGTTGTCATATACTCTACCAATTTTCCTAGAATTATTACCATTCATGTGGAAGGATACAAATTATTATTGCATCATGTTCTTGTATAATAGTGTTTTTGTTTTCATTAACTTGTCCCTTCTTTTCATCACCAAATCATACAAATAAAGCTCACGTGTGAAAATTTAGTAATATTCAAATTTTAATATATAGACTTAAGAGTTTTATAGTTTGACATAAAAAAGGTGTGCTACTTTTTTTTGATTGTAAAGCTAATATTGCTTTTCATTGTATATACAGCACGATCCTTTAAGGACAGGATAGGTAACATTGAGTTGCGTTTTCTCCATTTTCATTCGTCTCATGTTATGTTCTAATGATATTTTTATAGTTAATAGCATAAAATGGAAGAATAAGTTTTACATAACAGCTTAATACAAAATAGAAAATACATGACAAAAAAAATAAATATATGAGTTATTAGAATGGTGAAAAATTAATCTGCTATATGGGGTAACCAGTGGCATAACGGAAAATCTTGGCCCCTCCACAATACTTTTTTGGGGGCCCCCTTTCATGAAAATTAATTTGTATATATGTATATGACAATAAATAAATATATAATAGTGCTATAAGAAATTGACTGGTGACACACTCCAATATTTTAAACAGAACACATGCCTATTAGTTACAGTTTCACGTGGCAGGGTTCTAGCGCAAAGTGTATACTATAACTTCAAAACTCGTTTAGGTTTTATAGTTTTCGGTTGTTGAGCAATTTTAAAGGCAATGAAAGTAAATACATGTAATGAGTTTGCCACAATTGGAAAGCGTTTATTTTATTTTATATTTTACCTAAAGATTAAAAGAAATCCTTATTAACTAAAAAATATAATACGGTAAAACCTCTCAACAACAATATTATACAGACGGACAAAAATTATCGTTGTAGACAGAGTTATTGTTATAGGGAGGGTTCATTATACAGTAAAACCTCTCTGCAACACTATTATACGGACCGAGAAAAATTATCGTTGTAGAGGGATTTATCGTTATATCGGACATCGTTGTAGGGAG
Organism: Dysdera silvatica; assembly: GCA_006491805.2. NCBI lineage: Eukaryota > Metazoa > Arthropoda > Arachnida > Araneae > Dysderidae > Dysdera > Dysdera silvatica. The sequence goes on from QLNU02015360.1 coordinate 97,228,156, forward strand.
GTTTTACTGTATTATTGTTTTTTACTTATAAATTTTATGAAAAATATATGAAGACAAAAGGGCCCCCTGCCTTGTATGGGTTATTAGTATACGACTGGGGGTAACTGCTATGAGCTAGATAAGAAATTTTATGTAAAATGTTTCATTTTATTCAAGCACACAGGGAAGAATCCACAAATGAAGACCTTTTAGAAATTGAACAGAAAGAGAAAACAGGAGAGGAATAAACTTTCATCATGATGAGATGAATAAAATATTCCTTCAATATGAAAGGACTTGATGAAGCATTTCAGAATGTTAAAAAGGCAACTGAAATTTTCGAGTCACGAGATTCTAACTTTGAAAGAATTACAAAAGTTGTTAAGAATTCAAAAAAAGTTTATGCCTGTTACTGGAAAGTTATAAAGAAAAAATTCAAGTAAACCATCATTACAGCTTTTTCACATAAAAGTACTGTGACTACTTCTGCCTCTAACAAATGATACGGCCTTCGACAAGTGCCGGACCATTGATAAAATATTTAATGTATACACCATATTTAGATATTAAGAATGATATCAATAAAACAAGTTTTAAACAGGCTTTTCTATAACTAAAACACACATTTCTTTGCTACATTTTAATTTTGTATTGCATTTAAATCATTGCTTGTATATTAGATATTATTTTATTATCTTTTATTTTATCTTAATGAGTTCTTGTTTTACAACTGTGAACTCAGAACGAACTAATTCATAAAGGTGAAAACTACATGTAACTTGTTCTTAACAAAAGCATATGAAAACTAATGAAAAGCAACATTATACTGACCAGCACTGCTTCATACTGTGCTTGTTGTCGACAGCAATTCTCTCGTAAGCACACCATCGTACCACAAACTAAACACAGTGATGGATCTTTAGGCACACTATGGCAAACAGAACAGGGTCGCCTGTGATAATATTGAAATATTTGATCATAATTCTCTGGAAGTTTCAACAGTGCTGGTGAATACCAGATCATTGGTCTTCGAAGAAATTTCTGGAAAAAAAAAATGATACGCATAATTTTAAGCTAAACCCTGCAAATTACTGATATTGATAAAAACAAATCTGTTTAATTCTTACGTCTAAAATTCAAAATTTTATACAAGGCATACACAAAAACAACCGAATTAAAATGTGACGCCTTTCGTACACATGGTTTTATACATGTAGTACATAATATATTATGAATAATTTTTCAAAGATTTTCTTAAGTTTAAAAAGATGCAATTAATTTATTTTGTAACTTTTTTCAATTATTGGGCAATATTATCAAAAGGAGTCTCTCCTGTAGAAAAGAGGTCATGAAGAATTAAATCAGGTTTATGGTCTTTCATTTTTTTTTTTTTTTAAATTTTTAAACTAGAATAATTTTTAACTAAGTTTTAGTTGGAAACATAAAGGAAATCATGCCTTAGGCTAAACCAAAACCAGCATCCCTCAGGTTACTAATCTGATGCTATGGCTACTTAACCATTACAGTCAACAATATATGATTTTTTTTATCACCACACAGGCACTTCCTTCTAGAAAGAAGGATTAAATCTATTGCCACAAAATAGTTTGAAACTAAGATGGAAAAAATTGAAAAAGAGGTGAGGGTACTACTGAGAGGAGTTCAATAGATTGCTTCACATACTGCTGAAATTAGGAGTTGATTTGTGACCAACAAGATGTTGGTAGATTGTTTATAAGTAAAAGTTAAAAAAAAAAAACACTCTAAACTCTAAAAGTGATTTAGCTACCAAATAATAGAAGGTTTTGATGTAATAAATTTTTCATAAATTAACTAGGGAAGTGCATAAGATGCAAGAATTGAGTATTCATGTGGTTCGTAGTATTGTGGCAGGTATCATCTGGAAAGGTTTCCTCAAGGCGGGTAGTGAAAAAAAAAAAAAAAAAAAAATGGAACTATCCATCTCAATCCAACAGTTGAGAATGTATCGCTAAAAGAACACAATAGTGTCATGATTGCTTGGAAAGCAAAGTGCAGGGGCATACATGTGTTAATATAATACTTTATAAATGTTTAATACCCGTATCTAGGATGCTCCGTGACATCACCCGTTTTTCACATAATAGTGTTGTGCAGTATAGAAACGTGAAAAGCACAAATATTGCGTACATGAGGCACACAGCAAGAACGGCAAAACTCTCACATTCACTATATGTCTTTTCTGTTAGCCTAAAATACACCTGCTTTACAGACTGGAAGTTTGGGATGTGAGATTGCAATAGTGCTTCTTCAAAGGTAATCATCACATGTCATCAAAAATTTGACCCAACATTTGGATTGTAGAGTATGTGATGAATATTGATAATGCCTTCTTTTCTTGTTATATTAATTTCTCTGCAGATTGCCTGGTGAGCATGAGAATATTCCATCATTCTCTGTACCATATGTTTATAATTGTAAAAGGTTTGAACATCCTGTGGCTGTAAGTATTTTGTTGTATTATAGGCAAGAATATGACTTCTACATTATCTCCCAATTTTTTAATATTTCACTACACTATCTTTTTGGCCACTACATTGCTCCACGATCAAAAGGGCATGTTGTTTGCTGATGTTTCCCTTTATTATTTCAAAGCATTTTGCATTTAATTGCTTCCTGCTTTTACCAAATTTGGAAAATGGTCCAAATTTGCCTTGATGTTCCTGGGTGTTTATTAACACCAGGCCAACTAACTTACCAGCAGTACTGATGGTCAACTGAATTGTATACGAGTAGGTTATTTTCGTTGGCTTTTGGCGACAGCTGCCACATCCTTCAACCTTTTGATGTTCAGAATTCTTTTTGATATAAAGTCACACACATGACCATTCTGGTAAGTATTAAGGATGGAGTGCAGACAGCATTTTTTCTTTCCTTTTGTTTTGCAGCTGAAAGTCTTATGGTTGAGCGCCTGAAGAAACTGCCTCCTTCGGTCTTGCCCATGCCTTCTTTTTCTCCCATAGGACCAGGCGAGGAGTTAGTTCCTGACATTAAATTATGGCCTACTACATTCTAGGCCTGTACTGACAGCATTTAGTTATTACATATGCACAACACTATCATGTGGGAAACTGATGATGTCACGGAGCATCCTAGACACAAATATTAAGCATTTAAAATATTGTATTAACGTGTGTGTTTTGTATTGATGATATGCTCCAGCACTCTGCTTTCCCAGCAGTGCTGACTCCATTGTCTTTGTTTTGTTTTTTTATCAATATCTTCTCAACTGTTAGAGATGGGTAGTTCTATTGACATTTTTTACTACCCAAAATTAGACCTTTCCAACGATACCATTTTTGTCAAAATTGATGACAATGTGTAGCACTAGGCAAGTGCTACACATTGTGCACTTCCCTAGTAAGAGGTTCCTCTATTTTTCAGTGTGTAAAACCATAGCAGGATTAATGAATCCAAGAAGGGGTAAAAGATGGGAAGAATATTTTGAAAAAGTGAGAACTTAAGGAATGGAGATTTCAGATTGTGCCATTGTAGCAAATGTCGAATATTCTGTTCATAGAATGCTTATGTGGTATTCTTTTGTGATAGCATGACTGTGCGTATGCCAGTATACTGCTTCTAGCCCTCATCAATGGTGCAACTGTGTACGTGTGGATCAGTGTTCTGCACTCCCCTTGGTTACAAAGATTGGAATGGAAGATTAGGTTTATGAATCTTATGCAGTGCATACAATCTGGCAGGG
>QLNU02015360.1:97231976-97278765 GCA_006491805.2 Dysdera silvatica
TATTATACAATTAAAATATGAACTAAATCTACTCAAGTTAAACAGTTTTTAACAGGGTTCTTATAGCGTTCAAGGTCTTTAATTTTTAGTCCCTAGAAGTTCTTACTTTTTAGCTCTATTCCTCAATATTTCTCTGAAGTATGTTTTAACTTCCATTTTATTATTGCTATTCTTCTTACAGTATGAATCAACACATAGAAGGAAAATGAAATTCACACCATGTGGGTTGTAAAGAGTGGGCTGTCAGCGAATACAGTTGACATTCATAGAGAACTATCCCTAGAAACTTGCTGAATCATCTATTTACAACAAGAATGACCAGCACATCTCACATCTCTCTCAAACAGATTCAAAATGCGGGTCGATCTAAGCAGAGCGATCTTTTGGCCCCTCCCTCATCATTGTATATTTCGTAATTAGATATCCGTTATCATAAAGTTTTACTCTGTACTGTGTGTGTATATAGTAGGACGGACTGGGTGCCCTGAAAGGTCACATACCTTGGATAATCGCGGGGAGGGGCAATGCTCCCTGCCCACCGAAGGCGCATGGTCTATCGTCCATGAGGGCGCAATGGCCCGGGTTCCCAGCCTGTCCCTGGTCGTTAAAGTTAAGCTAGCTACCTAAGAAAATATGTTGTGATGCAGGGATCACACTCGCACCAATGCCATTCGTATCAGCTTCGTAGCAGGAAAAATGGCATTTGGTATCTATTTCGTAGAAGAAAAAAACCAAACAAAATTTTGCATCAGTTTTGTAGCAGAAAAAAAGCTTTTGCATCAATTTTATTAGGTAAACACTACAACTTTATTATTTTGTACAAAAAAAACTGGTTCAGACATTAGTTTCGTAGCAAGCAAAAAATACTTCAATCAAATGAATGTGCATGATAAAAATGAAAAGTAAAATATTTCATTGAAAAAATAGAACTTCATGCACATCAAGTTCTTTGTTTCGTTTTTTATAATTTTGAAACCTCTTCCCTGATTTCCTCTTGAGAAGCTAAAATTGTTGAAATACGCAAATTAGCTTTGGTCAACGAAATTTGTCCACTTTCGACTACAGATGTATTTTTTCTTTGTATGTAAATTTATATGTTAAAAAATATGTTCGTGTATAATATTTCGTGCTCCAAGGTAGGTGGCGTATCAGGGAGAAATTCCTCTATTTTGATGGAAAAATACTAAAAAATGACCAACAATCGTGAATTAAGCACGTTTAAAAAGTTCATAATTTTGCCGATAGGTGGTGCATCAAAGACGAAATCATACATCAAAAATATCATTACTCGTTAACTAACGTTAAAGTCGTTTTTTAAGTGAAATCGTTAATTTCGCTTTTTTTTTACGGAATAGAATTATAAATTACGTAAATTAATTAAATTTATTTAATAGGTAAATTTACTTTTAAATTAATCTGCAAGCCTCTGCGTGTGTAGATAACGAAAGCAGACGGGGGAAATATCCCGAAATATATGCCGCAAAATCTCGGCGCAATTCACACGCTATTTATTAAAGTATCATGACGAAATTTTTCTGAACTTTTAATAAAATGCTGCGAGTAAAAAGTTATTCAAAATATGGTAAAACTGCGAGTTCACATAAAAATTTAAAAACTTTCGATGCTTTGTAAAACAGCCATTCCTTACTACATATCATGATACACTTGCAGGTAAATTGTCTGCCGAATTTTTTTTTTTTTTTTTTCTACAGCTGTTCCACAATCATGGCTGCATTTCATTTCGTTGTTTTAATCCAAATTTGAAGCAAGTTTCACATACAAAGCTGGACGTAAAAAATAAGAGAAACAAGTATACGAGCCGGAAACGTCGCGTCCAAACGTAAAGGCGCGAGCCATCTAGAAAGTGCGTTGTTGTTTTTACCAAAAAACCATAAAAAATGTGGATTTTTGTGAGGCTAATAGAAAATTGTACGTGAGGGCCTTGAATGAGGTTTTCCTTAGTTTTCTTGGTGTCGACTGTACAACCGTAAGGTGGAGTTAAAATCCGTACAAACTACGGAAAATCCGTAAAAGTTGGCATCTTTGGACGCGGAAACGCAGAAATGCGACAGGAAAAGCTATTTTCTCCTGTCGCCTGAGGCTAGTGTTTTCTAGTCAAGTAAATATTATGGAATGGAAACAGTGGTAGGAATTTTTCGCAGTCCATGCACATGCACAGAAGGCGGAACTGGTACTGTCTCTAGACGCTAATAGCAAATAACCAGTTCATAAATCGTCGTGTGACGTGGGTGCTATTGGCGAGATTTAGTGCCAACGACTTGGAGAGGAGAAAAAATACTACACAGTATAACCAATAATGATGTAAGCTAGAAAAATGGCCCACTTTGTGAAATAAATAAGTGATTTTGGCGCAAAAATGGAAAAATTTGCACTTTTGTTATCAGTTTGTAGTAACATTTTCGTTTTGGTGCAAAAACGTACAAATTCTTGCTTTTATAGCATTTTGTAGCAGCATTTACGATTTGGCGCAGGCGTGTAATCCCTGCGAAAGGGTCATTCCATGTCAAATCAACCAAAGAAAAAGGATTTGACACCCATGATCTCAGATTTTGATGAAACTTAGCATGTTTGTTCATTTTATAGGTTCAAGTAAGCATATAAAAATTTTTCCTCTATCTGAAACGGTTTGGATTTTACGGCTTGCTAAAGTTTTTGGAATTTCGTGGTTTCCACCACCTGATAGATATCAGGTGGTGGAATCACTTATTTACCAACCACTGTTGATGAAATTTTTTGCGAGTACACATCAATATGTAAAGAATGCAGAAATCCTAACATGTTATTTTTTAAATTTTTTAAATACAATACTGAGTTCTAAGCCAAGTGGAATATCTTCAAAAGGGAAAGGGATAATTGAGCAAACTTTTTTTATTCTTGTTCTAAAAGATATGTTCTACTACATGAAAAAAATAAAAAATTTTTTCACTCCTTTATTTTTTGCCACTTCATAGATGAAATCACGACTCCCTCATTTTCTTGAAATCATTAAATTAAAATTACCACTTTTGTAAAATCATATTAAAATTTGAATACATTTATAATGTTTGTTGGAATGGAAACTCTATTATTACAAAACTTAGCAGTAAAATATTTTAAATTCTACGAAATTATTAATTTTCTTCAGTGTTTTCGAAGTTTGATTGAACAAGTATCATGTATTCTTGAGAGAATTGGTAAGTTCTTGAGGTCATTGTTTTTGGGGGTTCCACAATTGCAATAACATGAGGGATGGGTATAACACATTCATCTTCCCTTTTGGGCCAGAAAAATGATGGTGATGGTCCATAAAGATGTAAAAACTTTACAGCGACATCATCATCTTCTACATTCAACTCACTCACTACACCAAAATACCATACTCTATCATAAACACAAGCAATAAAACATCCAGGATATAAATCTTGTATTTTCACAGGTAAAGTTTTCTGCTTGTTACATAAGTTGAAAATGAGAGCTGGTGTTTCATTACTGCTGATCCTTCTACCCCAATCATTCCCAGATCGTCTGTTGGTTGAAAGCTGACGAACGATCTTGTTCCTGGAAGAGTTTGAAGATCTTTGGAATGACTTTCCAAAGCCAGGCGAGTGGAATCAACCACTTTTGTAGAAATAAGTTGGTAGTTAATATTTGTAATGTTGGATTTGCAAAACTTGAAAAGTTCATTCGTTGTTATAATTTGTCTATCCAGATATCGTTGAAGATTTTCCTTTCCAGCCAAACATTTTACGGTACCCCCTATTCCATCACATTCCATTTTACCATGACTGGTTGCAAAAAATGACTGACCACTTGGCTTTTAGTTTAAAGTCCTTCTCATGCAGACACAGATTCATAAAATTGTATTTATTTTTATATTGTCCAGCACACCCATCACTGAAGTAATGAATGTTTGTGATATGTGGGTAGTTCTCTTTCAAAAAAGCAGTTACAGTTTTTTGGATCTCATATACCATACTCACGTCATGTTTAGGGTTATCAGATATCATACAAAGAGGTAAAATGTGTTTTTCATTGCTTGCATCCTTGCAGTGAATTATAACAGGATGCATAGTGCATGAATCTGAGGTCCAGTGACAACCTTGAGCAGCCTCTTGTATTGCGAAGGCATAATTTTCACTAAAATCTATTGAGATAACAACTGTATTTAAGGAAACCGTTTCCTTTAAACTTTTAAAAAATAAAGCTTGTGATTTAGCAATGTATGAATGAGTTATTAATTTGCTCAGTTTTTCTACTAACTTATCAATAAACTCATCAACTAAGCTCGAGCATCGTATCATTTCAGTTCGGTCAGTCAAAGCCCACTGGTTGTACTCTACAGGTTCATCATCACTGTAGTTCTCAAATTTTGACTATAAAAACTGGACAAGGTTATCTTTTGATGGATACTTGTCGCAATGTCTTAACATACATTCTCTTCCTGCTCCTTCACAAAGAATATACGACATAAGATCTTTGTAATCCTCTTCAATACCTGCTCCATGAATCAATAAAATCATATTTTGACGTATTGTGCATACATTAAGTGTGTGCCACTGGCTCCAGCCAAAACACACCACTTAGGTCTCAGGTTATTCCCATTTAAATTTTGAGTATAGCTCACTAAGATTACATAAAATTAAACGTTTTCTCTTGTATACTTTTTTCCTACACTGACCACATCCTTCATCCCTGGCAAAACTCTGGAATGTTCATCACTCTGATAAAACCTTTTTACCAATTCAGTAGTTTCAGGACTCGACTTTTTCCCCCATGTCTAAGATCTGGTTCTGCTAAAAAAACCTTGTCTTTGAACAGTTTTTGAGCTTTATGAACAGAATAATCAGATACATTGAAAGTCACTTGCATTTTTCTTCTAGACCACATTAGTGAAGCTGGAATTGTCAACATTTGAATCTGTTTGTTTCTTCGTGCACCACTCGATTCACTTTTAATTATACTAAAAGCTGGTCTAGATCCTTAGATTTCTGTATCACACTTTCTTCCACATCATTTTTTTCCTCTGGAATTTCAACTTCAAGAACATTTTGAATTTTTCTTTTTAGATTTTCATGTACTCTTTGTAGTTTTTTTTACCACAAGATGATCTGTAATGTTCACCAAGTGCATGTAATTTCATTGGGGAACATCCAATTTCATGGAATGAAAAATTTAGTTCATCAACCACACTTTTTTTTTGTAATTGGAGTAGTCCATCAGGAGCTAATCACACATCAAGTTCCTCATCTTGGACATTTAGGCTACTTTTGCCTTCAACCTTAAAATAGATTGTTCCTGCAAGATGCAGAAAGTTTTTGTCCTGGACTCACCTTGTAGTCCTTCAATAAAATTATCTGATTCTGTTCTACAGTTCAACACAAAGTATTTTTTGATTGAAGTTTTATGTTTTTTAAAAGGGTCACAATGTACCTTTTGTAAAAATTCAAACATTTTCAAAAACACGTTTTGATGATGAAGACAAATAGTTTTAATCCCATAACTTGATTCTGTTCTCAATTTTAAAAGAGTTAAATCAGTTTCAGACAGCTTTTCAATAGTTTGTATGGCGTTTTTCTTGACATAGTTTAACAAATGGCAATAACTTTGAGTAATTTCCCCGACAATCAAAAATACCTAACAAAAAATTCCTTATTATATTACTAATTAAAAATTCCTTATTACATTACTAATTGAAAATTCCTTATTACATTACTAATTGAAAATTCTTATTACATTACTAATTGAAAATTCGACAATACGTACTAAGGTAGAAATTCCTTATTACATTACTAATTGAAAATTCCTTATTACATTACTAATCAAAATTGAACATGCTCAATTGTACACATCTAACTGTTAACCAGTTTCAGTTTAAAAAAATCCAACACAGTTCAGAAAAAACTGAATCAGAAAAAAATCTGTAAACATAACCACCAATTATGCATGTTAACACTTGCAACACCCTGTGACTGACTGATTAGTGGATGTCAAGTTCTGTCTACTGAGGCTCACTTGTTTAGACCAGAAAGTGACATGGACTAAACAAGTTAAAACGTGCAAATTTCATGTTTAAACAAGTGTGCCTGCTCAGTAGATACAGCACCATGAAATGATTTTGTCACAGCTTGAGTGTTTTGTGTATACGAAAATTTCTTGAAGTAAGTTACTGTTATTGAGTTGCTATACTAGAACTAAGTTTTTGGAACTAAATTAAATTGTAATGTAATTTTCTTTTCTTTAATTAGGCTTAATTGTTAAAAATAAGAAAATCAGTTACCTTATTTCTAAATGATCACATTTAAGATATAATTATCGATAACATATTTTATCACTTTTTTTTTAACCTGATTAACAGTATTAAATCTTTCCTACTCAATTATTAAATTCGTTAAATTGTCTACCTTGTCTAACTTTACTTGAAAGTAGTTGATATGTGACATTTTAAGTTTAAATTTTAATGTATTTTTAATTTAATAATTCCAAGAAAATGAGTAAGTCAAGTCATTTCTATCTGAAGTGAAAAAAAAAACCACTAATTTTTATTTTTTCATTTTGTAGAGCATATCTTTAGAACAAAATAAAAAGAAAAATTTGTTCAATTATCTTTTCCTTTTGAAGATATTCACTTAGAGTAGAATTCATTATTTTATTTAAAAAAATCAAAAACAACAATTTAGGATTTTTCTGATAGCATGTAGAAGATACTTGCGGTTTTAATTGCACTTTTATGCATTCCTTACATGATGTATACTCATGAAAAATTTCATCAACATTGGTTGGTAAACAAAGGGAGATATAAATTATTTTCCATGAAAAGCAAATTAGTTTCTTCATACGATCGATAAAAACACAAAATTCCAAAAACTTTATACTTTTGTAAAATCTAAACCACACTTCAGATAGATAAAAAAATTTTAATATGCTTACTTAAATCCATAAAAGGAACCAACATGCCAATTTTAATCAAAATCTGAGATCATGGGTGTCATGGCTGGGTTGAACTGACATGGAAATGACCCGAAATCCAAACTACCTGCATTTATTTTATTTATATGAGTATTTAGTTTTATATTTTATTTCCCCCTTTTTTGGTTGTAAATACACAAGAATTTCGTATTTGAATTCATCGTACATATATAACTAAAAATTATCTACTACTGTGCTGATTTTATATGAGAACCATAGAAATGATATAAATTATGGTATATACATCACTTCGAGTGATTCAAAAATAAACCCTCTAGTATTTTAAGCTGCATTTAGTCTTAAAGTTATTTATAAATATATTTAAATTGTTTCTGTAGTTATAAGAAATGCATTGTAAATATTGTATTTATATTCAAAATAAATACAGGCCAAATATCGCACATAAGTAAATAAAATCGTTAGTTAAAATTTTATAATTTTTTTATTTACGGTTACGTGATGCATCGAGCCAGGTTTAAAAACTATTGAGAAGTTTCGAGATGTTCAAATAATCAGAGCAATCAACGACAACATCTCGCAATCAAACATAACTACGTCCAACTGAGATACAGAGTGGGTTTGGTTCCCACCAGGCAAATGAAGTCACTTTTCTTTGCTAGCAATTTACAAAAAATACACCCAGTGTCTCTGTGTGTGCCGACCATTTGGCAATTGTGTTAACCCTGTGAATGGTAATAATATCTCATATATAAAAAAACAGTTTATTACCTAATATTACCATATCATGGGCTATGGTGAGAAAAATTTCCCATTTTTAATATCGTGTTAATCCCACTTTTCGGACGTTCACTCCTTTGATGTTGATTTGGTTTAAAAGGCAGTGCAGGCACTGCCCCATTTTAAAACTCGTCTATAGTAAAGCTTTATATGTGCTCAAAGAGGGGAGGATGATAGGTCGTTTGTAGCTCAGGTAAAAGAGCCCTTGGACGGCTACCAAGAGGTTGTGGGTTGGGTTCCCAACACAGGCACCGTGAAATCATACTTTTCTTTGCAAGCAATTTACAAAAAATATGCCCTGGTGTCTCCGTAGGCTGACCATTTGGCAATTGTGCTAACCCTCTCAAGGGTAATGAAATCTCATATAAAAAACAATTTATCATCCAAAGCTTAACAGTTCAGAATATCGAAAGACACACTGTGATATGCAGTCATAGAAATTGTGCTGTATAAAGCATATTGTTTTACGTGTATCAAATATTTCTACTTGGCAGTTAATAATAAACCAGTTTCTCTTAAAACGCAGGACATATGATTCTTAAGCGAGTTAAACAAATTTTAAGTGTGTATTTATTCATTTTAGGTACGTGTTTATTGGTTTTAAGTACTCTACATGCATATTTTGAAGCTTTTTAGTGCACATAATCCGGGCTATAGTTATATTGTGACATATAATTTTGTGGAAGTGCTTAAAATGTAGCCGACATTAATGCTCTGACTTGCCACATATTTACATTTATGCATACCTTTATGTTCAAGTCAAATGGTTGTTCTGGATATAAGTGACTTTGAAGTAAAGAAGCTATCTGCAAAAAATGAAGACAAAGACCTTGTATGTAGTGTTCAATTCCATCTTCAGTCCATTCCATCGTTCTCTAAAAAAATTTTAACGAATTATAATTTCTATTGCTTGTACATTTTAACTGCTTCAATAAATATAGCAAACTAATTTTAAAGTAGATGAAAAATACGATAACAAATTGGAAAAAAAAAAATTCATGAAATAAACACATTGTGTATCATATTAAATATTAGGAGAGGGGATATGCTCATGCATATACAGTGGAACTTGATTATAATGAATGAGGATTTATGAATTCACAGTTACAACAAATCATTTCACAGATATATTGAACTAACATATACTGGTTTCCAGAAATTAAGGAAACATTACAAAAATAGCGAAAACTCAAAACACTACACGTTTATTTTAATGAAACCGAGCCAAAGTATACAATACAGAGAAAAGTGTAAATAACATGAAAACAAATTAATAGACAATTATGGTGGTTGCAGAAATTAGCACATGTATGAAATTGACAAATCGGATGTGTCAGTTTGGTATAGAAAATATCTTTAATATGGAGTGGGACCACCCTGAGTAGCAATACAACACTTGCAGCGACGTGTGATGCTGTCAGTTATGCGGTCTATGAGGCCAACAAGAAGTGAGAGCCATTGTTCTTGCACAGCTTCAAGTGTGTCAAGAGCTTGAAGAGGATTAATAGCAGAAACAAGTCTCCATAAAGCATCCCAAACATGCTTCATGGGATTCAAGTCTGGAGATCAAATTGGCCACTTTACGCACTGAACTGCTTGCTGCTGAAGATAATCTTGCATGATACGATCTCTGTATGCTGCAGTGTTGTGCTGTCTTGAAGGATGAAATTATTGTATTGAACACTCACATAAATAAACATCACATATAAGCATCAAGGATGTCATCTCTACAGATTTAAGCAGTCGTGATTCAACATGGGAAGATATCAGGGTGGATTTTGAGTTCTGAGCTAACATTGCATGACATCCCAAATGGGCTCTATAGGATTAAGAAGCAGCGCAAGCTAGGTGGCCAGAACATCAATTGACATTCATCTGCATGCTCTTTGAATCACTGTAGCATAATTTTAACATTGTGACAAGGGGTGTTGTCCTGCTGGAAGACTCCATTCCCAGTGGGGAAGACATACCACGTAAGGATGCAACTGGTCCGCAATGATGTTGACACAGCAACAGCTTTCATGGTGTGTGTTACCATGACTAATGGTCCCAGAGACACCAATGAAAACATCCCCCAAACCATAATACCATCATCGCCAAAATTTTTATGATCCACGGTACATGTGTCAAGGAACTGTTTGCTTAGATTGTGTACTCTAATGTGGTCATCGACGTGATGAAGCAAAAAACGTGATTCATCTGATCAGGTAATTCTGTTCCATCGTTCCATGGTCCAGTCACAGCATTCCCTGGTCCACTGTAGATGTAAACGGCGATTGGTTAACAGAGGTGGATGAAAGGGGTGTCTGCTATGGAGTTCCATATGAAACAGAACAAAGTCTGGTGAACTGATTTCTCTGAAACACTTCTACTTGATCCTGCATTGAAATCAGCTGTCAGTTAAGCCACTGGGTGTCGCTAGTTTTGCCACCATTCATCCACTTTGCACAGGTCCTAATACATGATGAGCAATGTAGTTTTAGAAATACTCACTGAGCCATCATAATCTGCTCTTTACTAAACTCACTTATATCAACAGCCTTGCCCATCACACATAAACACAATCGAGAAAATTATACCCTAGACAGAGTGTCTATACAAATTCTGTTTCAAACTTCCCTGACTTTTCCACAGACCAAATCGATTTCCAGTTGCTAATTACAGTAAACAACACAATGCACTAAAATTTACATAATTAAAATAAGTTTTAAGGCCATAAATTCCATTAATGTAAACCCCAAAGCCATTTATAACTCAATTACAGTGAATTTACAAATTCAAAAGCTGTATTAAAAAGAATATTTCTTTACACTAAAAACTTGCATTAATTAAATATTTACAGCAACATTTCCATTTGGCCCTTTTCAAGTTCATTATAAAAGAGTTTAACTATATAATCGCAAAGCTGATGTTTCATCTATTTCATTTAAAATGTGTATGACTGTATATAAGGCAAAGGAGATTGGTATAATAAAAATTCCTTACAGATTAAATAATTTAGCTAAAAACACTTTTTGTTTTTCAAGTTTTAGTTATATATTTGGCAAACATTTTCTCCTGAGAAATATATGGGCTTAATAATTTTATATAAATTATATTAGTTTTGGTGCAAAATGGTACCTTTTGGAAGAAGTTTAGTCAAAAGTACAAGTTTTTCAGTACAGAATGTGATGTGAAAAGTATAGTTCAGGAAAATTATTTTAATAAGTTATTTATTATAACAATGAATTTCAAATTTCCCTGACTTTTCCAGGTTTTTAATGTTTTCCAGATGAGTAGACACCCTGCTTAGACCACCAGCAGCCATTAAATACCCTTCCCACTTGGGTTGATGTATGTTCAAGAAGGTTTTAAGTGTGATGGCTTGGCGATGTTTACCTGGTGCCACTCGTTTCAAAGAGGAGTTGCCAAATACCACACCCACTTCTGCTCTAACGTCATGCAAGCAGTTTAGTGTGCATCAGATACCTGAATCAGTGCATGCCTAGCGGAGACTCGATCCCTATACCTTGGCTTAATATTATTAGACTCCCGAGAAACTGCCTAAATATTAAAAGGGTTGAATCAGTATAGTACAAATAATTTTAAAATAAATAAGACAAGAGAAATTGCTTGTTTAAAACACAACCCTAAAAAAATAAGCAAACAGCGCCAAATGAACAATTTAGCCAAAAAAGCCTCCATCAAGACATCACACTTAAAACCTTCTGAAGTAACACCAACCTTCCACCTGCCCTCCAGATCATACAGACAAGCTCATTTGCACAGAGTTGTTATAACGTTTTAGCTCTTCTGTGTAGACTCCCATAGTATACTCATAATCCCATAGTATTTTCTACTATAGACTTCCATGGATACTTATCACCTCCTGACCTATCCCATTTTATAGGGGAAGACTATGCATGCTAAATACTGGGAGGCCAGAGAGTTTTTGGCTTCCCTACAGAACACTTGATGTTCCTGCCTATATCGTACTTCAAATCTATCCATTTGTAGTACACAATTCATCATATGTACTATGACATGCGATTTTCTTTTATGGTCAAGGATTTCTGTCCAAATAGCCCACTGCAATGAAAAACCCAAAACAAAAGAACAAAAAAAACAAAAAAACTATAGACTTCATTTATAAGAGGGATATTCACCTCCCATAGAAATCCACATGGAAGTGACAGCAAACCATTAGCACTACACTTAAGAGGATTTTTGATGCTGATTATAAATATGCGAAGATTTTGAGGATATGACATTGAGAAGTAACATTTTTTGTGACTTAAAATCACAGAAAACCTGTTTTCCAATAGACTCCCACTGTAATTGGAAGTCTAAAAAAAAGCTACCTTCCAACATTGCACTTTCACAACCTTTACTATTTGTAATCTGTGCCAAAAATTCTCTTAACGAGTACGGATAACCTTTATATTTTATACTTTATATCACTCACACAGGGATTTCTATGAGAAGTGGCTATCTCTTTCTTACAACAGCACGCTGTAGTAGAAAAACGTGTTTGACAATTTCTGGAAAGGACATCACAGGTAACCTAAACTCTGTTTCTGAACAAAAAACTAGAAATTACACTGCACCTGGATTGCTTGAGAAGCATTAGGGAACCTGTTTAAATTCAACTACACAAGGTCAATGCATTTTTTGAAGTTGAATTCATGAAGTTGATATTCCTGACATTTCCCATGCACTACTCTCGATGGTGGTAAATGGAACATAGCTTCTAGTTTCTTGAAGGTATGATTATTGATCTGCTACACAAAATTTAAATTACAAATAAAAATACAATTTATGTGTTCATTGCATATGACACACAATGGCATTTTGACCAGTCAGGCCTTGATCTTTATTAGGTGATAAAATATTCTCAATGTTGACAACAAATTGACAAAACACTGACAATGTTTTATTTCCTGATGAAGACCTGTGCCTGACTGGTCGAAATGCCATTGAGTTTTTTTCATATTATGTGCAATAAATATGCAATAAATACATTGTGAATTGTATTCTTATTTGCAATTTCTAGTTTCTTGTCCAAAAATGTAATTGGGGTGATCTGTGGTGGCTTAAGCAGAAATTGTATAGGAAATAGATTTTTTTTTTTTTTAAAATTCACTTTACACATGTTCATGATGCTTCTTGAGTATTAATGTATATGAGATACAGCATAACTTCTAGATTGTCTAAAAATAGAATTATGATCATCTGTAATCTCCTTTGAAGAAATTGTAGAAAATATAGTTTTTCCACAGACTCCCATTGTAATTTTATGTCCCAGAAAAAAAAAGTCACTTCTCAATGCCGCACCTTTAAAACTTTTATATACTCGTAATAAACATCAAAGATACTCTTAAGAGCTGATGACTTTTGATCACTCGTAGGGAGGATTTTCTTATGGGGAAAGAAGTGTGTATTTATTATTTCTTTTGTATCATTAACACTGACTGAATACATCACTGACTTTACTTGCAGTGATTTTGTTTTTAGGTTTTATGGTGCCAAAATAACTAGGATTATGCTGTATCAGGATTTCAAATTTTCTGAAGAATCCTAGCTCTTGTTGAATGGGAAATCAAACTCTGAACTCTAAATTAGTGGAAATAGGAAAACACAAGATACTATAAGCAGTCAAACTAAAATCTTTTGAATGGAAGACAAAGTCATTCTTATTGCTACATCAAAGGGCTGCCTTGCAGTAAATTATGCATACATACTAAGTAATTGTCTAAATAGTTTTTAGTTTCCATTTTCCTCCTGCACATTATTTAATTTTTTAAGGCATTTAAGTGCCTGGCACACCAGAGGCAGTTAAGGATTTTAAGAGCCTGATAGGGCAGGAAAAGGATATTGTTTTCAGCAACCATAAATATATATACCACCCGTGATGCTGAGCAATTTAATGGTAAGCCATCATTCTAGAGCCATGAGGAGGGATTCAGAGATATTGTGTGCTATGTAGGTTTGCTACTTAACTCATGAATATATGATATATGAACAAAAAGGGCTTGTCTATAATATGCCACCACTCATTTTAAAATTGGATCCAGATTTCTCATTGGAAGTTTGCAGTTTAGAAATGCCACATGGCGTCTCAACTGCTGGCCATTGTAAACAACAAACTCGAAATCAGTAGGGGCTAAGCAAAGGAAATCTGGACGAGTCCACTGTTTTTGGGCCCGACAAGAAGTCTAAAAAATATTTGTTTTTCGACGACCCAAAATTCTTAAAGAGTTAATACGATGGGATTTTAGCCTCAGTAGTCTTTCGTCTGTTCCCCTCTTCTTTGTTCATTCTCTCATACAAGGTTATTGAATGTTTGTGGTTTAAGGTACAAGGATAGTTCATATCATGGTACATGAAGACCTACAGTTTAATAAGAGGTCTGAACCTCTCTATTACCTATGGAATTACACCTAGTCTATGGATCACAAGAAAAAATGACACATTTGTACCAATGGTAGTCAAACCTGGATTTTCTGTAAAGTAGGCAAATGTGCAACTATGCGGCTCTTTTATCAGATACCTTTAGCCCTTTTTTCTGGGTCAACTTCCTAACCTATCTGGTTGCCTAAGAACATTCGAGACCCAATCACTTCTTTCATCATCTATAATTCACCAATACCATCAATTTACCAACACTGTTTTGAAATATTACCTTATTATGTTACAGGAGTCTCCATAGCAATAAAAGTATCATATCATCATCTTATCAAGACACACAAAACGAATAGAAAATACAAATCATGCAATAACCAAAGGTATTTTAAAGGATTTGTCTCTTATTTTCTCAAATAACAGGAATTCAGTAACAATGATAACTGCGCTTCAAGTGTGGTTTCATATACAGTAGCACTACACCTAGAAGTTCATGGCAATAATTTTCCGAAATCTATGACAAATATCCTACTATTTAAACAGCTACAACTCCAATATGTATAGAAATAAGGTGGGAGACCAAAGATACACAAAGGGGTTAATAATAACATCAAAAAACTTTTCTTGTCCAAGGGAACTATGTATTATTCAGAGTTAAATTGTTTCAAACACCTATACATTTTTGGTTGGTTGAATTTTTATGGTAGAAGGACAGTAAATCATATTACACCAAATGAGGTGAGGCCATATGCACAATTTTAAAATAAAAAATGAATTTGCCTTGGACAAAGGTAAAAAGTATAGCAATCATATTAAAAACGAATATTGTGCTCATAATTTTTGTTGCTATAAATGGCATATGAAAACTGTAGAATGGTACATTGATTCTGCAATAATCAGAAAAATAAACGATGAGAAAACAGTGCTGATATTTGAAAATCCTAAAAGATTTATCAACCTCTGTAGGTGAGTGTCAGTTTTGATCATAGAGTAATTCATATTATTCATGATAAATTCAATTATGGACAAATGGAAAAAAATGGGAAAAAAATAATGAACTGTCAATGATTGAAACAAAATTATAAATTAAGATACATTTACAAGCACCTGAATTTATCCATATTTAATCCACTATGGAGAAAAAATACCTTTACTGTGAGAATATGAGTTAAGGCATTACATTGCTGAAGTAAAAAATGGAAATTTAATTATATTACACGGATTACTCACAAAGAAAAGAAATGATTTATTGACCCCTGGTGGGACATGAACCTATAATCTCTTGGTTTCCAGTTAAATGCTTTACCATTAAGCTACAGACATCAGATATTTTTCCCTTGTAAGAGTAGATAAGACATTACTATGGACAAATTCGCAATTAGTGGGCCAGTGCATGGATTTCTTTTTTAGACAAAAGTGAAAAGTCAAAGAAGCCAAACATCCGATACGTGAGACTGACATTGATATTTATTGAAGTAGAATAATTCTCATCTTAACCAATGATGTGGTAGTATTAGATGATGAATTACGTGCGAAGAAAGGATTTATCAACCACTAATGGTAAAGCACATGACTGGAAATCAAGAGACTGTGGGTTTGTGTCCCACGAGGGATCGATAAATCATCTCCTTTTTGAGGGGGAGTAATAGATTATCAAATACTACCACATCATCGACTAAGATGAGAATCATTCTAATAAATTCTTTTAATAAATTTAATTACATACCGTACACTAAAAGACAATAAACTGATTTTTTCCACTAGCAAGTGTATTTTTTTACATCACTATCACAAAAAACATTGACAGAAATTTAATGTTCAGTTACTATGAAGTGCCAAATGTTTCGAGTACCCCAATATAAGATAATTTTATTACTAAATGTAAATATTTTGTCAAAAGAAAAAAACTGAAGTGAACAATATAAGGTAAGATATAAAAAAAAACTAAACCTTAGATTTTACATGCGTTTATGAGTTTAGTGGAACAATGGTCATGCTGCGCCGGGACCTACAGTTTTCCGAGGAATCCGAACCTCTTATGGCCTAGGGAACCAACCCCCAGATGACAGTGAGCAGTTAGTGGGTACGCATTTTTTTTTTTTTTCACTGTTGGAAGTCTAAACCTGGTTAACGATGGACTAGGCCAGTGGTCGACAAACTCACTCAAAAGAGCCAAATATCAGCAATATAACGATTTAAATTGCTTTTGAGAGCCAAATTTCTAAACAAAAAACCACGTTTTCAGAAGTTGGTTAAAAGTAACTACACTGATTAAAACTAGATATCATACTTTAACATAATCTTATTTATAGATAAAAATTACTGTTTGTGATTAAAATTAAAACATTGTCTTGTTTAATGGGAAGAATGGTCTTGCATTTCCTTGGAAAGTTTGGGTAAGTCAGATTTGTATGTTCAGGGATGTAAACTGCCCAATAAGTTCTGGAGTAGCACTGGGAACAGACAAAATGTTGTTTGGGAACAGGTACACAAGGTTTCGGAGTAGCCTTTATCAAATGCTAGATTGCTTTAAATCCTAATATTCATAGTTTATGTATATGCCTGGATCCAACATAATATTAGACCATTAAACAAATTTGCATATCATTTATTTGTATATTATGTTTTTAAACATTTCAGAAATTATATAAATATTATAAGTTTGCATGCTTTCAAAGAAAGCAATCATTTATAGTATTTTCATAAACAGAGATAACTAAATACCTTAAAATAGGGCAAGGCCCTGGACCTTCATTACAGCTGAAATAAGATGATGCAATAAATTTCTTCTTCTCAAATGTACGTAAAATACACAAACATTAACCCCTTTTGCTTAAACTTTCCAAGGTTCCAACCATAAATAACATTTTGGAATGCCTTAAAAGAAGCCGAAATCACTTGGCATTTTTTTTTTTATATTTTATTAAATTCAAGTTGAGAGTTTCTGTTTTCTTCTGATGCTTTTAATGTTTTTTTTATTCTATCTTTTCCTTCTTTTAATAAAATTTTCCCACTTTCTGCAGAACTCATGTCACTGTTGCTAATTCCTGATATTGTGTACATATTTTCCAAGAATCTTCTCCAAAGCAGCATTCAAGATAAAACAAATTAAGTTGGAAAATAACCAGGGTGTCCAGCAGAATTGCTGACAAAAATTAAAGCATATCTCAAGGATTTCAAAGATCCCCTTCTAAGGATCAATTATCGTTTTTCCACTCCCACCTCCTAGACTCTGATACAACCACCCTTTCAAACATGAAAGTAGTAAAGTACAGTTTAAAATATGTCCAGGGCTTCCATCAGTTCGATTAAAAGAAGTAGGACAATTTTAAGGAAAAGAGTAGAATATTTGCAATGTCAACAAGTAAAATTACTATTACATAATATTTTGCTCAAAGCTGCACAAGGCTAGACTAGCTGTTTAAAGTAGTTATAGCTCTCATCCTCAGTGTGCATTAAACCATAAAGACACTGTAGGTGTTTAAAGATCCCATTTGTAATTAGCAGTGTTGTAAAAAGCTTAGCTGTTACTTTCTTATAAAAATGATAGCTAAAGTTATGCACAAGCTTATTTTTGTTAGATATTTGGGACAACATCAAATTTTGTTTTGCTACTGTTTGAATTTCAATTTTGTGCAAAGGCAACGTACTTTCACTGGCAAAATTCATTGCCGACAAATTAAAAGGGAACTATTTCACGATATCTGTGATTTCACAAAATTTATCAACACTTTCTTTAGATATTCACAAAGTTCATCATACAAAATATAAACAAGTTTCTGCTCATTTTGAAAAGTGCAAAGAAACTTAGAAAACAACTGATTAATATGAACCAAAAACAGGATGTATAGTAATAATAGTCAAAAAGTCAATTTTTTAGATTACTGTGAGCCATGAGCATGAAATGTTTCTTTTCGCCTGGGTGGGGGAGGGGATCCCCAACTATCATCAAGTTCTGCATATTAAATTTATAAATTTTTTTTAAAAATATATATACAGAGTGACTCAGAAAGCATCGTCGGATTTTGAAGGGCAAAAAGAAATCATATATTGCAGATATTGAAAAAAAAAAAACTCTTTTGAAAGTACAATGAAAACAGTTTTTTACCATTATGTTTTAAACACAACGTTTTTCAAGTGGTGGCCATGCTGAATTATGCAATGCTGAAGACGATTTCTGAAGACTCTCATCACTCTTTGGGACATACCCTGAGGAATAGTGGTGATTAAATTTTGAATGTCAACTCCCAGTATCTCAAAGGTTTGGGGCTAATTGACGTAAACTAAGGACTTCATATAGCCTAATAAAAAAAAATCGCACGGTGCCAAATCTGGTGACCGTGCTGGCCATCCAACATTTCCATGCGGGGAGACTAAGCAACCTGGAAACATCCTTTGCAGAATCCTCAAGATTGTTTGAACAGAGTGAGCCATTACCCAGTCTTGTTGAAACAAAGCATTTCTTATGCCAAGATTATCTCTCTGTTGCTGCAAAAAAAATTTCCAGCATGTGTGAATAACATTTGATATTCACAGTAACTGTAACCCCTCCTTTCTTGAAAAATAAAGTGCCCATAATATCGAAACTGGCAACCACACACCATACTGTTAGTCTGGTACTATGCAATGGTTTATCACCCATCTAACCCCTTCCTATGCTCAGCAGCAGTTATAGAAAATGTATTCCATGCTTTCTGGCCCAGAGAGCATTCAAAAATCATTTTCAGCATTGTATAGATCAGAACAGCCGCCACTTATAAGATGTTGTGTTTAAAATATAATGGTAAAAAAATTGTTTTCACTGTACTTTCATATAAAAAATTGTTCTTTTCAATATCTACAATGTATGATTTTTTATTGACCTTCAAACTCCAACCATGCTTTCTGGGTCACCCTGTATAATCCCAACTGACAAATAAAATATTTGCCAAAGCAAACAAGATCTGCTTTTTTCTGAGTATTACTTCCAAGAATGATCAGTAAAAAAAAAATGCTGATCCACGATAATATTCTTCAAAAGGGGAAAAATTGGCAAATCTAGTGGAAAATCGCTAATAACATATAATAATAAAAAAACATACATGAATAATAAATTTAGCGGATTTCCGTTAGTTTTGGCAGTTTTTCTTGCTAAATCTCAAAATTGGGGTAGGGGTGACAACACTGTCTCGTATCATGGACTGTATTACATGAACAGATACTGGCAGGTGTCCGAAAATCATGATGTTTGGGTAACGTAAATTTCTATGGTAATCTTTTTTTTTTCTTGGGGTGGGGGAGGAGTTGTTGGTCATCCTGTAAATAAAAGCTCCGTTCTTCTGTTCAGTTACTCCAAATCTCCCTTCCTAGGGAATAAACAATTGAGTAAGGATAGTTTAGGTTATGTTCATGGATACAGATCATCACTAGATGCCCATGAAGTAGCAGGGGATCGTTCACAAACTAAAATATTCACAAACTGTGTCACTTTGAACATTTCTATAATTTTAAAATAAGGTTGTCAATAATGGCATAATGGGAGTTGAAAATCCGTGATGGTTGGCATCATTATATTTATCAAATCTCAGATTTTAGTTGTGATGTATTATTATTTAATACATTTTCCTTTAATTCAATTTGTAAAATATTTTTTTTCGATGATGAATATTTCACAATGTGACCAACCAAACACAGGGGAGAAAATTTGCCGGATGCAGGCTGTAAAATTAAATATTAAACATGAATTTCAAGCATATTTCCCAACTTTCCTTCAAGGCACTAAAAAATTCAAATACATTTCACAATTTTCCTGAAGGCTGGATACCCTTATAATAGTTGAAAAATATATGATAATTTCAAGAAACTACTAAATCACTCTTGATAAAGCCACTTTATTTTCTTGTGCCTGAAACCATAGAGTAATCCCAAAATCGACGTAGTACTGGTTTTCTAACCTATCATCTACTCATGAGCAACAAGAATTAAACTTAAATGGAGATTGAGGTGGGGTTGCAGAATTCAAACAAAAACTGAACATGTGATGGAAGAAACAAAGAAATGCCTTCCGTATGAAAAATTGCCAGATCTACTATAATTTTTACAAAATAACTGAAGCTAATAAACAGTTATTTCGACACTGGCGTAAGGTTTAAAAACACGACGTTTCGGGAGCCAACTGCTCCCTTTGTCAAGTGAAGGCAGAATCAGAAACTGAAGCTACTAAATTTTTTAGAAAAAATTGCTTAATCTACTAAATTTTGTTTTTCAGAATCTACTAAATTTTGTGAAAAAGTTGTCAAATCTCCTGAAGTTCATTGAAAAATTATTTGAATCTACTGAAGTTCCCTGAAAAATCATCCGAGTCCTGAATTTTTGACAAAGTTTTATTGGTTCAATACGAATAAATAAAAAAAAAATGGCGATAGCTACAGGATCAGTGTAATTTCAGCAAAAACGTATATCTGGGAGCAGATTGGAGCAGGCATAGGCGTTTGGAGCAATTCGGCGCAATGAGCGCATAATTAACATCCCTGTATACTGTTGTTTTTAATTTCAAGCACGATTTCAGATTCTTATCAACAAGATAATTTTTCAGTTTACTTTTGATAAGGTTCATGCTTGCAAAAGATTGTTCGTATGAATATGCTGAGCCGAATAAAAAAAGAACAGGAAATACTAGCTTTTTTAACTGATCATATGAATCAGGAATACCATCCTTCATGTCAAAAATCATCACGTTTTCATTCCCCAGTTCTTTCAAAGCAGATCATTTATGTTGTGAACTTAGATCATATTGTTTTTCTCCAATTTTTCCATATCAGCATTAAGGCGTTCAAATTTGGAGCTCCATAAATTTTTGATTTTTAAATCCAGCAATTGCATTTCAAAAGTGCTAATGTCAACATTAAAGGTAGAAAACTTTAATTCTGCTGTGGTAGCACTGCAAGGTTTTTAACAAAGGCTAACATTGCTTTGCTATTTCTGAGATCTAATACTCTCTCTCTATTTAATATACAATTTTATTATATATATTTTTCCTATACTATTTAATTAAAAAACATTATTTTAAATACATCATTCGTGAAAGAGAAACACTCCAGTAGCCAAAGGGCCAAATTCAGCTTGCGAGCTGCAAATTCCGACCACTGCACTAGGTGAATGCGTTTTCATTGTAGGGTCTACATTTTGCAATTTTTTTACATAGTACATTTTTAGAACAGCATGCCATATATAATTTAAACTATAAAAACTTACTTCAGGAGGATCCATGTCTTCATCTTTTAAATAAAGAGAACTTTGCTCTAAACTCTCAGTAACTTTTTGAAAAATATAAATAAAGTTACTAACTGAAGATTTACCACCCTAAAAATATAAAAATTTCACACACATATAGGAACAAAATTACTCAAAATGTGAAGAATTAAACTAGATATATGTTTGCAAGTAAGCTTAGATTTAAGAGACATTTAAACAAAATCATATTACTGGAAAAAGTTAATCATTCAACCATCCATCAGCTATTTAAGAAATCTTTAAATCTTTTATGGTCAAACTGAGTGAAACACAATGCTATTTTATTATTAGAAGCTGCACCTGCACTGCATACAGTAAAAATTCGAAAAAGAAAGCCTTCATTCAGATATGAACAGATTTGCTTCTAATGTTAAAAGTATTTTTTGTAAAATTCCCTTATCATATAGAGAGGAGTTTAATTACATATAACTACAATTATACCCATAAGTGAATCTGGTGTTTTTTCAAGCACGCCCCAATCATACCCATAGACGTTGTGTAGAAGCTTTTCAAATAATAAGAACTTGTTTTCAGACAAATAGACAGGCTTTCACTTTTGGGAATGTGTTAGAAAACATCAAAGCACTTAGTGCAATTTTAAGGTAAACTCATCCCTTGCAATTTGCGGGTTTGGTACAAGTGGTTTCAATTATTTACGGTTATTATTTTCAATTCTCAAAAAATAAAATTTTTAGAAAATTAGAATACACATATATGAACATTTCGGATATTACTATGTACATGATTTCTCAACTTGTGTTAGTTTGAGAAGAACAAATAGGATGCAAAAGTAACAGAAGGTAAAACATTTATTTTTTCTGCATTTTTCATAAAAATATTTTAGTAATTAAATAAAACACATTAACACAGTTAAAATAAATACGATGGTTTATAGCTATTTCGGAAGCGCGTTTAGGCTTCCTTCTTCAGAACCCTAGTTACAATAACATGGCCTAGGTGCTTTTATCGATACCAAATTGCTGGTCGAAAATTAGTTCAGGTAAACCAATTGTGGGTGTGTAACCGTATCTTTTACCATGGGATAAATAAAGTTTCTCCAAATAGAGGACATAGAATTGAACGGAAGCTGATCGTTACCAGTAGAAGAGGAATGCGAAAGAATATGGAAGGCTTCGAAGAAATTGAGGTCGGCTGGTGAAGAAACTTTCTCTATTAGATGGGCCTTGTCGAAAGAAAATTTGTGGCCAGCTTCCCAGGCGTGTTTGGCCAAAGCAGATTTTTCCAGTTGTTGTTTACGCACGTAGGCTTCATGCTCTTTAAGCCGAAATCGAAGGGCCCGACGTGTTTGACCAATATAAACACGATTACACTGGCATGGAATGGAGTAAATTCCAAAATAATTGTAATCAGGAATAATATCCTTGAGTTTGGAATAACCGAGTTTATTGATTGGAGTAAAAGTGACCTTGAAATTAAATTTACGGAGGATGGAAGCAATTTTTGAAGAAATTCGTGGAACGAAAGGAATGCTGATAAAATTACAAGGAGAGGAATCAATCAAGAGTGTACTGCACAGCTTGGGTCTAGTGAGTTTCTTCAAAGCGTCATCAATAATGGTGTAATTGTAACCATGATTTCGAACGATGTCAAGAATATGGTTAAGTTCAATCTTGAGTAATTCTTCAGATGATGACAATTTTAGAGTACATGAGACCAAACCAGTAGAACGTGCTTATCTTCTAATTTTGTGGATGGCGGAAGCAGCATGCGGCGGGAGGCTAACAGCAAAATGTTTCCGATATACGCTGGTTTGTAACCGACGATCTATTTACTAAAACAGCAAGGAAAGGTAATGAACCATTGTTTTCTTCTTCCAAAGTAAATTGTATGTGAGGGTTGACGGAATTTAAGGTGGTGAGAATTGTAGAGAGATCTGAACAATCGTTTGGAAGAATAGCGAATGTGTCATCCACATATCTAATCCACAGTTTAAATGGTATGCGATTAAGAATCTCCTCTTCGACATAATGCATGTAAATATCACATACAATGGGTGAAAGAGGATTTCCCATGCCAAGGTCATCAGTTTGCGAAAATAATTGATCACGGAAAGAAAAGCAAGTCTGTGTGATACAGATCTCCGTAAATTTGACTAATTCACGGATTTCAGCATCAGCAAAATGAAATTCTTTCATACGAAAGATAAGAGCTTCAAGAGCTCCCTGAACGGGAACATTTGTGAAAAGGCTTTTGACATCGAACGAGACCATTTTTGAAGAAGAAAATGAATTTGGAAATGAATTTGGAAGAAGTAAGTACAGTATAATGGTTGTTAGCCAGGAGAGGAGAAAATCTGCGGACGAGAAATTTGGCTAGGGGATGGGTTGCAGTACCGATGTTGGAGACTATGGGCCGCAATGGAATGCCGGGTTTATGAACCTTCGGGAGGCAATACAGTCTTGCGACATTAGCAATAGAAGGAACTACGGATTTCTTCGTTTTGGGATCCAAGATGTTTGATGACCGGACTATTTTACTAACATTAGAGAGTTGAGCGGAAGATGGGTTTTTCTTGATCACTTTACAAGGACCTTCACTGAAGAGGTTGTTGACTCCGATGTATTTTTATTTGTCCATAACCACCATCTGGCTGCCTTTGTGGTTGAAAGTGGGACCTTAGAAAGGTTAAGAACTGCCTTCTGAATAACTTGTGGTTGGGTGGTCTGTGGAGTATCAATAAGCTTCGAAAATTTAATTGAATGTCTATGGAATGATGATGAATGGGAACAACCAAACATTTTTCAAAGCTTTTCTGATCAAAAGAATTAAAATTAGATACACCTGCAGACAGTTTGAGATGGAGCGGGTACAGTTCTTCTTCGATGCGAGCCAAATTTGCCCAGACTCGCTTGATAATGGTACGCAAAATGATTAGTTTGCAAGAAAATAGAGTCTTATTCAAACGAAAACTAGGATTTAAATTGCATTTCAATGAGATAAAATGAGGAATGACCTTACGGTTGAAACGTTTTTTAAAAAATTTAAGATGCTGAAGTTGTTTACATCTTCGAACCTGGAATTTAGAAAATCTGTTTAGATGCAGCAACCTTCATCATGTCACATTCCGTTTTATTATGGTTGCCGGATCTAAACAGACTTTCTGAACTCTGGGTTTGAAGATGTAAACAACTTCAACATCTTAAAAACTGTAGCAACCATAAGGTCATTCCTCAGTTTATCTCACTGAAATAGAATTTAAATTCTAATTCTCGTTGAATAAGACTATTTTCTTGCAAACTAAGCATTTTGCGTACTATTATCAAGGAAGTCTAGGCAAATTTGGCTCACATCGAAGAAAAACTGAACCTGCTCCATCTCAAACTGCATGTGTACCTAATTTTATATTTTTTTGATCAGAAAAGCTTTGAAAAATGTTTGGTTATTTTCGTGCATCATCATTACAGACATTCAATTAAATTTTCGAAGCCTATTAATACTCCACAGACCAACCAACCACCAGTAGTTCAGAAGGCTATTCTTAACCTTTCTAAGGTCCCACTTTCGGAAAAATAACTGAACCTGCTGTCTTTGAACTCTAATTTTTGAATTTCAAAACCTGTTCACCCTAAAAGATTTATCGCTCCTGTGGAGTGTGCTCTACAGTTTAGTAAAATCAACTCCAGCCAAAAAGAGGTACTGAGGCATCTGGTGGCGGAAGCTTTGTCCTCTAACCCGAAACATAACATTCTGATCTCAGATCATGTGATCAAGGGTTTGTATTCAAACGATAATTTGATTATCACTAAAGCAGACAAAGGCGGGCAGATAGTAGTTATGGACAAAGAGAAATACATTGAAGGAGTCGACAACCTCATCAGTGAAGGTCCTTATAAAGTGCTCAAGAAAAACACATCTTCCGATCAACTCTCTAATGTTAGTAAAATAGTCCGGTCATCATCTTGGATCCTAAAACAAAGAAATCCGTAGTTCCTTCTGTCGCTAACTTTGCAAGACTGAATTGCCTCCCGAAGGTTCACAAATCTGGCATTCCATTGCGGCCCATAGTCTCCAACGTCGGTACTGCCACTCATCCTCTAGCTAAATTTCTCATTCGCAGATTTTCTCCGCTCCTGGCTAACAACCATTATACTGTACTTACTTCATCCAATTTCATTTCCAAATTAATTTCCTTTGCTTCTTTAAAAATGGTCTCGTTCAATGTCAAAAGCCTTTTCACAAATGTTCCCGTTCAGGGAGCTCTTGAAGCCCTTATCTTTCGTATGACAGAATTTCATTTTGCTGATGCTGAAATCTAAGAACTAGTCAAGCTCACTGAGTTTATAATAATAATTTCTGCCACCCACGTATTAATTACAGCTCAAACTAGAGCTTTATTCGTTTTGGAGAAAAAGAGACGCTTTCCCCATCCTGGATTCGAACCAGGGTCCCTCCGTTTAGCCCGGAGTGTCTTGGACCGCTAGACGAATGAGGACAGGAAACAACGCTCTCTTTCTCCGTATGTAAAGGTGTTAAGGTATTATTACCCTCCGCAGGGATAACACAATTGCCAAATATGGTCAACACAAGAAAGCCTCCGGGGCGAGATTTTTGTGAGTTTTCGTGGGGGAGTTTGTATCACACAGACTTGCTTCTCTTTCCATGATCAACTATTTTCACAAACTGATGGCCTTGCCATGGGAAATCCTCTTTCATCCATTTTGTGATATTTACATGCATTACGTCGAACAGGACATTCTCAATCGCATACCCTTTAAACTTTGGATTAGATATGCGGACGACACATTCACTCTCCTTCCAAACGATTGTTCAGATCTTTCCATAATCCTTATCACCTTGAATTCTATCAACCCTCACATACAATTCACTTTGGAAGAAGAAAACAACGGTTCATTGCCTTTCCTGGACGTTTTGGTACATAGATCGCCGTCCGGGTTCCAAACCAGCGTATATCGGAAACATTCTGCTGTTAGCCTTCCGCTCATCCACAAAGTTAGAAGACAAGCACGTTCTACTGGTTTGTTTCACGTGCTCTAAAGATTTCATCATCAGAAGAATTACTCAAGATTGAAGTTAACCATATTCGTGACATCGCTCGAGATCGTGGTTACAATCCCACCATTATTGACGACGCTTTGAAGAAACTCACTAGACCTAAACTGTGCAGTACACTCTTGATAGATTCCTCTCCTGGTAATTCTATCAGCATTCCTTTCGTTCCACGAATTTCTTCAAAAATTGCTTCCATCCTCCGTAAATTTAATTTCAAGGTCACTTTTACTCCAATCAATAAACTCGGTTATTCCAAACTCAAGGATATTATTCCTGATTGCAATTACTGGGGAATTTACTCAATCCCATGCTATTGTAATCGTGTTTATACTGGTCAAACACAACAGGTCATTCGGGATCGTCTTAAAGAGCATGAAGCCTACGTGCGTAAACAACAACTGGAAAAATCTGCTTTGGCCAAACACGCCTGGGAAGCTGGCCATAAATTTTCTTTCGACAAGGCCCATCTAATAGAG
Source organism: Dysdera silvatica (assembly GCA_006491805.2). NCBI lineage: Eukaryota > Metazoa > Arthropoda > Arachnida > Araneae > Dysderidae > Dysdera > Dysdera silvatica. The sequence continues at coordinate 97,258,841 of QLNU02015360.1, forward strand.
AAAGTTTCTTCACCAGCCGACCTCAATTTCTTTGAAGCCTTCCATATTCTTTCGCATTCCTCTTCTACTGTTAACGATCAGCTTCCGTTCAATTCCATGTCCTCTATTTGGAGAAACTTCATTCGTCCCATAGCAAAAGACGCGGCTACGGACCCACAACTGGTTTACCCGAACTAATTTTGGACTAGCAATTTGGCATCGATAGTTTTTCTAGCACGTGTGTCACATTAGTGTAACTAGGGTTCTGAAGAAGGAAGCCTAAGACCCCCAGACTTTCCACACTGCTGCCCAGGCAGGTCGTCTGGCATTACAATATATTTTTTCAATATCTAATTTTACTGCTATAATATAATTACATTATATTTATATAGTTATTACATATTTTCTCATTAATTTTTATACCTACTCCCCGAATTATTTTTACTGTAATTAGTACAACGTTCAATTATATTTTCTCACAGTAGCGGAGAATCATTCAATTTGTAATGCCTAGATACTTGTCTGAATAAAATGTTTATTATTATACATTACAAACTTTTACATCATTAACATATGGATTCTATGATTAGCATGCAACTGGTAAAATGAAACAAATTTACATTATAAAGGGCTAATGGTGGAGCCTTAGTGGGAATGTTTAAGGGTTTTTTTTTTTTTATGTTCACATATTTCTCTGTCTTTGTGTGTGTATACTCAAGATATTGAATAAGTGCATAGTACGATGTAGTATTATTTAATGTGCTTTAAGCCACAGTTTAAAAAACACTATTCTGAGGGAGAACTACTATCAATTAAATTCTATAAAACTCAACAACTTACAATCTTTTATGATCAGCTAATTAAGTGAATATACATTCACAAAAAAAAAAAAAAAAATCGACGCACCAAGAAAGAGTTGTCCGATTGTAATGAAATTTCGTATGCAAAGACATTTTGACCGAACATGCAAATGATTAAAATTTGGTGTCCAATGAATGAATAGCGGGAACTCCAGCGCATCGGAACTGCGCATTCAGCAGGTGTATATAAGGAGCGATTCTCAATATGTGGTCAAAATTTCTGTTGCATTTTGACTGCGGATATCTTACGTCGACTGTAACAATGCCTCGCCGAAAGATTCGTGCTCATTACGAGCATATGTCAGAGTTTGAAAGAGGTCGTGCTATCGGATTGAAAGAGGCTGGTTGGACGAATCGAAGAATCGCTGGACATGTGGGTCGAAGCGATGCGGCGATTGGACGGTGCTGGCAAGAGTGGGTCAACAACGGCAGATGTCAGCGTCGGGACGGCAGCGGTCGACCTAGGGCCACAACAGAACGGGAAGACAGAGCGATTGTCAGAGTAGCTGTCACAGCACCGGATTCGTCGTTATCAACTATCCAACGTGTGGCCCGCACACATGTGTCCAACATGACCCTCTGCAGACGACTGAGAGAGCGGAATTTACGCTCGCGCTGACCGTTACGCCGCTTACCTCTCACGCCTTTACACCGTCAAGTCCGATTACAGTGGTGCCGGGCTCGATCAACTTGGAACTGCGCTGACTGGGGACGTATAGTCTTTAGTGACGAGTCCCGTTTCCAACTGTGTCCTGACGACAACCGCAGACGTGTCTGGAGACGTCCAGGGCAGCGTGGGGATCCTGCCCTTACTATCGCACGCCACACATGCCCACAACAGGGCGTTATGGTCTGGGGTGCCATCTCCTTTGATAGCCGGACCCCTTTGGTGGTCATTTCTGGCACACTTACAGCACAGCGGTACGTAGACGACATTCTACGACCGGTTGTGTTACCGTTCCTTTTGCGACACCCTGGACTTACGTTTCAACAAGACAATGCCCGGCCGCACACGGCACGTGTTGCTATGAATTGTCTTCAAGCTTGCCCAACACTTCCTTGGCAAGCTAGGTCTCCTGATCTCTCTCCCATAGAGCACATTTGGGACGCTATGGGAAGGCGATTGCAACCATCCCGGAATGTTGACGATTTAGCCCGACAGTTGGAGACAATTTGGCAAGAAATTCCGCAGGACACCATCCGGGATCTTTATCAGTCTATGCCACGCCGGGTGACAGCTTGCATCCAGGCCAGAGGTGGACCAACGCCTTATTGACTTCCTCCCTTTGTAACGGTCAAACTCTGCAATAAATCATTCAATTGTTCTGAAATTTTAATCGTTTCTTTTTCTATGTATGTTCTTCACATCCACCAATTTTTATCGCAATCGGACAACTCCTTCTTGGTGCGTCGATTTTTTTTTGTTATAGAGTGTATTTTTAATGCAGAAATTCTTGATGTAATCATCATCATATTCAACCATTATCTATCCACTGCTGGATGAAGGTCTCTCCAAATGCTTTCCACACAAGTCTATCCTGGGCCATTCGTTTCCACGTCACCCCAACCTCTTTTCTTATTTCATCCACCCATCTAGTTTGAGGACGTTTTCTAGGTCTTCGGTGGTCTCTTGGAATCCAGTTCAGAATTTCTGTTGTCCATCGTTGATCAGTTCTTCTTGCAATATGCCCAGCCCATCGCCATTTCAGTCCTTTTACTTTAACAATGATGTCCTCTACTCTAGTTTGCTCTCTCACCCAAGTGTTTCTTTTTCGATCTCTCCTAGTTATTCCAAGCATGCACCTCTCCATGCTCCTTTGCGTTGTCTGTAACTTTCGTATTGCTCCAACTGTTAGACTCCATGTCTCTGATCCATAAGAGAGGACTGGCAATACACACTGGTTGAAGACCTTTCTTTTTAGACATAAAGGCAATTTCCCCTTCAGGATAAAACTGTTTCATCCGAATGCACTCCAGCCAAGTTTAACACGTCTGTTGAGTTCTTTCATAATGTTACCTTTCATTGGAATCGGTTTTCCAAAGTAAATATATGAATCAGTAACTTCTTGCTCAATGTTGTCAACTTGTATTTTTGTTTTGTTTACGAAACTGTTGAACATGATTTTAGTTTTTTTCAAGTTTATATTGATTCCAATTTCTTTACTTCTAGTTGAGAGTAATAGCAAAATGTATATAACAAAGCAAGTTTATTTAAATTAAAAAGAGGATGTAATCTGTTTATACTATGGCCATAAATTATTCCATTGTGTGACAGGCAATCTGCAAGTCTGGCATTTTAATAGAATCTTAAAAGAGAAAAGGTTTCAAGGGCTGAAGGAGACACTTTTAAAAGATTTGGAATAATAATTAAATTTACATATCTTAACAGAGTTCCTATATACCTAAGTATCTACTACATGACATGGGTGCCCATACGAGGGGAGCTTGAGCCCCCCCTTAGATGTTTAGGAATTTGATTTGCATGATTCTACTATGCATTTACTTTCAAAAGTTTTACAGTCACATTTTAAAATAAGGTACTTTTTAGCTCATTACTAATTGTCAAGCAGTATCAATTATTTTTGTAGCATTTCGGTATCTTATACATTCACTAAAACGTTTGACAGCTTTGAGGTGGTAATCTTTTTCAACCCATCCCTAGAAGTACTCATATGGGCACCCATGTGACATGATTCAAAGAATTATTACTAGGGCCAAGCTGTTTATGACAGTTGCATTGTTTTGGCTTTTTTTTCTGTTTTTAGAGAAGTTTAGGAGATTTTTCCTCCTTTTAGCTCATTTTTGGCCAATTTTGTTATAAAAGCAAGTTGCAATAACCAAAACCAGGATTTCTAGGGTAAAAAAAAAAACAACGTTCAACAGCTTTCACTGTCAATCAACTACATATATCAATTGCAGCCTTTTCATTTTACTTTTCCTTTAGCGCTATTCCCAACTTTTATTTCAACCCTGCGATCACATTTCCTGTTACCTTATATTAAGTATTTTTATCGAATTTCGAGGTACTTGAAAAATTAATCATTCAACCATCTGTCAGCTATTTGAGAAATATTTTACTCTTTAGAGTGGGACATAACGTTTTACCTTTTATAATGCATGCTACACCAAACATAGTAGAAGCTGAAAAAACAATTGAATGTTTTTATCCAAAGCTAGTGCATGTCACTTGCCTTGATCACACCTTACATTAGGGTTGCTGAGGAAATTCAGGCAAATTATCTGGACGTCGATAAAGATAGACTTGTTTCTAATGTTACAAAAAATTCTTGAAATCTCTTTATCGTACAGAAAGAAACCTTTAAAATGCAAGCTGCTAGTATAACTTCGTCGCCAAATCCTTTGACAATGCATTAGGGAACATGGTTGGATGCTCAATGGTTGCATATTTGTTACAGCGAAAATTTTGATGCTATATAGGCGACAGTAAATGATTTTCAGACAGAGAATTTAGCAAATTAAATTTAGCAAAGGATCTATTCAAATTGCACAACGTCCATTCTCTCGGAAAAAAGTGGAAGGAAATTTGGCTTATATAAGATCAAACTTCAGCATTTTACCTTCCATTATTAATGGCTCATACGAAGAGAATGGAACTCGTTGACTTAATTGGTTACAGCGATAAAGAAAGCGAAGTACTAAAAAACGCCAAGAGGAAAGATTTGACAGGCCATTGTTGCAAAATAAAACTACCTTTTAGGGGAAAAAAAAACAAAAACAAAAAAAACCTGTGGGTTTCAGACTTTAAAAAATTCTGGTATCTTGACTGGAGAGGCAGAAACATTGGAAATTGATGACGAATTTTCCATAAAAATGAACATGCTTAATGCAGATATGCTCCAACAACATATGTAAGTTTCTTTCTACGAGTCATGGCACCAACATATGTTAAGTTTTCAGAAGAGTTTTTCAAGGTATAAGAATTTGCTTTCAGAAAATAAAATAGACAATAGAATTTTGGCAATGTGAAAAAACGCATAATTATTCAGTGCAATTTTGATATCTTGCAAGAGATTAGATTACACACCATTCAAATTCATTTATAACAGGTATATTTACTTCCTTTCTTCTGACGTATTATGGTGAAAGAATGAAAATTCCAGTCTATGAATTGTCTAACGGTGAAGTTATTTAATTTACAACTTGGAAAAACATAATACGAATTGTTTTGGGGGATTTTGTTTTTAATATTAAGGGCATTTTTTCGACTTTTTAGGTCATTTTTCCATCTTTTTAAGAGCACTTTTTATGACATCAAGATCCGGGCCCTAATTATTACCTAATGATAGTATGAAACATACAATTTCCTAATTGTAAACATATAATAGTATACCTCAGGTGGCTGTGTTACACTTGTAAATTGTTTCCATTGCATTCGCTGTTTTTGGCTCATAACTTGGCTCAACTGAGTTACAGCTTGGACATAAACGATGTTGTATAAAACTTGGACTATACAACTAAAATAAACTAAAAAAAATAAAAATTAACATGTGCTTGTTCATTGTCAACCACTTAACAATATAGTAATTCTAATAATTTACAATAAACAACCAAAATTAACAATTATTTTTGTTAAGGAAAGTTTCACACAAATAAACTATCAGTACAACGATATAGTGTAAATATCTATTTCATGAGCCTAAGTGAAGTACAGTACAGGAGGACCACCATATCCATGAGTGATACATTCCAAGACCAACTGTAAATAGTAGTGAACTATGTATTTGTTGTTTACATACATACCTATGATGAATTAAGGTGTGCTTCACATTTTTCAAACACTTCACAGAGTATAATTTTATTTACATAGATAATAAAATTTAGATGAATGTAGCAGCTGGTATATAAGCAATATGAAAACAGAGAAAGTCTGTGACAGAAAATGCAAAGGTTCAGAACATCCTGAAATAATCCTCTGATTTTTGATAAATTTTGCATTTCATATTTATTTGGACAGCCTTCATTTCTAGTTTATTTAAGTTCAATAACCTATAAATGCTCCATTCAGCTGAATGATATCACACACTATTTCTCCATGCTTATAGTACTTTTCAATCTAAGAAAATGCAACCAACACTCATCTATAGAAAATTTTTCTGGCACATTTTCTTCATACTTAAGAATTTTCCATTCACCCCAATGTTGAGAAATATCTATATTAAATGTTAAATCTCCCCCAAGTCTGATTATCTGTGGCTCACTGCAAGGCAGCTTAAATTTTCCGAATTGTAAACACCTAACATCTTTTAAAATATTATCCTCCCTGTCAAAGGCTAGTTGTTTGGTCAGATATTTCACGCAACATGTTTCTGTATACCATGACATAAATGAAGTGCATCTATTTTATTTCAGTTCTTTGGTTAGCTTTTCACTGCAACAGACGTCTCATACAGGCAGTAAACTTTCCTCAATAATGGAGAAGCTTGGTTGTATTTTTATGGAGCAGTGACAGCAGGGGTCATTCTACGCGAAACAAGGTGAGAACATACATACAGTTTTAATAATGGAGAAGCTTCCAATGGATTTACTTTTACAAACTTTATTTTTTAGCTTCAGTAGGAGCTACTTCCCTTTGTCATAAAGTAAATGGAACCATAGTTCCTTCTAGTTGGAAGAACTTCATGTACGTAAAAAAAAACTTAGCAGTATCCATTACAAATATCAATCACGTCTTCATATCTGGTTCTGTGATCATCTTGATAATTTCCTTATCATTTCCTGGTTTGGATCAGGTTAATTGCATTCTGACGTATATACTTGAGAAAATCCTCAATAAGTGCATCCCATTGTTCTAACATCCATTTAGAAGCTGGGCCTATTGTTAACGAGCGAGAGGACACATGCTTCATAAAACGATAATTGTGTGCACCAACCTTATTCTGGACAGTTTAATAATCATGCCACCTAGAAGGCCAATCATCAAAGAACTGAAACACACACGTTATGAGATCAGGAACATTATGACCCTTCCCTTCAAGTCTAACCTGAAAAGCATTACTTGTAGCTTGCTCGAAGTTCACCTGTCAATTAACCCTGCCTTTCTAACTTCAAGAATACTTCCATCCAACAATCTTTTCATTCATTTTAGGCCCATTATGGCTGATCATGAGAAAATTTTTTGAAGATAATAATAATAACTTCTTATGTAGTCCTTCTGCTGTAGCATGCATTCCAAAAAAAGTCTACAAGTGCCTCTGGACAACTTTACATTCACTTTCTGACCAACAACAAACTGCAATTTGGAGCTATTTTTGACTGCCTTCGTTTGTTGTTCCATCGTAACCAACTGTATAATATGAATTTTGTACTTCACTAATAGTTTTTCCCCCAGAAATAAGTGCGAAGAGCTTCTGTAATAAGGTACATCATTTAAGTTGGTGATAAAGATAAATCATCCGGAAATGAAGACCAAAACATTTCTCTAAATACATTTATTATTTCACGGTTCAAGTTCAAGAAATAATGTGAAAGAACCATCTTCAAAGCCCAAATTATTTTAGCTTTCATTGCATTTTCTTTCCTAGTAAAGCATGAATAAGTAAAAGGCAACATGTTATTTAAAAACAAGGGACTTTTAGGGACCACCACTAAAAGCACTGTATAATAATATGTATGAGGGGGAAATACAGGACTTCGTAAGTAAGAACCAACATTGCCATGAACCTAAATATGCAATATATCTAGAGAATAAATGAGAAATTTTGCAGGTAACAAGGCTAAAAAGACAGCAGGCAACCTTGTTATAAAACAAAAAGGGGAGGAAAAGCAATTAAAACTCTAATGTTCAAACTTTATAACCCAAGAATGCAAAATAGGTAATCTAAGATGGAACTAATAACTTCTAAACCATGATATACACTGGTGTGCAAAATACAAAAATTAAGGACAAGGCAGAAAAAGTAACATGACAGCAAAACGAAGAGGCAGAACCTTCCAAAAGACAAATCAGGAAACGACCTAGGGTCCGATACAGTAGAACATTTGCATATACGCATCATGATGTAATGTGTGAGTGCGGGTAGGGTATGGAGTGTGATCAGCATTTCAGTGGAAGCTTTTGCACAGGGTACATCAGTTTGAATGACGGGAAATTGCTGCAGCAGTGTGAGATGTACAATGGACAGTCCCATAGACAACATCTGAATAACTTTATGCGAGGTCAAATCATTGGAGAGTTGGAAGGTCAAAGTGCGATGAGTGGGACCGAGGAGTTTGCAATCATACACAGCATCATGTCACGAGCGTGGACGATATTTTGAACGACAGGAATAGCTGTCCGAAGGTTTAGTGGTGGTCTCCATGAGCAACCATGGCAAGGGAGGACCGGTATCTTGTTCTACAGGCAAAGAGAGATCGAAGGTTGACAGTGGGTGAAATCGCAAACCATATGCAACACACTATTGGACAGCTGCCATCACATTTCACTGTGGCTAGGAGACTGTACACAGGTGGTTTATTCACTTGGCAACCAGTATGATGTGTGCCATTGACGCCTACTCTTCAGAGACTGTGTTTTCTAGTGCCAGGAATACGAGGAATGGGGAGCTCAACAAAGGAGTCGAGTGCTGTTTACGGATGATAGTCGATTTAGTCTCATTAGCGATTCTGGATGTCTATACATCTGGAGAGAGTGGGGAACACACAATCACCCCTCCAACATCGTCTAAAGACATGCTTGGTGGTCGTATGGAGCTCCACATCTTCCAAGGAGGTTCAGTCACTGGCGATCGCTATTGTACCATAGTTCTCCTTCTTCATGTCCGTCTTTTCCGGGGTGCTGTGGGTCCAGAATTCCTCTTCATGGATGACAACGCTACACCTCATAATACAGTGGCTGTCGCTGAGCTGTCAGAGAGTGAAGATATTCATCGTATGGAATGGCCCGCACGGTCTCCGGACCTGAATCTAATAGAACACGTGTGGAATGTTCTCGGGAGATGCTTGACAGCACATTGTCATCCACCAGCAACAATTCCTCAGCTGTGATCGGCATTACAAGAGGAATGGGCCATGATGCCTCAAGAGCTCATCGACAACCTCGTACTGAGCATGAACAGACTGTGCACATCCTGCATTGCAGTCAGTATTTATCACGTTCCCTACTGAAAACTGTGTTTTTCCTGCCTGCCGCCTATCACATGGACGTATCTGTCCTCCTGTGCTGAAAGCCCACTTTTGAATAAAAGTCCTTTGTATCCTTTGGATTCCTGTCTTGGTCAGTATTGTTCACATTTTCCTTAATCTTACATCTTGGAAATATTATGGTATGCTTTGTACCCATTTGAAACACTGGGGTGCAACATTAAATGCGAAAAACTGTCCTGTCCTTAATTTTTACACACCAGTGTATTTGCATATGACAAAGGCTTGACAAATCCAGTTGCCACTAGCGATTAGATTTTTGCAGTGGAGAGTAGAAAATTGTATTTTCCTGCTAGGTTCAAAGACTTTCATTTTAAGGTAAGAGAGTATGGTTCACCATGATTTGTTAATTCCTGCACATAATTAAGCATTCGAGGAATTGAACCCAGTTTAGTATTCGTAAAAAGTCACGGTTATAGTTGTTTGGTCACCAAATGTCAATAATAAGAAGATAAGAACTTCAATGGCATCATTTTCTAAATTCATGGTATAGCTGGTAAAAACTAAGTACTGTATTATTTAAATACTAATAAAAAAAATAAAAATTGAAAATACATTAAAACCTTTATTTCAAATATCAAAATAACTTGCTTAAACAGAATATTGAACTTACCTTTATCAATATTAAGTGGAAGAGTTAGAATTAACTGCAGCAATATGGCAACACAATCACGTAATAAAAGTGGTACTTCAGAGTCAACAACAGCAACACTTTAAAGAAAGAAAAAATATTCTAACAAAAATATGACAGTACTTACAAAAATTTTTCTCTGAAAAATAAAGAGGCAAAAGGTAAAACAGTAAATGAAAATATAATCTTGCATTTCAAGCTATAATAATGAGAATTTACATGAATCCAACCATTACATTCCTCTTTACCTCAAAAGCGATTAATTTGTATAAAATCAATTAAAGACACCTAGTTGGATAAGATGATTAGTTTATATAAAGCACTTTAAAGATACATTTCAATTAACACAGTTTAAGATTACGACAATACTATGAGTACAGGTACGGGCAAATCACATTTCACCAAGTAAGTGCAGATTAATTAATCATTATTCAATTTATAAGGTTTTGTTGAAAACATTTTTGAAATATTTTTATAATATAATGTTTCACATACGTAACTAAAAATGACAGAAAAGAAAGTAATTGGCATCAATTAAAAAAATCAAGTACATAGAAAACTTTTTGTTTTGCATGTAGATTCCTGTAGGTTTCCACAGTAGGTACATGTAACTGCATTATTGTAGGCATATGAACTAAATAAAATGTAGGGTCTCAAACACCAAAATCGCATTTTTTTATAGAGCAGAAGACTTCAGGTGGTAAGATTAATGCCATCTTAATTAAAGGGCCCTGACTCAAGTAGGGGTTCCAAATTAGCAAACTTTTTTTTTAATTTTATTATTATTATTACAAAAAAATTTTGAAATTTAATAGGGTAAAGAAAATGCCTCCAACCAAAAAAAAAACCAATTGAGTTCCCGAATGCATTAAAACGGCCATGGGTATAACGAATAAAAATTTAACTACACACTCTATGCCCAAAAGTATTCAGACGCTTCGGATTTTAAAATTTTTTTTCGAATTTCTAAAAAACTACATGACCAATTGTTCTCTAACTGTGGAGTTATATAGAATATGTTTGAATGCATACTGTCCAATAAAGTTTAGGTGACTTGTGTATTTAGAAAACCACCCACATGTTGACAAAGTGAACAAATGTATTTGATCACCCTGTATCATAAAAAGCTGGAAATTATTTGTAACTTTAATAAAATATTTAACCAGCTATGCTTAATGCCTGTGCATTTTCTTAAAACAAACATATATATCCAAGAAGATAGAAACGTTCCTTTAAGAAAACCCAAATTTTGTCATAATTTTTTTGTTTATAACATACACAATTTTCAGTCAAATTTCACAAGACTTACAGAACATTTGTCAACGTACAAGAAAAATATTATACTTACATTAGAAATTAATATATTGAATAAACGATGAGATATGAGTATTTGAAGAAAATAACTTTTTACTGCGCATGCGCGAAAGATATGAATAACTTCCTTTCATAATTTTGTAGTCAATAGTATAGGGCAACTTCAAAAAAATAAAAATAAAACAGTGGGATATCTTGAAAATTCAGAAAGTTATCGACGATATAGTGAGCTGTATTTCTCTAATTCTCTGAAAGTAGCTAGATGATAAGGGGGTTTTCCACAAATTGTCATATTCCAAATTACCAAACACCCCTGTTCTAAAAATGAAATATTCCAGATTTATGCAAATAAGGATCAAAAGTATTCGAGTACCTGCATGTTTTGCTTCTCCTTTACAGAAGTCAAAAACCTTGCTTGGTGCAGAATGACCATTGTTGTCCTTGCGCCATAAAAATACAACAAACCAACAAGAAGTCAAAAATTAGTATGAAGTGGGACCACCTTTTGTTGCAGTGATGACTGCCACTCTATCGGGGAGGCTATCTACTAGTTTCTGGAATTTTTCAGTGGGAATTGCATGCCATTCTTGCAAAAGAATATTAGTCAGCTCTTGCGCCAATGTGGGCCATTTTGGCCTAGCTCGCAGTCGACGTTCTAATTCATCCCATAGGTGTTCTATGGGATTTAGGTCTAGGCTCTTATCAGGCCAGTCCAATTCCTCAACATCCATGTCAGCAAACCAGCTCTATACAGCCCTTTCTGTGTGGATAGGAGCACGATCTTGTTGAAACAAGAATGGACCCACTCCAAACTGTTGTCACAATGTGGGCAGCGTGGAATTGTCTAAAATGTCGAGATAGCCTCCCGTCTTCAGAGTTCCCTTCAAAGGAATTAAAGTGCCAAGCTCGAACCATGAGAAACCACCCCAAACCATTATGCTTCCACCATCAAACTTAACTTGCGGCACAATACAGTCAAGTAAAAAGCGTTTACCCAGCATTCTCCACACCCAGACTCTACCATCTGATTGCCAAATAGTGTACTGTGATTCATCGCTCCATAACACTTCACGCCACTGCTGCAGGCTCCATGTTTTGCACACTTTGAACCATTGTAAGCGACGCTTGGCATTGGTTGCAGTAATGCTTGGTTTATATGCAGCTGCTCGGCCATGAAAACCAAGACTTTGCAGTTCCTGACGAACTGTTTTTGTGCTGACGTTGCATCCAGAGGCTTTTTGAAAATCCGCACGAACTTTTTCCGTCGATTTCATGCGGTTCGCTTTCACAACTCTTTTCATCACTCTGCGTTCCCTGTCTACTAGACGGAGTGGTCGACCAGGTCGTGGATGCACCGTTGTAGTCCCCGTATGTTCCCACTTTACGATAACATCATTAACGGTGGAACGGGGCACTCGTAACATCACAGAAATCTCACGAACAGATTTTCCACAGCGGTGACAACCAATGACTTCACCACGTTCAAAATCATTTAGCTCGCCCTTTCCTCCCATTTTACTTTTCTAGCTTTGAAATTATAATTGTTAACTCGTCAGACTTCTTTTATACTTGTCTGAGAGCTAGAAATTTGACGTCACTAACAGAATCCACCACGTAGAGGGGTGTCCGAATACTTTTGATCCTTATTTGCATAAATCTGGAATATTTCATTTTCAGAACAGGGGTGTTTGGTAATTTGGAATATGACAATTTGTGGAAAAAACCCTTATCATCTAGCTACTTTCAGAGAATTAGAGAAATACGGCTCACTATATCGTCGATAACTTTCTGAATTTTCAAGATATCCCACTGGTATTTTTTTTAAGTTGCTCTATACTATTGACTACAAAATTATGAAAGAAAGTTATTCATATCTTTCGCGCATGCGCAGTAAAAAATTATTTTCTTCAAATGCTCATATCTCATCGTGTATTCAATATATTAATTTCTAATTTAAGTATAATATTTTTCTTGTACGTTGACAAATGTTCTGTAAGTTTCGTGAAATTTGACTGAAAATTGTGGATATTATAAGCAAAAAATATGTGACAAAATTTGGGTTTTCTTAAAGAAACGTTTCTATCTTCATGAATATACATGTTTGTTTTACAAAAATGCACACAGGCATTAAGCATAGCTGGTTAAATATTTTCTGAAAGTTACAAATAATTTCCAGCTTTTTATGATACAGGGTGATCAAATATATTTTTTCACTTTGTCAATATGTGGGTGGTCCCCTAAATGCACAAGTCACCGAAACTTTATTGAAAAGTGGGCGTTCAAGTATGTTCTATATATCTCCAAAGTTAGAGAATAATTGGCAGAGTAGTTTTTTAGAAATTCGAAAAAAATTAAAAAATCCAAAGTGTCCGGATACTTTTGGGCATATAGTGTAGATATGCGAATATAGAAATATGCAGCAATTTCAAGCTCAAAATTGGTCAATTGCGTATTATAAAATGCAAAGAATATTCCTCTAAACATATTGCATTCTGCTGACGAAAATGGCGCATATGGGATACAATTTCCGGTATACAAAAGCAGGCATCACATTCAACGTCCTCTTTCTAAAAAGTAAACTCAATTTCCTTGATTTATGAAAATCTTTGCACTACAGCAATTGGAATAATTAATGGAATAAATGAATTTTATATTGTTTTATTGCCGTGTTCTCGCAAGTGCAACACATAAAATTTCATCTTAATTTTTATTATTCATTTGTCAATTTCTTTTTACTCGTTTTCTATAGCACCATAATTCCCCTATTGGCAACTTTTGAATTCTCCCTGCTAGAACATTTCTTCCCATGTTTTAATTAGTCTACCTGTCAAATTTGAGATGATATCCTAGCTTACTTATAGAAGGTTCTAAACAAGGAAACTTTAATTATATGTGGACACCTTATACTTTTATTCCATGACCTACATAAATATGCAGTTGCCAATGATTTGGGGACAGCATAAAGAGTGAATCCCAATTTTCTTGTATATAGGTATTATAATTCCGGATAAATAAAAATTTATTCTATCTCATGTTTTATCTTTTTGAAAATTGAAATATACTATAAATTGCACTTTCGGAACTGCATTTTTATTAATTTGTAAATATGAAATTAAAAATTTTATAACATTTTGGGACAAAGCATATAATGCAAAATTAAATAAAATTTACCATTACAGGTGTCTAAAATAGCTCTAAAAGACAAGCTAAAATTACCTATATATATTATCAGATGTTTGTCCTGTAAGTTGAGTCCATATTTGTGTTGGCACGTTTTGGGTTAACACCCTTGAGTGCATTGAGAGCACATGCAGTAAAGGCACTAGAGCAAAAATGAGAACATGTACTTATTTAGTCAAAGCATTTACGTATTTTTTTCATACACATATCTTTTTATAACTTTCTATACAGGCAAGTCATTTGAGGGATGCAGGAAGGAGTTGGAGTTGGTTCTGAGGAAGCAGAGAGAGCAGTTTTGGCACAAACTTGGCAAACACACGTCTCATACTCAAATCTTGAGTCAGAATAGATTGAACTGAATTGTAGCTAATGTGGTACTCTTCAGATAACTCACGAATAATGATTCGACGATTTTCCCGCACAGCTGAATGCACATGTTGGATGTTTTGATCAGTTTTGTTGGTTGAGGGCCTCCCCAGACGTCTGTCATTTTCGACAATTTCACAGCCATCTTGGAAACATTTGAACCACTTATAAACTCCTGTGTGGCTCATACTTTCTTCCCTATAAACTTTCTTCAACTTTGCATATGTCTCAGCACAGGTATCGCCAAGCTTTTAATGCAGATTCTCTGTTCAACTTTCTGTCATAATGAATGCGACGACAACACAGTAATGACGTTTGTTCAAAACGCTGCTGTAAAGAAGTGGTGGGAGCTATGACGTTGTGACTTTTGGTGCATGTGTGGGAGGGTTCAAGGTCAATATCTGCCAAGCATCTTCACTCTGCGTGCATTTTCCTTAAGCGTTGAGCACCAGTCCTGTTACTTTTTGATCACACCTCATATACTAGATAAATGGGACACTAAGACGAAAAAACACAAAACTAACACAGTTAAATGTTTAATTACTGAGTGGTTGACAATTGTTTCAACAGAAAAAAATGTCAGTCTTCCTCAGAACCTGCTATAGATCTGAATGAAGTCAACACTATAATTACCATAAATATAGGAAACCATGCTGCCATATATCGTTAGAAACTGTAGTGTAACTCTGCTGTTCCAAAGGTCTCGAATACTCTTACTACCAATATTCATTCATTACACTCCTATCCATTCTTCTAACTTTACTTTAAAAAAATCTATTTTATCAACTTCAGTCTTCAAAGTTTTGTTGCATGCTGTGACTGTCTAACGTGTTTTCTATGTATATTAACCCTTTAATTTGAATTGCTCTCCTACCAATTACAACATTGCTTATGAGATATAGCACCTTATCACTCATTCCACACTTATTAACTAAATATTTTACATTTACACCTCTCTCCATTTGTATCCGAACCCGGGTAGCTTGAGCTGGTCAAATTCACATCTTTACTCATAGTCACACAAGAAAACCATGCGTAATCTGTTTGCTACGATGCAATCACACTTTTATCTACTAATTCACTCACCAACAATAATCTTGTATTATTTATAACTACTCCATCAATCTGCATTCTCAATGTTCATTTTGGTACGTCTATGTTTAATTTCATGTCTTTTTTTTAATTATGTTTATTGTAGTTCCATTATTGTAAACTCATGTTTGTAAAAATTGCAACACCATGAAGGAATCACTTGATTGAGCTGAAACTTTCAGGAAATGCAAATTAGGGTATGCTATTCAAATGATTAGAATTTCAGAGTCATCACGCATGCGTGGGCTGAGCAGCGCCCTCTGAACTGCTGATGGATCCGTAT
This sequence comes from Dysdera silvatica, assembly GCA_006491805.2. NCBI lineage: Eukaryota > Metazoa > Arthropoda > Arachnida > Araneae > Dysderidae > Dysdera > Dysdera silvatica. The sequence goes on from QLNU02015360.1 coordinate 97,274,706, forward strand.
AAATAGAGGGCTGTAGCGGGGCGTGTATGGTTATCTGCTAGTGGTAAACGTTACATGAGACGTCACTATGCCTCTACGACGAAAGAGGGCGACATTTCAGCAAGTTACGGAGTTTGAACGGGGACGAATAATCGGCCTTCGTGAAGGAGGGTTTTCTTATCGTGCAATAGCAGCTCGTATGGGGCGTAACAGCAGCACAGTGATGCGAGTGTGGAAGCAGTGGGTTCAAGAGAACCAGACAACTCGGAAATCCGGGAGTGGACGCCGAAAGGTGACGTCAGCACGGGATGATAGACACCTGGTCCGCATGGCGGTGACGGACCGTTTTGCTTCATCTGGACAGTTGGCAGAACGTTGGTGCACTGCTACAGGTGTATCATTGTGTGCTTCATCAATTCGTCGGCGTCTACTGCACCGTATTAGACATTATACCGGTGAACGCCACCTTCCGGAGTGCGTTATCCAACGTCATAGTGGACGAACGCCTAGCGTTATGGTCTGGGGTGCGATTGCGTATCATGGACGATCTCAGCTGCTACGAATTGTGGGTAATCTTAACAGCAACCGGTACATCAATGAAGTTCTGGAGCCCGAAGTTGTTCCCTTCCTTCAAGGCATTCCCGGAGCTGTATTTCAACAGGACAATGCCCGCCCACATATTGCCAGGAATGTTCAAGACTTCTTTTCATCACAACAGATACAGCTTCTTCCTTGGCCTGCCTATTCGCCGGATATGTCGCCGATTGAACATGTGTGGGATTTCGTTGGTCGGCGTCTCGCTCGTGATCCTCGTCCCATAGCTACTACAGATGAACTTTGGGGTCGCACACAAGCAATCTGGAATGCTCTTCCTCAGGCACACATTCAACATCTGTTTGATTCCATGCCACGTCGTATAGCATCACTTATTGCAGCGCGTGGTGGCTTCACCAAATACTGATTTTCGACATGTAATATTGTTTTTTGCTTTGTAATTTTAATCGTTTATTTGTATCAACACAGGTCGTTTGTACATTAAATTTCATTCAATTCGGACGAGTCCTTCATGGTGTTGCAATTTTTACAAACATGAGTATATATAAGAAATATTGGATGTTATGCCTGAATTTGAATAAATAAATGTGAGAAGATCTTTGACTTTATCCAAACATTAGCAGTCATTAACTCTTTGGAATCAAAAGATATGAAAGATGTGTATATTGACATGGTTAAATGTATGCATAAAAGTACAGGTGCAAAATTTCAATTACATAAGGATACCAAAGATGCCAAAATTGACAATGGAGTGATAAAGGAAGCTACTCTATCTCCAAAATAATATAAAGAAACATACCAAAACAAGCTTTTTGTTTCACATTTGGAGTTGATCCACTTTTTTGAATTAATTCAATTTCCAAGTTTGTTCTATGCAGTAGAAATAAAGCATATTAACATCTTACAAATTATGATATGAATAAAAGTAAGTAATCTCAAACATTAAAATGTCATCCAAAATGAGAAAATATACAAACAGTATGAAAGTTGACACTGAGAAAATGTATAAAATACATGTCATTTAATCAAAACATTTTTTTGGATGATAATGCATAGGTTAGTGCATTATATAGATACATACTATTACATTTTATTAGCTGTTTACATGCCAATATTCCAAAAATGGAACATGAGTTTTGATGAAACATTGTACAGGTTAATAATATTTGAAATGCTCTCTCTCTCTCTCTGTGTGTGTTTGCATGCATAGAAATGTGTTCTTGGAATATTGTTTTTATCTTAAACTGTAACTTTCTTTTAATAATATTTAGAGCTTTGCTTTTTTCTTTCTTTCCTGCTTCAAATTTTCTAAAAAATCCAATTTGATTGAGAATTACAAAATATTTCATATGCATAAAAAAAAGACTAATGTATAATACTAGACTACTGAGAATTGTTTGTATTTAACTATAAAAATGTTTTTTAAACAATTTAACGAAATGCTGCTAGAGCACAATATCATCGTTTTACCATTCCTCCCATTGAAGATAAAACGACCAGTCGAAAACATCGCACACTCGTCATGAAACAATGTAAGGCATGAGAGTTACAAAAATGCTACCAGGGGTAGCAGCATCACCAAATTGGATCACCCACGATCGGCGGAATCAAACATCGCAGATCGTGCAGTTCCAGTTCAAGAACTTCTGGAAATAAGTTTTTTTTTTTTTTTTAAAGTTAGGGAAATGCATCTAGGGAACACTTTCTTTCGTTCCTTCCGCTCTAGAGTTCTGCCTTTTTTTTCTCCAACACTCCCCTGTGTCAATAGATGATTCAATTAAAAACAGATCAGTCAAAGTAAGCAATTAATAGCCAACCAGCAATTGTTTTATTTTGGCGTAATGGGGCACCCTCACTGTCCATACAGTAGGACGAGAAGGAATACCCAGATTTATAAATAAACAAGTTGGTCAAGTGATAATGGCACCTATTTTAAAAGGCAACACACCTTTTTCTCTTTACTACATAATTTCGCCAATCTGCCCTTCCTTTTGTCTTAATTTGAAATTCTGAAAAAATCACATCAAACAGCCACATTCCTCTCTATTTAAACATTGGGAAAAAATTCAGGCATCAAATAAAATAAATCTGTTCATAGAAACATTATTTTACTTTATAATAATACACATAATCATTAATATCCCCCCTCCCTCCCATGCTCTGATTTTCCATAGCAAGATTTTTTTTCTTTAGTGGCTAGCTTAACATTGGAAACCAGGTAGGATGAACTGCTCTTTTAAAAGCAGGGATAAAAACTTGTGTACAGGGTAAAATTGGGAACGAGGCGCTAAAAGATCACAGTGCCATGGGTATTACACACTTTATATCTGAATGTGAGAGAGTGGCTTTTGCTCGCAAAAGCCATGTTATGAGCTGCATGGTCACATTCCACATTCGTTCTGATGTTGATTGGTGCTGTGGGAAGAATGGCAATAAAAATCAAATGAAAATGTGCTACAAAGAAATATCGATGATCGGGAGAGCAAAATTATGGAATTTTAAAAATTTTAAATCTTTTTTAAAAAATTAAGTACTTTTAAGTCTAGTATGAACCCTTGCACAAAGGGAAACGCCATTGTGACATATGACTACAATCGTTAGAATAAATGTCGTCCATTCATCCCAATAATACAAAACTTAAAGATTGAGGACGTGTTTAGCCACAGAACAAGGACTGAAAATTAGAGTGATATTAAATGAGAAAATAAGAATTTGGAGCATAAAAATCAGTTTCGGGACAAGTGCAGAAATCAAGTTTGGCACAAAATGCACAGTTTAAGAGTTTTGGAACAGAAATTTTAAATTAGCACATGAGTTCAAATTTTACATTCCTGAAAGTACTAAATTCTTACTGATTCTGAACACAGAAATGACTTACAAACGTTTTTGCAAAAGTGTGTTAAAACTATTAGCAGAATTTCAAGGTATTATTTAATTTACGAACTGTGTATGGCTCTAAGGATGAACTGGTCAAATTTTACAGGTACATTTTTGCAATTTTTTTTAAATCTTGGTGAAATTCCATTGCAGAACTATCTTTATGCACAAATGACTTATAAGCTGAGCTGCAAATCAGTGACATTTCCAAAATATGGTCCACTTATGGTTACCGTGAACTTCATATTTGATTTGTAACGATCAATTCAGGAATTTGTAGTGATTACTTGAATGTTATGTGATAATTATTTTATTGTTATGTGACAATTATTTTAATATTTTATGAAGTTATTTTAAGATTTTGTGAAAGTTATTTTAATATTCAATTTTATTGTGGTGTGACACAAGTAATACACAGTAGAATAAATACACTGCAGAAGAAATAACATAAAAGTATACATCCAATACATGGAGAACAGTTAATTATATCTAGAAACAAATAAACAAGAGTAATAAGATAAAATATAAATCCAGAAATAAATAAATAAACAAAACTAACATGTCACGACAATGGAGAATGGGAATAAAGACTAAATAATAGCCTGACAAAGCTCTCATCCACTTCAAGGCAATAACAAAAAGTGCTATT
>QLNU02015360.1:97287876-97302416 GCA_006491805.2 Dysdera silvatica
TGGTTTTATAACTAATTGCATTTGTATTGTTTATTGACATTTATTTTTCTATATATGATAAATTCTGAACAATGAATTATCATTCGATAGTATCATGGTATTGATACCCAATGTGGTATAGAAACGTTCATAACTGTGCACCTAACTTTGGTCAAAAGGGTCACAACGTTAACTAACCTTTTATACAACATGTTTTATAAAAATATTCGTAATGTGTTTATTATTTTTCTATATTTAGGAGCCATCAATAAGTTATGAGAAATAAAGGGAAACATAGGTAAAAAAAAAAAAGGTAAAATCCATTGCCACAAAAATTTTTTATTGTGAACTCCTTACTATATATTCAGAAAGGGGCAAGAATTTTCAGAAATTATCTGATTTCAAGTGCTGGAAAGCTTCTTTCTGGGTGTTTGCCTCAAAGAGACATTCCTAATCATTTTTTTTTATTTCTGCATTTGCTTCAAAAAATCTTGCTCTTTTTTACTTGTTAAATCTGGAGTATGTAAAAGTTCTGTTCAGTAAAAGCGATTAAATTACATTGTGCTTAATCGTTACACTAAAGAAAATCCATATTTTCCCCACTAAACCTGGAAACTCATTAAATGCAGGCTTGTTATAAGTGGGTCCTACTACATCTCCTGGACAAAAGTATGGAATACTTGTATTTTTTATTTAACTTTACAAAAGACTGTCTGTTTTAACTTCGTTTTGATTGGCTGTTTGTAATCAAACAAAATGAACTATAAGCATGATTGATAATATATATATATATATATATATATATATATATATATATATATATATTAAAACAAGTTTCATTTTCAAAAGTTCATTTAATCAAAAGTTGCATCAAAATTCCAGAAGCTGTGCAGGGACAAAAGTATGGAGTAATGGTACTCAGTACTTCACAGGCCCTCCTTTTGGTCTAATTACGTCCATAATTCTATTTGGTGATGATGAAAAAAGGCTTTTCCATTCACAAGGATCAATTTCCCTCCAATTTTGTTGAAAAGCAGCCTTTAATTCATCAATAGTCGTTGATTTCTTCTTGCTTACATTTTTTTAGTGTGAGCCAAATATTTTCTATCGGACTGACGTCGGGATTATTGGCAGGCCAGTCTAAACATGCAATACTCGTTTCTGAATAGTAATTTTTGATTATTTTGGCTCTGTGACATCATACTTTGTCATCTTGTTAAATGTAGTCATTATCACCAAAGTGTTCTTCTGTAGTTTTCGTCACAAAATGGTTCAAAATATCCAAATATGTATCAGTGTTTACACATCCTTTTAGGATAGCCATCTTACTAACACCTTTCGCTCTTATTGAGCCCCAAATCATGATGCCTTTCGACAATTTTATTGAACTTCGAAGACAATCTTGATGAAATTTTTCATTACTCTGCCTGTAAACAAAGTGTCTACATTTATCTCCATACCCGAGACAAATCCTCAACTCATCTGTGAACATGATTCCAATCACTTATGGACCAATTCTTGTTTTTTCGCCCATTTGCGATGAACCCTATTACGATTGTCTGTTGGGTACGGTTTCGCTTGATCTGTATGAAACCTGTAACCTCTTTCTTTCAGTCTCCTCCTTGCAGTCTTATCAGAAATACCCGCTCCTTTATTCTTCCAAGCTGAATTAATCTCCCTTGATGAACAAAATTTCTATTTTTTCATAATTTTTATCAAATTTCTATCATCTTGCTCAGTAGTTTATCTTGGCCATCCACTCCTAACTTGGTTTTTGATACCCCCACTCATTTCAAACTTTACTATAATCTTGGGAACAGTTCCTTGAGAACAATTAAGGTTAATAGCAATTGTTCTTTGCATTTCTCCATTATTAAACTTATCAATAATCCGTGTTCTCATGGCATGCCTCAATTCTCTCATAGGTGCTATTATAAGGAGAATATCATGAAACTATCGTGGATTTACATAGCTGTAATTTATACATCTGTATACACGTGATGACAATGATGTCACCACACAATTTTAGGAGTTAAGTCGCAATGAAGTGATTAGTTTTGTAGTTTCCTTCTATTATTCCATATTTTGACCAAAAGTTTAATGTATTTCATACTTTTGCCAATGCACAGCTTCAGGAATTTTGATGTAACTTTTGATTTAAATAAATCTCTTGTAATGTAATTTGTGTCTTAAATTATATCTATAATCCATGCCTATAGGTAGGTAGGTAGGTATTGTGCAAGGATTTCAATGGGAAGGGTGGCCGCCGAAGGTGACAGCGCTGTATTCTCAGACAGGTTTTTACGTTAGATGTTATGACAACCAGTGGCCCGAGAAGGGGCACTGGGGGCATCGAGGGGGGGATTGTCGATCAGTGCAGGTGTTCAGGGACGGGCAGCACATACAGGTGTCGTCATTCAACGTCGACGGGAGGCCATCCACGATCAGTCCGCCCCGAAGAGTGGCCGAAATAGATTTATGGCGCGGAAGAACACCCCGGGCCAGCCGCTACTCCTACAGGAGACCACCGGACACCGTTGAGTGGGTGCGGTGCAGCGAGCAGCAGAGAACAGGAGAAAATCATTCCCCGCAACCAGGGCGCACGAGACCAGAACAATCCGGACAGGCATCACATGCCAAAGTATCATCCACTAATGGCGAAAGCCGGCCCCAAACGATCACAGCACGAAGACGAACGTCTGTCATGGATGGAAGGCCCAGCACGCTCCAGCCACGAAGTCTGAATTACATGGAAGGCCGGCTGGTCCCAGAATAGCGAAGGCAGCGCCAATCCACTGCTATCCAGCCACCTGATGAATGTCCCAAAACTCTCCATCTTAAGCGACGGAACTAACACCCACCAGCCTGGACCACAGAGAAAAGACATCCGTGATGCCACCAGAGCTGAGACCAAACTCCAATCCATCCTATAATGCATCTTGATTGTACAGCCAATCTGAACAGGGATAAAGCAGGTCCTTTTTCATTCAAAAATACAAGTATTCTATACTTTTGTTCAGGGGTTATATATATCTACATGTGTATGAGTGTATGTTAAAGTTATTTGATAATATAAAATATTACATAATAAAAAGTTCCTTTATGAATTCATGACTTTTAAAAGTTTTCAATTAAAATACATTCGCTTACTTTTATTTAAACGTAATATATAATATTTAAATACAATAATCTATTCAACTTAAGCAAAAATCTATTATAATTTCCAATTATTTCTATTATACATGACCCTAGAGTTGCCAGGGGTCCTACATTCAGTAGGGCAGTTCAGCAATTGCAAGTACATGTCATCTCGGTCTTACATTGATAAAGACTGTATATACATATCCTACATGATATCTTACATGAATACTAATTATGCAGAAGATAAAAATAGATATTTTGTCAATATAAGCCAATTAGAATTAATAATTACAGTAAATTTCCAATGATAAGTCTCAAATTTTATCATATAATTCCATTTTTAAAATTCACCAAAAGCAACTAAAACTAAGTTTCAAACGGATTAAATTATTTGATAAAGATTTACAATACAATTAATATATTTTAATATTATGTGTTATCAGAATAAAAATTATTATACACTCATATAGAGAACCCTGATTACATGAAATAAAGTTGATAGGCTTGATTTCGGATATGAAAATTTAATTTTCATTATAAAAACGCAGGGGAACTACGATGTTTACCTAAAGCCATATTTAATTACCTACTATTAAATTACTACATTGAGAGTGAAAAATGTCACAAAATACTGTATGTATCAGTGATGTATATTCAAAGGACTCTAGATTATCTCATATAGAAAAACTAGTGTTTAGACAATTTTTCGCAGAAACTATTTTTGTTAGCAAAATTTATGCAAAAGATTTTATATATATCTAAAAAAATAAATACCCACAAATAGTTTTGATTAAAAATACAGAAATTGGTTTTTATTGCAAGCAGTTTGTTGAAGTAATATCAAAAACGGAAACCCTGTGAAGATGTTGAAAGAACTCTCAAACTTTCGTTAAAATAGGGAAACATATGCATTTTATCATGTTTAGGCTCTTTGGCACCTGAATAAATAATAGTGTATATACATGGTACATAATTATTTATGAAGCAATATAATCTCCATTTGCCAGAGTAGTGCATTATAAAAGCCAACATGTGTAGGGTTATTGAGTTTCAAAGCAATAACAATAAGTACGTCTTTGAAAATAATACTTGGCAAAAAGTTTTTAAAATTAGTACAGGAAATAACAAAATGTGCAACAATTAAGAGAAAGATACCTTAATAAAAAAAGAACATAATTTTTATTAACTATAATAATTCAAGGGTTCCCATTGACATTGGAGGAAAAAGTTTCACGACTTTTCCTGACCTTTTTAGCAAAATTACCTGACCAATCACAAAATTTCCAACTAAATTTCGGTAGCAGAAAAAATGGCTTCACATTCATGGGAGATTTAGCAGTCAAGAAAGTTTTCCCTGACTTTTTCAGGTTTTGGCCAAAAACCTTGATTTTCCCTGACCATTAGAGATGATTGAAAATTCCTTGACAACTCTAGGTTTTCCAGGTTGCATGGGAACCCTGTAATTTTGATTATGAGGACATGTAACACTAAAATGCCATTTAATCTCTATTAAAAGAATTTCATGAGACTAGTGAAAATCACGAACTTAACAGATTCGTTAAATTGCGGAAACACATTTATCAGAACAAGCTCATCTATTGGGGCAGGGGGATGATGAGGTACCAGATTTGTTTTTAGAGTCTGTACTCCTAAATGAATGTCAGGTTTTTCTTGCCAGTGATCTTATTTAATTAAAGTTTCAACCTCCCACGGCATTCTGTGATGCTGACTATGAATATTATATGCCTGAAGAGCAAGCTTTTAGTTGTTCAACGAAGTGGTCTAAAAATAAGGACAGATTAGCATTTCTTGGGATATTTTGCCTAATAAAACGTCAAGCTTCATCGATGTATTTCTACAGGATCTTAGAAATTTACAAATTCTCACTGAAGTTCCCTTGACATGGTATTTTATAGTATTTCATCTAGGAAAAAAAAATAGAATGGTATAAGCCTGACAAAGGTTTTTTGGTGTCAAACACACAGATACTTATAATTAACATCTGTGGTTACGCCCAGCCCCTACTCACACTTTTAAACAACGTCTAATTGATTTAGTTCCTATTAAGTGTTTTCTAAATTGAAGCCGCCTGGCAGCATTTTTTTTTTAATCCCGAATTAAGTATATGCAAAAGGCAAGGGGAAGTGTGCGTGATTGTGATCTAATGGCAATGTTGCCAGATGGCAAGATTAAAAAATCTCAACTTCATACAAAATAATAAATTAATAATGGCACCTAGTTGTCATATCCTATACTATATGACAAGTAAGCTTCATAAAATAGGGATGTAAAACATGCTTAGTTTAAAGCTTAAAGACAAACAAATTGATTTTAACAAAAATTTGATCTCAAAAATACGTGGAACCGCTAACGTTTGTCGGAGTAGTCCGTGGTTGAAAGTCTGCAAACCTGGCAACAGTGCTTTGTTTACAAATATTCGTCAGCAATTTCATTTTGCCAAAACAACCAGTGTTATTACAGAAATGAAATAATGAAGTACAAAATTTTTATAAATCAACGAATTCCATACGTTTTGGACTGTAACGCGGGAATTTGAATTATCATTGAAGGATGGTGCATCATTCTATGAGGGCTGGGAGGGATATTTGGGCAAAAGGGTAGACAAGCTGAAGAGCAGGGCGTTTAATAGGTTCAGCAGGATGTTCCGCCCTTCTGCTTTACTTTAGATGAAACACTATTTTAATTGCACTGCCTGCATCTGGCACTGTCCATAAATAACACATCTGCAAGTCACATGTAACATTTGAAAATGTAAGATAACAATAGCACAGGTGGAGTTTAAAAGAATCATAAGATTTTCTAACTGAAATCAGTAATGTAGCAATTAAAAAATTGTGGGGGTTCAAGTAGTTTCACAGACGATCGTTAAATTAAATTTAAATCAAGAATTCTACTTGGTAAACAGAGATTTCTACTTGATTCAAAAAGATTCTACTTGAAATTCTATTTGCAGCTACAGGCTAATGAGGAAACATAAACATTAAACTGAGGAAAGCAAACATTGAGTTTGATATAACACTGAACTCAATGTTACTCAGTCCAGAGCAATAAAAAGATTACTTAAATCTAGGAAATTGTTAAACCGGGTATCACTAAATCAAAGATTGTATATTACTTTTATTATAAATCTTGGTCAAATGATATAATAATCAGTGTCGAAACGTAATTTTAGTTGCGTTTCGTGTAGATACACTGCCTTTTATATGTTGAAAAAATAACAGTCTTGTTCGGAATTTACAGTAATTATTAATTCTGATTTATCTAAATCGATGAAACATCTATTCCTGTCTTCAGAACAATTATTATTCCTATATAAAGGGACCAGATGTTTCATGCTAGAATGTGGGAAGTGTTCAAATAATAATAAAAAAATACTAACATGTTTGTGTAGAGGTTATTTTTTAGTTTAATTGTGTGTTATTAAAATGTGTTGAACCTACCTTTTATGCATTTGTTAATATAAAAAATGCTTCTGATAAATCAACAATAAAAATAAAAACTTTTCATGACAAAAGATTAACCTATATAGCAAACAAGCCCTAATACAAAAATGATTATGTACATCAATATCAAAAATAAATACATAACTATAGTAATAATCTATGTAAGTATAAAAATAACTTTGAAACAGAAGCAGCAGCAATTTTGTGTTACTGTGAAAACGTTAAAAACAATTCAAGCAATGATACAAGCACAGTATGTTTAAATTAATTACTCGGTATCCCCTGGCGGTCCCAGAATGAGATTCGCAGACATTGTAGAAAATAAAATGAAAGAATGACATGTTTAAAATAAAAATAAATAAACACCCTTTTTTGAGATATGCAAGGTCAAATGCATTGACCTTGAAAATAAAAATTTGAAATATATATTCATGTGGCATATCATAAGAAAGCCCACATTAAATACTTTCTAAAGATACAAATATCAAGTCTTTACATTAATTAGGACGAAAGTTATGAGAAAATTTTTCGTACAAGAAAGGCTAAAATTTGAACTATAAACCCATTTTCAAAGTTGTGTATTTCATAAACTAATAGCAATAGGGATTAATTACTAGGTATTTATTTATTTCGTTGCAAGTAGAACAAATGAGCCGAATTTCATAAAAAGCTGAAATGGTTGGGTCGTCAGCTTGGGTGATTGGACATGGAATGACCACCCATACTTGCAACTGTAGAACTGGCCTATCAAATATAGAACACTTTGTACAACTCCAAGCTTGCATGTAATGTATGACATTACATCGAGTGATTGAAAAATAGACTCTCTGGTATTTTAAGCTGCACTTATCCTTAAAGTTATTCATAAAAGTATTTGAATTGTGGGTTTTTGTTGTTATATGAAATGCATGGTAAATATAGTACACAATATAGTATTATATATAGTATATAATATATTAGTATTTATATTATAAAAATATAGTATATAGTATTTATATTCAAAAACATGGCTGGTAAAGATACAATTTTATTTTATCATTTAAAATGAACATTGGTCAAATATCGCATGTAAGTAAACAGAAATAGTCAAAATATTTTATAATTTTTTTATGTATATATAATCGAATATTGTTGGATGTAAAGACTTAACCATAAGACTGATTGACTATTAAATTTTATGAGGTAGTTGCATAGGGAGCATTCAAGTATTATGTAAACACCTTGGGGGAAGTAGGGGGTTGCCATTGGTCATATTTTCCTATGTTAGCTAATTCTAATTTTGGCTTACTAGGGGGTGGGGGGTGAAATGGCCAAAATATTGTTTACATAATACTTAAACTCTCTCATACTAGTGAAGCGTGAACACAATATGTTTTAAGATAGAAAAAATTTAGTCATCATTAACAAGTGAAATAATTGAATCGTGAGTCAGCAAACGATGTATCCAATGCTAACATAAAACACCTAAGAATATTTAACTAATGTGGCTAAATAACTTCCATCAAAATGTTTTTTCTCAAAAGCTCTAAGAAAACTCAAAAGCATGAAACTGCCTAAGAGGGAAAATGGTTTCCAAGCTAGTTTTCCTATATTTTGTAAATGATGCTGTGTATGGTCATTTTATCTGCAATAAATTAGTATTTTTATAGTAATTGAGTAATACCTCATTACTAATTTATTAAACGCTTCTTATTTTTTTAGTAACTTCTAGTTCATTTTTTTTTAACTGAAACACACATCAATAATTTTTTCTTTTTTTTATTATGTTTTTCAAATTTTTTTTTTTTTCAATATATAAAAAGAGTAATCAAATGGCTTTGTTGTCTAAAAAAATGTATGATTTTAAGCTTTTAAATACTGATATGGCAACCAAATAATAAAAATGTATGAAGGAACAATAGAAAAAAGATATACAGAAATTATAACTACAAAACAAAGGCAAGTGTATATGGGATTAAGAGAAGGTGGAAAATTAACTTTACAGAAAATTAGAATTGAATTAAACCTAGACAATATATGTTACAAGGGGGTGAAACCTCGGAATCCACTACCAAATGAATATGAAATACCCAACATTTTAAATCCATTCAAAGTAAAACTGAAAAAATTAATGCTTAGAAATGAGGAAACAGACTGAGAAGGGGATTGTTTGTGTATGCACATATTTTTTTCCCAGGTCTGGAATAGGTCATACTTGCGTATTTTCTCTGGACCTTCTACGTCTGGGTTGTCCAACATATGGCCCCCAACAATGTCGATCCGACCTGCTAGTAACTATTAATAAAAAATTCCAGGATTTTAAAACAAAAATTTTAGTTTTTTTTTCAGAAATAAAGAGAAACCACCAGAACAGCATAGACGGCCATAATAAATTACAGCAGAAAATTCTGATGTCCAAGTCTATGGCCCATTGTATTTTTTTTTTTTTTAAACATGCTGAAATCGCTGGTCTGCAAGACCTGTGAAAAATATTCAAATGGCCTACTGCCCAAGAAGGTTGGACAACTCTATTCTACATGATGCTAATAATTAGACACATATTGATGTATTACCACAATTTAAGTAAAATATGAATTATTTAAATTTTTTTGTGCTTATTGAATTATATTGTAATCAAATACTTATTACTATGGATTGGTGTGTAAGTGTTGATATACATGATACTAATCAAATAATTTAGAGAATCATCAAAAAACATAGTATCATCAAACATGGATGTTTAAGAAATCGTTATTTTTCAAACATTGATGGTACTTCGTTAGTGTTGACATCAATATTAAACATTGACGTTTTGCTATCAATGCTCATCCCTACTTTTCAGTCCCCTAAAGAGTGCATCTTGAAAAAAATCTGTGACTCCAAAATACACTGTAGACTGCAGTTTTGAACTACTTTGTGGAACTTTGCGGTAAAGCATACTCTGAAGGAAGCTTTTAACTTGGAAAATGTGGGGATAAATGTCTCAATGCCACTAAGGTGCTAAGGCCAAGACTGAATATTGAGGTATACTAAGGGTATAAAAAAAGGGCAACTGTTAAAATAATGACTATCTGGTCTGCTTTTGAAAAGATTCAAAAGATGGAAGAATGCTTAATCATTTCAGTAATTATGTGGATGGAAGGGGGTTAGTATCCACATAAGTTACAAAGATAACTACTTTTCACGTTTATAATACCTATTTTTCTTCTGATTTTTTAGCACACTATATAAATTTATTACACTGCTTAAGTATCTTCTTCATCCATGTATGCCAAGTATTTCTAGTAAGCTTAGCTGCATTTTATGATTAAGACTTTACTGAAAGCTCTTATTGGGGAGAATTTAAAACATAATCTTTTATTTTGTTGGTGATTTAATCTTCAGCTCAAAATACTGTAGAATGGGTTATTTAGGACCAGACAGATCATTTAATTGTATCTTTAAACTACAGTAAATTTACACACAACTTAGCTATGTGTGTCCAAAGGCCATAATCATAGTCATTAAGAAATCTAATATTTAAAGTTAGTTTTATACATTTTAAATTTAATTCGATAATTATCTCAAACTTACAGTGTCATTATATGCTTAAGTTTTAGGTAGAGTACAGTGCAATCGAAAATTTGCATAACCCGTTATTTTTTATTTAGCATACATCGAGGGTTGCATGCACCATACATATTTTATAGTATGGAAAACAATACAAGATCTACAAATATCTTTATAAACAAAGATGTGACAAATCCCCAAGTACTCTTACCATGCTATTTACAAAAAGCGTAGGGAACTTGACTTGAAGATTATACCCAATCTGTTCCAAATGATGTTTTGAACGATAGAATGTCCATTGCAATTTATGGACAACTGAGTTTGGAATGAGATTCAGCCTGTGCATAAAACTTCTTTGATGTTTTGGAAGTTTACACTGCAATAATGATTATCACACAAAGTGACTAATTTTTAACCTCACAGACTATTTTCCAAGGGAGCAACACCAAAAACTTTTCATGCAGAATAATGAATACAAAGAATGTGTTCCAGATTTTGAATCAAGTAAAGTAGCAAAAACGATTGAAGTACTAATAAAAATTGAAATATGTCAGAATGTGTTTTCCTAGCTTAAGCAAAATGTTTAACTTTTTAGTACCTTTTATGACGAAAAATAAAAAACATGGCAATACCCATGTTATCATACAGGTGGACCCAATATCTGGAATATGATATTTAGTAAGCATTATTGCAAACCCTAAATACAGGTTTTTATTATTTTATAAGTTTGCAAACAAAGGTTTAATTATCATCCATAACACACATGCTAGCTTCAGGAAGAAATTTTTTTATAAATTTAATTTACAAGCACTGCATAAGCTGAAAGAGCAAAGCGTTCATAGCTATTCTACTATCTCCCAAACCGAACAGCTATATATACAAATAGAGTATGCTAATTTGTCTCACTTCACTTTGTAATAGTAAGAAGACAAACATTATTTCAAAGATAAGAGCTGCAAAAAAATTTAGCAAACGTTTTAAATAAATACTCACAATATATTTCCTAGTCTTATGAAAATCAAGAAATAAATTGTCGTCAATAAATAATCTACTCTATACAAAACATGTGAAAGGGAAGACTAAAAATATGCTAGTCCTCTCAAAGGGAGTGTTCCTCTTCCTCAAATAATCTTCATTAAAAAACAAAATACGGTAGTCTTATATCATTTAAAGGAAGGAGCAACATGTTGAACAATAAAGAAAACAAGCAAGATTTTGAAGCAATTACACTGAATGGTTGATGTTTTAATAACAATTAAAAGAACAATTGAACATGTGCTTTTATTTCACATAATATTTATTGACTGAGTATTGGGTATTTTAATAAATTGAGTTAACTACTGCTTCAACATTATTGAAACATGATCAGTTGTCAATTTCTTACCAACTACTATAATAGTTACAAATGGCTTTTAAAAAAGTTAAACTTATATAACAATATATTATACACAGCCATTTTAAGGAAAATATTATTCATTTGTATTTGACAAAATCACAACAGCAGAACCTTTGGAACTAGTTCCAGATGGCTGAGCTCTCCACATAGCTATATTTCAGTAGCTGGGTAGATATATAATCAACTGAAAAGAATTTTAACTTATTTGTAGTTAATGAGAATGTGTGATTTTGCAATAATAAATATCATACTGTCATTCAGACCTTACTAAAGTTTGTATATTTCATATACCAAGACAGCGCTATGGATTATTGGGAATGAAATTGATGGCTGAACCTGATCTCCAAACTGTAATATAAACACACAGCCAAGCTTATTGGGAGTGAAACCCAGCAGACCCACAGGTGGTAGATAAGAACTACTGGACTACTAAGTTGCCTCTAGATTAAGCTTCATAAATATGGAGTCAAAATCCTCCCACACCCAATGTATAAATTTTAATTTTTCCTGTTCACATCGTTGCCTGTTTTTTAAAATGGCACTAAAAAATCTTTACCCCTAAGATGAAAACTAGCACCATGCATATTAAAATTGATTTTTTTAGAAAGCAAGCATAAATTTAAAATGATTATATGCTTTAAAATGTTGTTTCATAAAGCACAGCAGTGCATGTGCGTGTGTTTACATAGTTATGCTTTGGTAACTTGAAACAAAATTATAATAATCTTTTGAATAAATACGCTTCTATATTAAAAAAAATATATATATTTCAGACATACCAAGAAAGAGAAATAGAGAATATCCCAATAAAACTTATAATTTGACCAACATTACTATTTTCTTGGGAATTTTTTATACAACTTGAACATTTAAAAGGAAGTAAAACATAATTGCACTTCCATACTCAAGTATTGGAAATTTGATTTAACAAATAATAGCTAAAATAAATTTTATTAGAAAAGTTTCTTTGAACCATTATGCCCCAAGACTGTATGATGGGACCAATCATTTAATGTGACTCCTATGTTATATGTGTATCTGCAACTTGGTTTATTGACACGACCAGTCAAAAGCTAACAACACTATGGCCAATGTTCTAAGAAGTTTGAAAGTGATAGGCTGTTTTTTATTAATTTTGGGATGCTGAATTCAAGTATGGTTGTGAAAAATATCCAGCATGTGCCTCCCCCCCCCCAATTGCTGATTGCTTTAGAGTAAATTTCAATAAATACATATTGTATATGGGGAAAGGAAAGTAAATGGAGCTTTCTTTTTATTATATCTTAAAACTCATTATTTACAAAACAGCTTAAAAAATTACAAGCATCATCGTTATAGGCCGTTTAATATAAAATAAGAAATTATTACAAGAGGCAGTTCTCTTACAATTACAAGGATTTTTTTCTTTTATGTATCCTTTTTCTGTAAAATCCAGTAGTAGTTAGCCATCATTGCTGGATCAAACCAACCTTGGTATACCTTTCCCCTTGCTCATCAGTAGAGCCAAGATTTTTATGATTTTGCATTTTTCACTATTTTTACACAATGTGGCATTTGTTTAAGTTTTTTGTTGTTTAGGGTATACTTGTTATTTTTGAACCCTTATTTTGATATAATAAAAACGGCATATTCTAAAAATTTCCCTAAACGCCAGAAGCAAGACTGAGAGAATGGAGAGGGAGGGAGGAATACTGGCGTTTGGAACAACTGTACACATGGCAAGACAAGTGGCAACACCATGACAGTAGTTAAATCATTTCCATGCTTTGATCAAGCCAATGATGAACTCATAACTGTTACCATTATGTTACAAGATGAGGTTCAATGTAGGGAACAATGGGAGGAATGAACATGAAAAACTTTACACTTAGTTAGAGGAGAACGAGATTCAAATTGCCAAAACACAGGTTTCACCATATAACCCTGCTTTCCTCTCTAGTAAAAAATTACACAAAGACTACTTTTTGATCCCAAAATTACAAGTAAATTTTCCTACATAAAATCAAATTTTCGATTTCTGCCTCATGCCTGCAATACATGTTTCAAATGATAGAGTTATGAATTTTCAATAAATTATTAGTACAATTAAAAGACAATAGTACAGTTAATCGACAATTTCTGTCCAAAACAAATAATACTTTTGACATATTAATTACGGTTACCTTCAAAGTTATCTCAAAAACAAGCAAGACCAGTGATTTAACAAAGGTTAATCAAGAACCCCATGGATTCCTCCCCATATAAATGATTAATATTAACATAACAATACCAGAGATAGAGAAAACTCACAACACTGATATGGTGACTAAGGTTAACTTTCAAGCACAACTTTCCAACCCAAGGTATTAACATTCTTTTCCGAGAAACACAGCCTCTTCGGCTTCAAATCTCACACTGAACATGCCGCTCTCTTCCTTATGCATTTTATATCATTAACGGAAACCTTCGTATTCCCACTTCTCTTGTCCCTAAAAGGGGTGATAAAATTTTGAAATCTGGATAAATTATTCCGGGATAGCCCATATGTAGGTAAGTCTATTCCCTACTCTAATCCTATTTTAATTGGTTAAAAAAAATTAGTGTCTCCCAATACCCACTAATTAACTACTCTCCACTACTAACTACTAAATCTTAAAGTATAACCCTTTGATTTCAAATAAACCAACAAAATTTAAATAACCACTCATTGATTCTTTACAGAGTATCAATTTATCAATAATAATTACACAGAAGATATCCCTCTACAATCAATATTTCATACCATGTACATTAGTTAATGTAATTTAACACCTTGCATTTACATACCAATATTTTCTAACATACAGTACAAACATTCAATACACAATTTAATGAATAGAAGACACAAAAATTATACTCCATATGTAAATATATTTACTGCTAATAAGATACAGTTATTCACTGTAAAACATGGTAGTGGCATATAATAGAGACTGATTATTTCTGTTATATCGATTATTCAATCTTGTGTACTACAACAACACAGTATATACTCCTTTTAATACATTAAAAAA
>QLNU02015360.1:97302516-97314885 GCA_006491805.2 Dysdera silvatica
TATTTCACATTCCTCTTTTAAGGCATAAAAATATCTCTTTTGTGAGTGGGGGGAGGAATAGTTTTACTTCGTAGTGTTGTTCTTTGACCCTATTATTTCACAAACACAGAAAACGGCAAAATTTTACGAAGTCTCCTTGAAGCCTTAGAACCAGTTATCAGTTCTAAGTCGTCACATATTTTTCATTTAAATAGGTTATATTTTATAACAATGAGTACTTTCCATGTAAGTTTACATAAATTTCCTTCACCTCTGCAGTATGCGCCACTGGAAGAGGATGTTTATTTCCTTGACCAAAAAAATAAAGCTTTTAAATGAATTGTGAGGAATCTTATAACTATATGCAATTCACACTCGTTTTCTTCTACATGCCAAGAAGTGCTGTCAACAACAGAAAGTAAAATGAGCCTTCCAAAGTAATTATTACTCATAATGTAGATTAAAATTATTCAACTAATGATAATTGATTGGCTCACTGATCATGTATATAAGGTTTTATTTTAGCATAAATAATTTGAGTCATTATAATAGGTATACATTAATATAAAATAAGCAGTAAAATGAAAATGAAACCTGTTAACAATATTTTAAGTCCAGATTAAGTGCGTTCAGCACTAAAAATATTGACAGTCAACACTGTTTATGTTTTTAAAAACTTTGTTGATCAGTGTAACAATTGAACCCACAAGCTCAGTGAAGACTCAAAACTAAAGCTATGACCACGGCAGTGTTTTGCAATGTTCTGCGGAGGAGATTGCATCTCTATATATATATATATATCATCATCATCATATTCAACCATTATCTATCCACTGCTGGATGAAGGTCTCTCCAAATGCTTTCCACACAAGTCTATCCTGAGCAATTCGCTTCCACGTCACCCCAACCTGTTTTCTTATTTCATCCACCCATCTAGTTTGAGGACGTTTTCTAGGTCTTCGGTGGTCTCTTGGAATCCAGTTCAGAATTTCTGTTGTCCATCGTTGATCAGTTCTTCTTGCAATATGCCCAGCCCATCGCCATTTCAGCCCTTTTACTTTAACAATGATGTCCTCTACTCTAGTTTGCTCTCTCACCCAAGTGTTTCTTTTTCGATCTCTCCTAGTTATTCCAAGCATGCACCTCTCCATGCTCCTTTGCGTTGTCTGTAACTTTCGTATTGCTCCAACTGTTAGACTCCATGTCTCTGATCCATAAGAGAGGACTGGCAATACACACTGGTTGAAGACCTTTCTTTTTAGACACAAAGGCAATTTCCCCTTCAGGATAAAACTGTTTCTTCCAAATGCACTCCAGCCAAGTTTAATACGTCTGTTGAGTTCTTTCATAATGTTGCCATCCATTGAAATCAGCTGGCCAAGGTAAATATATGAATCAGCAATTTCTAGCTCAATGTTGTCAACTTGTATTTTTGTTTCCTCTACAAAATTATTGAACATGATCTTAGTTTTTTGTAGGTTCATCTTGAGTCCAACTTCTTTACTTCTAGTTGAGAGCTCCTGTACCATGTCTTGGAGTTCTGATGGGTTCGTTGAAAAAATAACAATGTCATCAGCAAACCGCAAATGATTTAAATATTCACCATTTATTTTTATTCCCTTGTTATTCCAATTTATCAGCTGAAAAATCATCTGTAAAGCTGAAGTAAAAAGTTTTGGAGAAATGGTATCTCCCTGCCTCACACCTTTACCAATTTTGATAGTTTTGGTATCTTTATGTAACCGAAATTTTGCACTTGCATTTTTATACACACGTTTCACCATGTCAATGTACACATCCTCAATGTCTGTTGATCTTAAAGAGTTGATGACTGCTGATGTTTTAATAGAGTCAAAGGCCTTCTCATAGTCAATAAATGCAACACACAATGGAAGTTCATATTCATGTGTTCTTTCAATTAATTCTCTTAATACTTGAATATGGTCCACTGTACTGAATCCACTTCGAAATCCAGCTTGTTCTCTTGGTTGAGCTGCATCTAATTTTTTCTGCAGGCGATGTGTTAGCACTTTTGTGAAGATTTTATAAATAGCAGGTAACAAGCTAATTGGTCGGTAATTTTTCAAATCCTCTTTATCACCTTATTTTGCACAAATTTGAATTTGCGGACTGGAACGTTTTTGGCTAACCGATGTTTCAGTTGATTAGTATTTGGATAATCGATGCTCTACTGTAGAGGTAACAAGCTAATTGGTCGGTAATTTTTTAAATCCTCTTTATCACCTTTTTTATGCAAAAGAATTACTGTTGCAGAATCCCATTGGTTTGGTATGTTACCGCTGTTAAGACATTTGGTAAAGAATTTTGCAAGTATGTCTTCTACATATTCTCCAGCTTCTTTTAGGATATCTAATGTAATACCATCATCGCCAGGGGCTCTTCCTTTCTTCATACTTTTTATTGCAAATGAAACTTCTTCTTTTAAGATTTTAGGAGCTGTTCCTTCGACTATTTCAGTGTCTTCGTTTAATCCACTGTTACTTTCATATAGTTTTTTGTAGAATTCTTCAACTCTTCTAAGTATTTCTTCCCTATTTCTTGTTACGGTGCCATCCTCTCCTTTTAATGCAATGATGTGTTTCTTCCCAACAGATAAACTTCCTTTAACAACCCTAAGGCTCTTGTTATTTTCAATGGCCTTCCTTACTAACTCACAATTGAATTTTCTTATGTCTTCTTTCATGTTTTTGCGCAAAGTTTTGCAAAGTTCTATGTACTCAATCCTGGAACTGGTATTTCGATTGTCCACCTTCATATCTCTTCGCCTTTTCATGAGCTGTTTCGTCTTCTCAGATAATTTGCTATTGTGCTTTTTACAGGTTACACCACCAATTTCCCCAGCAGTTTCAACTATTGTCTTAACAATGTTTTCATTTGCTTCTGAGATGTCAACTTCTTCAATAAGTCCTTCCAGTGCAGAAAAGCGATTTTTTAATTCCAACTTGAATGCCTCGGTATTTTCTTTTAATTTCTTTAAATCCACCCTCTTACTTACTTGTTTCCTAATGAGCTTCTGTCGTTCTAATTTAGTATTTAAGTGCACTTTACATCTCACCATTCGATGATCACTTCCAGTATTAAATCTGTTCAGTACACTGCAATCTTCAATAATTGATTTCTTGTTTGCCAGGATATAGTCAATTTCACTAGTTCCCCCATTTGGGTGTTTCCATGTCCATTTTCTTTGCGGTTTCTTCTTAAAAAATGAATTCATGATGCTAAGGTTTTCAGCTTCTGCAAATTCGATGAGTTGATCGCCACGTTCATTCCTTTCCCCATATCCGTATTTACCAACCGATGTCTCTCCTTGTTCCTGTTGTCCAATTCTTGCATTGAAATCCCCCATGATGAGCTTGATATGTTGTTTCCCTTTGGTGTGTAACTCTTTGATTTCTTCATAAAATTCTTCAACCTCTTCGTCGGTATGGCTTGATGTTGGTGCATATACCTGTACTATTTGAAGTTGGTATCGCTGGGTTAGTTGAACAACGAGCCTCGCTGCTCGATCTGATGTACTTTCAACTTCCAGAAGACAGTCTTTAATTCTTTTGTTGATTAAGAAGCCAACACCACTTGTTCTTCCAGTTTCCGTTCCTCTATAAAAAAAAATATTGGCGCAGTATAGCCCAGATGCTCTTGCGCCATAAAAAAGCCAAACAATCAATCAATCTATCTATAATAAAACAAATGTCCACTTTTAAGTTCCACCAACTCTTCACCTTTTCTTCTAACTTCACTGAGTCCTACAATGTCCCATTTGATCTTGTCTAGTTCCTCTTCCAATTCCTGAAGTTTTGCTTCAGAAGCAAGGGATCGTCCATTATACGTTGCCAAGGTCAATAACAAACGGCAGCCTGGGCCATTCCAGTGATTCTTAGCACCCCCTGCTTTCATGCCACACTGACCGCTGCCTTGATCAGGAGCACTCCAGCACCTGGAGACTAGGGGCCATGGTTTCTGGTGTGTCAACATAATGGAGGAATTAGCCATAATTTCACCACGCTGGCTAGACGGGTTGGTGAATTAGCCCTCCCCTTCCGCCTTTCTATCCGTGCAGCAAATATTAATTTGCCACATAAATAGAAAGCTCAGCCTGCACCACTTGAAGGCGGGGTAGGACACTAGGTTACTGGCCTGGCCGGTTCCACACATCGTCACATACGTTCAGCGTGTGGGTCTCCTTCCAGTTAGATACCAGCAACCCTTTTGCAGGCCATATATATATATATGTGTGTGTGTGTTATATTCATTTTTAAATTCTATTAAACGTAAATTCCCTTTTTAATAGGAATGCAGAAAACATTTGTCAGACTGGTTTTTTTTCTTATTTAAGACAAAGAAAAAATATTCACTCCTCGATTGTTTTTCAGTGAAGCTGTTTATTCTGCATCACATGTTTTAGCACATTCTACTCTTGGGGGCAGAGGGGGTCATGGCTCTTTAGCCACGGGAATTAGACAAAGTTTGTTATTTAGGAGCTAGTAATCTAAAAATATGCACATTACATCCATTAAAAAACTGGTCAGCTGTAAAAAATCTAACAGAAGTATGTTTCTAATAGATTTATTTGTTAATACTATACATTTATATATAGCAAAATAAAATATTACAATATTTCTGAAAATTTATATTATTTTTTAAATAAAACATCGGCTTTTTAAAAATGACTGACTTAAGCTCTGAATTATATGTATAATACATAAAGCCCAAAAGTTGAACAGAAATGTCATAAATGCCTTTAAAAAAAAAAAAACCTCTTACCTATTTTGCCAATATTTTGTATTTTTTTTTTATGCCTTTTAGAATTTCTACTCCCATATGCAGTAAACTCTTCTTAACCAACACCCCACAGATACAGTCAAACAAAAAAATCCTATAACCGATTTTTACAAGATGAACTTAGATGTCAAGTCTCATAATATTGTTTAAGTTTTGACAAAATTGCAGAAATTGTCAACAGTATTTTGGATGAAAAAGCAATATATATATAAGGAAGCAAATGTCTATTTGGCAGCTCTAAAGTGAAAAATAAATTGACATTCCTTTCAATATATTTTGGAAAACTTCCAGAATCTATTGAATCGATGGAGAAAAAAATATCCTTTGTTAGAATTATTAGAAGTTCTACACAACATTCTACAAGACCTTATGTCTGCCCTTGGTAAAACTGGTGAAACATCATGAAGAATTGAAAAACATTTCAGTAATTCAAGATTTTAAACCTATTAAGAACATAGAAAAAGTCTTTAATGGTGATGTTACAGTAGAACTAGCCATGTCTCCTACCATGGCATGTTGATTTAGGTACACATCGAAAATCTCAGTTGAAGTAGAGAGTCTTTTTTCACAATTTGAAGTATTACTAACTGATAGATGGCAAAATTTAGAAAAGCATGCAGCTGTCATGTGTAATAAGAGGATAGGTCCTTCGAATAAATCCACCTAAAGTACTCCAGTAAGAGAATTTTCTTTTTTTTTTAATAATGTCAACTTCTTATATTCTGGTTTTAAGACAGCAGAGGGAATATATATTTTAGATTTTTATATTCGATCTTTAGGCCTTAAATTCCTTTTTGGAGTGTTCAGCTTAATTTTCAACAATTGGCTTTTTTTCCCATTATTTTACATGCCCTTCTCCATAATTTTAAGTACCCTTTTTAATGCTCATTTTAAACATTTTAAATTCTTTTACCTGCTTTTTTTTCGGGACATTTTTGTGCCTAAACTTCTGGTTTTTAGTAATAAAGTTCACAAGTTTAAGTGAACTATTGCATAGCGTATTGAGTGGTAGATATAATATTAACGTTTTCGTTTCAATTTATGAGTTGGTTTTTCAACATTTTTAGTATCAATACAAAAGTTTTTGGCATATATTGAATGTAACAATTTTTATGTTCCTACCACTGAGTGGGGATGGAACAAAAAGTAGCCTTTGGGCAGGGAAAAAAAAAATCCGTAGCCTAGGGATGGTAAAATGATAAATCCCCCCATGGTTCTCTGGAATGAGGTGGTGGGGGTTGGTCATTGGGCATCCAGTAAAAATAAATGCTCAGCCCTCCAAATTTCTGCCCCCTCACCCATACGGAATAATGCAAGTTATAAACATAACATAATACAAATGATTGTTTATGTTATGTTTATAGACACAGATTGCGACCAGACGCCCATAAAATATAGCAGTAGCAAGGATCGTTCACAAACTGCACCATTTTGAACATTTTCTGTTATTTTAAAATAAGGTTGTCAATAATGGCGTAATGGAGATTGAAAATTAGTAATAGCTGGCATCTCCGTTACATTTATCACAGGGTTGAGTCGATTTTGCTCAACCCGAAAAAATCAAAAAACCTATAGTTGAGTTTTTCAAAATAGAACTTTAAAATCAGCAATTAATAAAAGATTATCTTATTTTTAATTTAAGTATACTTTCTTATCATTGAATCAAATGTAAAGTATCACACACAACTGATTAAAGGAGTACAAAGTTTATAGGTAAAAGCTTAACTTGATTAAATTCAATATGAAAAAACCTACCCGGGTTTTATCAATATT
This sequence comes from Dysdera silvatica, assembly GCA_006491805.2. NCBI lineage: Eukaryota > Metazoa > Arthropoda > Arachnida > Araneae > Dysderidae > Dysdera > Dysdera silvatica. The sequence continues at coordinate 97,309,069 of QLNU02015360.1, forward strand.
GTGTGTGACTTTAGTTCACAAAGTATTTAGGGTTATCTGTATTTTAAATGGACTGATTTACTTGCAATTCAATTAAGAAGTGTACAAACTTGCTTTACAAACAAAATAACTATGCTTAAATGTTATTTTACTATTGCCTTATATATATATATATATTCCTTAAAGGTTATTTTCTTTTACAAAATATAGATCTATTCAAATAGAATATATGTGAATTAGTATTTGCAAATGGTAACTTATAAAATGAAAAGTTCTTTTTTAATTATTGAACTATCACATTCTTTTTAATTCACTTGTTTATGTTCACATTATATAATGATCATTCATGATGTATGCTAAGAGTAATAATTGCAATATCAAATACTCTTCAATTTATCCACATATATAGAACTTAAATAATTATCAAAATGCCAATACTAATTAATATCTAAAAGACTCCAATGCTCTGAAAAACTTCCTAAAACCCATAAAGCCCTGAAAAAACCTGGGTGTCTGTCAACCCTGATTTATCCAATTAGATTTGAGTTGTAATGTATTATTTAATATATTTTCCGTTAATTCAATTTGAAATATATTGTTTGTTTTTATTGCTTTTTATATCCATAATGGATATTTCACAGTGTGGCCAACCAAGGACCGTATAATTAAATATTAAACACAAAGCTTTAAAGCATATTTTTCAACATTCCCAAAATGTTAAAAATTCAAGTACATTTCCTGACTTCCCCAACGGCTGAGCATCCTGAACAATTTATCACACTGCATAACCAAAAATAGCAAATAGTAACATTTTTATTTTATATTTCATGGGAAGGAGGTAGCAAAAATCATATTGTGCCAGAACCTACAGTTTTATGGAGAATTCAATTTTTTTTGCCTAAGTAATCAAATCCAGGATTATGGGGATCAGTAGAAAAAAAATGCCAAATGCTAGGTACCCTCTAGAATAAAACATATTATTCACACGACTACCAAATTTATTGCCACTACATTTCCGTAAGACTAGTAGTGACATTTGAGAATTACATAAAGATAAAATATTGCATATGAATTATTTTTGGATCTCTTATGTCCTAAGCCTGAGATATAGGTCACTTGAGAGAAGACTGATAGAAATACTCTAATTCACATAAATTAGGACTAAATTCTAATGTGATTTACAAAATTATTAACAAAGTTTTTCAAAGCAATTCATTATTTTATGCAGTTATTGGCAAAAGCAAGGAAAGAAGGGAATGGTAATGATTTTTCTCATAAGGAAAAATCAGACAATGACAGGGTTGTTGAAATTAAACTTTCCCAACTCAGAGGGTTATGTAGGACATTACATGGGTTCTAATGGTATGAAATTTGGACAACAGACACCTCAGATCATGCGCTCCAGATAAAAAGAGAGATTAGTACAAAAAGTTGACAATAGATAGTGCTGTAGTGCAACAGGGTGGAAGATTGTTTTGGTAGACCTGATCCTTTAAAAATCCCACAATGAGAAATCCCACGGATTAAGGTAAGGTGAGCAATGCATTAAGTTGTTGGAAAATAACTGCCAATCACCCATGTGTCAATGAAAGTTTGCCATAATATCTGTTGAACAACATGAATATGAGGAAGTGTACCATCCTGCATAAAAATTGTATCCTGTAGGCAGTGACATTCCTGCAGTTCTGGAATTATGAATGTCGTCAACATGTCCCAATACTGCTGTCCAGTGACAAAACAGGTTTCAAATCCTGTTGGAGTTACCTTTAAAAAGAAAAGTGAAAAAAAAAAGGTCCAATGACGAACGTTGCCATGAAACTGCATCATACTGTAACTTTTACAAGGTGCAAGGGCACTTGAGTTGTGTGTGCGTTTTTCTGTTGCCCAAATGTGGCAGTTTTCCTATTCACTTGGTCATTCACGTAAAAGTGAACTGCATCCATCCATAGAATGTTTGATAGTCAAGTGACATCAACTCTCATTCAGTAGAGAAACTGCAGTGAAAATGTTTCTTGAACTTTAGCATCCCAGTTACACAGCTGAAGACTATTATAGATTTTGTAAGGATAATAACCCACGATACCTTGCACCACTTGCTAGACAGTGGAATAGAGTATATCAATATCACGAGAAATAGTTGGTATACTTAAAAAACACCGTGTGGCTGCATCTTCCATGCATGCAGAATCAACAGGTTTTCATTCTCTACCTGGTGAGAGGCCCTGCAGTGGTATTGAGTTTACCTAGTGTACTGTTATCCCAGATTAGACTCCCAACAATGCCAAACAAAGAAAAGTACACTCACTAACTAACTGATGACTGTAGTTCCGAGGTTGGTAGGGCCATAAGAGGTTGTAATTCCTCAAAAAACTGTTGATTTCAGAGCAGCATGAGATTTACTGTCCTTATGTAATAAAACCTGCAAACAGACCCTATCTGATAAAATTCAAAGCTACCTGGTTCTTTCGATTTTTTTTATTATATTGTGTAGAGCATATAGAGTAATTGGTCCTCGGCGTATGTTCTTCTGTCAATGGAATGCTTTTATCAAATGTGTCATTTACATAGGTTGTGCAGAGGCTCCATTTCTGCAAATCGCATTTACTAGCGTTACAGTGACACCACTCATTGGTGTTTTTTTTGTTTTTTTTTAAATAAATCATAAGCACATGATCTGAAGTGCCCCTGTTGTCCAAATTTCATGTCACTGTGACCCATACAATGCCACACACAGCCCTATGAGTTAGGGAGGTTTCATTTCGACAACCCTGTATATTAAAAATATATACATATGCTTAAACTTTTTTTTTTTTAATAATAGTCCAGTAGTTATGTTCACAGCTTTCAGGCTTGCTGGGTTTGAGTTCAACACCCAGGTAAGCTTAGTTGAATGTAAATATATAGGGTGATGCTAGCCATCTAACATGGTGCTACTATGAAAAACAACTAACAAATATATGTTTTAAACTTCTGAACACCAAACAGTTAGGTAACAAATGATGGATGTTGATTGGGACGGGGAATTTTTTTTTATAGATCACAAAAAAGCCTGTTTCAGTTTGTTAAGAGTGATGTTAGATTACTAAAATATAAGCACATTGAAATATGGTCTATGTATTTTGAAAATAAAAAATTTATAATGTCCATTTTTTTGCAGCCAAAGCTTACTTTCAACTAAGTTGCGTAACATTGTTACCAGCATGATAAAATTAAATGTGAAATATAATTAATATTTCAAAAAAAATGGGTATAATTTATTTATGCATTTCAACAGTGTTCCCTAATCAGTAGAACTATTTAAGAAATGTTAAGTTTCTTTATACTTTCAACTGATAATTTCAAACAGCAACCTTTAAGAACTGATTAATCTGAACCTATTTAAACCAAGCAAAAAGTCAGGATCAAAGAAAGATGTTGGAATAACTGAACGGTGTACTGCCTTTATGCCTGCACTTCAATTATGATTAGTTAAAACAAAAAACTGAATTCAGTTAAATTTACTTTTGATTTAAATTATACAAGAATAAACAAAATTCTCAATCTGAATTCTTTTGCTTATTACCAAACTTCTCATCAAGGGTTAACATTAAATTAATTAAAACCTGTATGTAGAGTTATCAAAAGTTTTTTGGCATTGCAATATAAGCAAAAAATTTATATACTAAAGGTATCTGTTTAAAAAAGTATTTACTAAAAATCGCAATACAAACATATCAGGATAAAGTATTGGCTTAAAAGAAAAGTAATGTAAGTTTTGAAAGAGCATGCAAAGCACTTTAATGTAATACACATAAAAATAAAATTTATTATAAACCTAACACAAACTACTACTTTTATACTAAGATTACACAAGATTTAAATGAAAGTGGTTTTTATATACAGTCAGGTCTCTTACTATGTAATCTTTTTTGATGCAGTTTTGAAGTCTTATGGTTAATATTTTTATATTTCAGCTGAATTTTATTTACTCTTTTACACACATATGTAGATTGAAAGATTTTACTGCACATCATTTGATACATTCTCATGTGCAATATTCACTGAAGAAAGGTTTAGATGTGTCATGGTTTTACTTTCTTTTCTGAAGTGAACTCATGTGTTGTCTGTTGCCATGCCACACTCTCCTAGGTAAGCTAAAAAGAATTGTAATTTTATGTGGTTTTTAAATAATTTTTGCTTACCACTCTGATTTCGTGCGATTTTAGAAAATTACGGAATGTACGTAATTTTTCAACATAAACTTTTTTTTTACATGTGATTTTCTGAGGAATGAATTTATCCCCTAAAGAGACCCGATTGTATATAAAAACCATAGCGTTAGCAAATGTACTTCCAATAACCTCTTATTTAAACAGAAGATAATGTACACCTATTTCCCAATTTGTCAAAAGACAAATTGGGAAATAGGTTTAAATTAGGACAATTTGTCAAAAGACGAGGGATAGTATGTGTTCTACAGTGCAAGGACAGCTAGGGTCATACTGCATCAGGACCAACAGGTTTCAAAAGATTCTGAACCTCTGCTGCCTGGGGAATTAAACTCTGGATTAGTAGGGTTAAAAAAAAAAAAGACATGCATTCTATGGTACCATTAGAATTGAACCCATGTCAGTAACATGATAAATGAACATGTTACCTCATCACTGTAGGACCATGAATAATAATAGTCTTCATATAAATGTTCAACTTTTTTAACTCACAGACTAATCAATAGGTCGGCAAAATTAGCATTAATTATTTTATATAACCTTTAAACTGTTCATGGATCAAAGTTTATTAGAAATCTAATCTAAAGTGTTACCTAACCACTGAAATGCTGAAGTTTGCATTGCTTCTGTTAAGTATACTTTCATGCACAATAATTGTTGTATAAGAATGATTTATTTCAGTTGGCAAAATGTGTCATTTTTTAAACATTCAGACAACATTATACAAACCTTAAATGTAATGACTTAAGGAAAAGGGGGTCCAGTACCAAAAATGCTATAAAAAAGTCAATTTTTTATCATCCTAAAAAAAAAACCCTTCAGATTCTTCCAAAAATGGAGATGTTTTTCCGATTAGATTATAAAACGTTACCAAAGAATTGTCAGTCTTGCATGATAGCACAACAGGAACTTGGGAAAGACACTGCAGAATTCTGCATTTGGAAAGAAGGACATATGCCTGAATGTCAAGCGAATTACACAGGTAGTTCTGGTAGTATGAAAGCAGATTTCTTCAGTTTTTTGGAAACAATGAGTATTGGTTTCTATCACAGAACTGTGCTTTCAGATAGAGATGCAAAAAAAAAAATTATGCATCTTAATAAAATGAATGTGTATAGTTCAGGTATAACCTTGCAAAAAGAAAAATGCATAAATCATGTTGGCAAGAGAATGGGTATGGCTTTGAGAAATTTGGTTGCAAATGGAAAAAAAACAAAACATGGATAACTCAAAGAAGTTACAGTTAAAAAAAATTAGACGGTACTACCAAAATGCTTGAAATATATATTTTTGTAATAATGGTTACACAATAAAGCTGTAAAATTCAAATTGAGGGTTTTTTTTTTACCCCCCTACTTTTTGTAAGCAACTTACCAAATTCTGTGAAGACTATTTTTTGTTTTTCTGGAGGACAAAAACTGCACATTTTTTTAAAAGTTAAATATCTTGAATTATATAAAAAATGCCAAATATCACTTTTTAGGTTATTTTCATGTACCTTTTTTCTAAAAAACGAAATTTATGAACATGAAACAATTCTGTTTACAGTTTATGAATAAAGGTATGCTGTAATATATGTATAAGAAAAATGGAAAGAAAATATCAATAAACAAATTTTTTTTTTTTTTTT
>QLNU02015360.1:97323600-97335930 GCA_006491805.2 Dysdera silvatica
AATTATGAGTGTGTTTTCAAAAATATTAGAAAAAGTAATTCATAAAAGATTGACTTTTTAAATAACTATAAACTAATTCACATTAACCAATATGGATTCCAAAAAAATAAGTCAACAGAGGATTTGTTATTAAAAATAGTAAACAACATACAACAAAAAATTGAAGATATGGAATTAATATTTGGCTTTTTTCTAGACCTCAGTAAAGCTTTTGACTTAATAAACAGAGATATTCCAAAAGATAAACTACTTAATTTAGGAATAAGAGGTAAAATGTTTAAACTTATAGAAAATTATTTTAAAGGTCGATACCAAATTGTTAAAATAGAGAATAAATCGTCAGACAAAATGAATAATTTAAGAGGTGTTCCACAAGGAAATGTACTAGGACCATTATTCTTTTTATTGGCAATAAATGATTTGATGTATTTAGATGATAATATACTATTAGTTGCTGATGACATAAACTGGTCCGTAAGTGGATCAAATACGGAATTATTGGCAAAGATAATAAAAGTTAAATTAAATCTGATTAAACAATGGTTCTATGATAACGATCTGATACTAAATGCTGAAAAAAAATGATTATATAATATTCCATGCTAATAAAAAAACATATAAAATTTAATGGAAAAACACTAGAAAGAATTAAGTCAATGAAATTTTTAAGTATTAAATTACACGAAAGACATTTATGGAATGAACAAATAGATGATATAAATAAAAAAAAATAAGAAGAATAAATGAACTATTAGCCAGATTAAAGAGTAAACTAATTTGAAATGCAAAAATTGATATTTATTATTCAATAATTTACAGTATACTACTATACGGAAATTCAACATACGGAAACCTAAATAAGACGAACTTAATAAAAACAAATAATTCATTAAATGACACAATAAACAAAATAAAAATCACCATATCAATCAATTGTTCAATTTAGAGAAGAATATCAACTACTTAATATAGAAAATATACACAAATTAAAAATATCTCAATATATATACGAAAGAATAAATGAAGGAAAACACATAGACATAATAGAAATAATAAAAGAAGACCACAAATAAAATACTCGTCATAAAAAAGAAATTAAAACAAAATATATTCGAACTAATTATGGAAAAGATAATATGAATTATTACGGATTAAATAATTGGAACAACATACCAAACGAAATAAAAATGTTATACCAATAAAACAATTTAAAAATACACTCAAAAATATTTCTTATTTAACGAAACATAAATGGCTAAAGTTTTTAGGTTGTATGTATATTAACCTATAGTTTTAGCATGTAATCCATCATGCATGTATGTATATGTAATCTATACACATGTGTATGAAAATAAAATTCATTTGTATTCATATTGAATGAATGAATCAAAAGTAGCCATTTTGTAGAAATTAACTTGTCTGATTTCCAGAAATGCTGCAGTGGAGTGTTGTTGGCAGACTAGAAGTAGGCTAGGGTCAATCAGAAGTGATAAAATTGCTAAATAGGAATTCTGTTATCCATAGACTGTGGAACCAATTTCAAAGCACATGTTCAACATCCTGAAGTTTCAGCCAAGGAAGGCCCATAGTTACACTGGTTATTCCCATTCTGAAGAAATGCTCAAGCAAGTTTCTAGGGGGAGTTCACTATGCATATTACCAGAGGGAGTTCTATATGCATGTTCCTATTGCTCGCAAAAGGCATATAACAACCCGCATGGTATAAATTTCATGTTTGTTCTTTATGTTGAGTCATACTGTGAAAAGAATGACATAAATAAAAATTTTAACTAAAACATACTTCAGACAAATGTTGAGAAATAAAAGAACGAAGTTAAGGACTTTTAGCAGATTTTGGGCAAAAATAAGGACTTTTAAGGACCAAAAATTGTTTCCTAAAAAATTAAGGACCGTACAAACCCCAAGGTTCTATGATACAATTGGAATTAAACCTGGTTAATGGCATGACAGATGAACATGTTTCCTATACACCACTGTAGGATATCAGATATTATTTAAAAGAGCGATTGCAGGCAGTTTTAATTTGGAGAAAACCAAAAACCTATCACCCCTGAAACCACCTTGAATGAATGCTTTCCACAAAATACTGAAGCCAGGAGTAGATTTATAGTAATTCATGAAGTTGTTTGATTATTAATAGGGAAAGCTTTAAGAAAGTGTTATTCAAAGGGAGATCTAGGTTAAAAAATAATAAAAGGTACTGAAAACTTGAAATTAAGATTGTTTACCAAGCAATGGAATATTTTTTAAATTCAGCTTTTTGTTATGCTCATTTATTTTGGCCAATAAATGAATGATTACTTTCATAAAAAATTTAGTATTAAATAAAATATATATGCATTTTGCAATAGATTTGAAAACTGCCTCAATGTAGTAAAAAAAATATTAAAACCTGTCTTCGAGAAATATTATCTTTGGGGGTACATTAGACTTTTACAGGGTGTCTACCCAAATTCTGTTTCAAACTTCCCTGACTTTTCCACGTTTCCAGACCAAATCTTAATTGATTTTCAGTCCCTAATTACAGTAAACAACACACAATGGATTAAAATTTGCGTAATCAAAATAAGTTTTAAGGCCATGAAATCCATTAACGCAAACCCCAAAGCCATTTATAACTCAATTATAGTGAATTTACAAATTCAAAAGCTGTATTAAAAAGTGAATTTCTTTACACAGAAAACTTGCACTAATTAAATATTTACAGCAACATTTCTATTCAGCCCTTTATGAGTTCATTACAAAAGAGGTTAACCATATAATCACAAAACTGATTTTCTATTTCCATTTGAAGTGTGTATGACTATAGAGGTAAAGGAGATTTGTATGATCAAAATCCCTTACAGATTAGATAATTTAGCTAAAAACACCTTTTCCAAGTTTTAGTTATACATTTGGCAAATATTTTATTCTTACAAATATATAGGCTTAATAATTTTATATAAATTATATTAGTTTTGGTGCAAAATGGTAACTTTTGGAAGAAGTTTAGTCAAAAGTACAAGTTTTTCAAATTTTTCAGTAGGTAATGTGGTATGAAAAGCACAGTTCAGGAAAATTATTTTAATAAGTTATTTATTATAACAATGAATTTCAAATTTCCCTGACTTTTACAGTCAGAAAAAACTCCCCGACTTTTCTAGGTTTCCATGTTTTCCAGATGAGTAGACACCCTGCTTTTAATCAACACCAAAGGGTGCAATCTAAAACAGTTTGAAAACAATGGTTCTCTACTACTGTTATTGACATTTAACATGAATTTTGAACCATTTTAGCATGTCAGCAATTTTCAACAATCTGGTTCTTGATATGTTATTACTAACCATAGTTTTAAGATTATCATTAATAAAAAATGTGATAATTTAAGAAATAGGATTTTTTGTGCTACTACAGAAAAATTCATCATTGCGTTATCACTGTCACTGAACACATTGTAATATATTTATTTTCTTTCGAACGTTTCACCATCTAATCACGCCATACCATCGGCGCTGGTATCACTACGCCAATAAACGTTGATTGACATTGTTGTTTGATTTAATCTGCGTAGTGTTCGATTTATATAAATACATTGTAATGTGTCGACTTATGCTTCCAAAATGAATGAATTTTTTTTTTCCTATACCAAGAAATAAAACTGATAACCAAATGTTACCTTTAAAGATGTCATGTAAGACCTGTGACAATCTATATGCAAATAATGTCCACATGATTGAACATGAACACCACCTTCCCAGCCAATATTTAATGCCAGCTGCCAATATTTCTAAAAAAAAAAAAGAAACGAACATTTTAGCTAGAACATCACACTGAACCAAACCATTTATTTTTAGAAGTTTCACAGGGTAACATTTTTTTTATGTAATTACAATACTTCAGTCAAAAAAGTATTAAAAAAAAAGATGCAGTAGGACCTACTTATAATAAGCCTGAATTTAGCAAGTTTCCAGATTTAGCGAGAAAAATATAGATCTTGTTTGATATAATGGTTAAGTGAAATACAATTTAATCACTTTTAGCAAACAACATTTTTACAGACCTTGGATTTAATAAGTAAAAATTGTGATTTTTTATAAAATGTAGAAAATTCTGGTAGTTAAAAAAACCATCTTTAGTTACCGTTTTTTTTTTTTGAGGTGAATATAATTAAATAAACTTTACAGCACTTGAAACCCGGAGATTTCTGAAAACTCTCATTCCTTTCAGAATACATAATTTTACAAACACTTTTTTTGAGACAATAGATTACATTGATGGCTACATACTGAAAGCACTAAATATTTTGCGATGAAAATATAATGAACATAAAAATAGCTGACACCCACTATCATTCCGAATGGTGAACCGGGATTTATCTGAGAACATCACTTTTGACCACTCTTAATGATCCCAATGCAGATACTCATTATACACCACCATAATCCTCCCTGACAATGGCGTGCTGTTAACAAAATGTATTTGACAGGTGTCCTTGCATACAAGACAACTTGATTTAGATCAGTGCTTCTCAACTTTTTTCTGGTCAAGGCCCTCATTTTCAGCTTCATTCATGACCCCCTACCTTCACCAGACGTATTTTTTAATTTCAATATATTTCAAATGAACATGCCTTATTAACGTTGTTTATTATACATGAAACATTAATAAAAATATTTCATAATCAAATATTACAACGTTATCCCTTAAGTTAACGAGACCCTTGTAGTTGATGAGAACAAGAAAGTTTTTGTGTATCTGGCTGCAGATTTGTTACAGGTAATCGAAGATCACCTCTCACATCATCAGGATGGTTATGAGCTTTTGATAGCAGATGAACTCTACTAAATCCACATTCAACAAGATATGAAGTAGGAAATCCTTTTAAGAAATAATTTTGTCTTCTCCCAAAGCTGGGAAAAGTTTTTTTCAATTTCACTGCTTACCCAGAAATGTTGTCTGTCTTTTTTGAGTACAGTGTGGGCTGCTACATTACATTATAATTCAATGAGAGATTCTTGTAATACAATGTCTACATCAGCTGCATTTACCTCAAATGGATTCACCACCCAGTCTGAGGTAATCATTTGCAACTTGTCATTAAACCAAAATTGTATATCATTATATAAATTCTTGAACTGCTCAATATATACAGAAAGATCTTACAATTCTATGTCAAAAGTATCAAATGAAGGAAATTGCATTTAATACACAATGTCCAATATTACTCCAGACGAGTTTGAGTTTTCGAAGAATAGTAGTAATTGCAGCTTTGCAAGATATGATAGTTTTTTCCTTGTAAATGTTTATTAAAACAATTCAACTTTTTAAATATGTTAAAAAATCACCACCAGCGGAAATGGCACTGTATGCAATATTGTTAAACGAAATAAGACATGAAGACATCGTTTTAAAACGTTTTTAATCGTTTCTAAAACGTGTTACAAAGCATGTTGAATGTGGCGTCCACCATTTTCTGAAAGCAAGTTAAATCGCATTACTGCGTTCTCAACAGCAGCTCTTAGCATATCAGGAGGAATGTTGCGGACATGTCGGTGTATCGCATCTTTCAATTCCGCCAAATTGTTTATGTTATCACCATAAACAATTTGCATAACCCCAAAAACGGTTTCGTTTTGGAAACGATTAAAAACGTTTTAAACCGATGTCTTCATTTTTTTTATTTCGTTTAACAATATTGATTACAGTGCCATTCCCGCTGGTGGTGATTTTTGAACATTTTTTTTTTTGACAGAAAATAAAATCCCATGACCTCCTGTAAGCTATTACCAAGTTTGGTAACATTTGGTCCAGTAGTTTTCATTTTATGGCCATTTCAAAGTGGAACTTTAATTATAAACACCCTGTATTATCCCATAGTATAAAAAAAAACCGGCAGAGACAATTTGCTTTCGATAGCCATGGTGATCTTTTTGGTGGCATTTTGATAGCCTTAGGTGATTTTGACATTTCCACATGGTGGTGAAATTTTGAGCTACTTTTTTCTTTTTTCAGAAATCAAAATCAAATGGCCCCAGGAGTATGTATACTAAATTTGAGCTTGACACAATAGACTTTTAGCTATTAAACTCTAAACACCTTACCTTTGTTTATGGCCACAATGTCCATTAAATTCTATGCAATTCCCTCTATCCAGAACTTCATATAAATACCATTTTCTCCCATTTCTACAAACAGTGTTGTGAAGAAATGTAAAGGTTAATTTTTCCCTGAAATACTACTTTAAATACCCACTTTTTAGATAGCCCTCATAGAGGTGTACTGAATGTCTACAACATTTAATTTTTATGAATGTATAACAGTGTCTAAATTTTTAAAAGCTTAGTACATTATTAAACTTATAACTTTCTTACTATGTGTGTAATGTTTAGTTATTTTCTTTCATTTAACAAATGTTATGTTTTACTTAATCCTTTGCTTTACTCTAATTTTTATTAGGCATTTTTATGTTTACATGGCTTAAGTACCAGTGGGTTGTATTACTAAGAAAAAATTCTAGTATGGCATTGCTAATATTAATAATTGATTTTACATAATTTAAAAATCAAAGAAATTACTTTTAATTTTAAAAGTGGTATCAACTGGGGAGTGTTCAATTATTACATTGGGAGGAGGGGGTTGCTGTTGTACTTATTTTCCTATGTTAGCCAATGTTAATTTTTGCTTACCAGGGGGGAGAGACTAGGTGTATAAAATGGCCAAAGTATTGCTTATGTAATATTTAAACTTTTCCCTGGTAAAAAATTAAATCTAACTTACATTGTCAAAATGACGTGCTAGTTGAGAAAATCTTTTACTCATGTAATATGCTAGGGTTTTCTCTTTCTGCAAATGAAATCGTTCTTCATCTGAACAAGGAAGGTAACGAGCTGATGAAGGATCCTGGTGGCTATGCCCTAGAACTAATCAATAACACGTTAAATTTACACGTTATTCATACTTTAGTTTTACATTAGCCCCTGTTAATTTCACTAAAAATACGCACCACTAGTGGCTTGTAGCAAAACAGCCATGCCCATTGGCCTTTCTTCTCCTGATAGTGTGTTTTGTCCACAAATCACACATTGATATTCTTTCCTCATATTTAACATTTCACTTGAATTTGAGTCACCTGGCACAGACTCTTTATTTTCTAAAAACAAAATTATGTTTTAATGAACAGAGTATGTAATTTGGTATGCTCAATGCAGACAAATTAAAGCAACAGCTTGTCTTACTTTTTTTTAAGTAAGGTTGAAATGTCACTACACAACATGTCACCATACTTAAATCTAACATGTTATATCTGTGTGTACAAAATGCATAACACACACACACACATTGTGTTCCCAAAAAGAAGTCACGTTGTGAATTTAAACATACAAACTGGGGACATAATGATTGAAGCATTTCGAAAATTTGCAAAATTCTACATCCATTTCGACCTTTAAACGTAACAATAACTATACAGCTCAATTCAGATCGAGCATGGCTGAAAATGCCATACACAACCATGAAGACATGACAAAATTTAAAAAGAGATAAATTGGCCTGCATCAATTGCAGAGATTACTAAAACCACTAGCATCGAATCATAAACTGCTGAAAGCATTATTAAATCTTGGAAAGATGACAGTAAAGCATCTACTTTGCAGAAAACGTATGTTTAAAAAACATCCCTGAATAATAGTGACCAAAGATTATTAAAATGCTTTATTAAATTGAATCACATAAATTTAGCCCTAAAATTCACAACCACGTTCAATAGTGGAAGCAAGACCATTTCCACCCATACAATAAGATGAAAGAACTAAAAAACAAGATTAAACAGTTGTGTTGCAAAATGGAAATCACTTGTTAATGAGACTAATCAAAAAAAGAAAAAAACTCCAATTTGCCAAGGAATATAAAAAGTGAACAGCTAAGTAATGGGGGAAAATCATGTGGTCTGATGAGTTCAGATTTTTTTATGTTTGTTAGTGGTTTTATGGCTCAAAGGCTATGATAATCATGCTGTGCCGGGACCTATTGTTTTCCAAGGAGTCCAAACCCCTGGACCTACAATTTTCCGAGGAATCTGAACCTCTTAAGGCCTAGGGAACCAAACCCCGGACTACAGTGAGCAGTGCGAGAATTCAGATTCACTCACCACTACTATGATGGATGCATCAGGGTTAAAAAGAAACCACATGAAACGTTGGGTTCTTCATGCACTGTACCTACTGTACAAGCTTCAGGAGGAAATGGTACGAACACAGTTGCTTCTGTTCATCAAGTCAAGGATCAGCAACACTATGTAGAGTAAAATGAAGTCAGCTGAGTATCTGAACATAGTGAATGATCAGCTTTTTCCATCAATGGATTTTTCTTCACCCACGAAGAAAACAACATATTTCAAGATGACAATGGTAGGATTCATCAGGCTCAAACTGTACAAGATGGGTTCCAAGAGCATCAGGCATCATTCGCACACTTGAATTAGCCACCATAGTCTTGAACTCAACTCCATTAAAGATACGTGAGATATACTAGAGCAGAATCTAAGGAGTAATTCAACTCTTCGTGCATTAACCAACCATCTTGGCAGAATGTCAACATGAATCTGGCCAAAAATAAATGTTACGACATTGCATAAATACATAGAACAAAGTCATGACAACTATGTGCTGTCATTCGTTCTAGCGGTGGTCGAATAAAATATTTAAAAAATGCACATTTTTTTTTAGCCAGGCAATATACATATACACACACACACAGGGTGTTCATAAATTTTGACAAAATAAGAGGGGTGGCAGTACCCGTCAAGACGAACAATTCAAGGGCAAATCAGAAAGTCTTTTCCTCTATTTTTTTTTTTTAGTCAAATTACGGCTGTAAATGCGAAGTCAACATATCCATTCCCAGCGGTGGATCTTTCTTGGACCGGCACGGCACTGCTGTCAGTTGTTGAAGATGGCAGTTGTGCTTCACACGTCCACGGTGTACGAGCAACGAAGCGTGATTCGTTTTCTATGGAGCAAGGAACGAACGCCCATCGAAATCCACAGGGAAATGCAGCTCACGTATGGGGAAAAGTGTCTCGCTTTGAGAAGTGTGAGGTGGTGATATTGTGAGTTCGCAAAAGGCCGTGAAGACTTGCATGACAATGAGCGTTCGGAGAGGCCGCGTTCATCGATGACTGACGACAACATTTCCCACGTGGATGTAATAGTGAAAGTGGATCGGTGTGCGCACCTCAAGGACATTTCCTGGGAGCTTGGCATTTCGTATGGGAGTGTTTACGACATCGTTCACGGGTTCTTCGGGTTCCGGAAGATTTCATGTCGGTGGGTGCCAAGGCAGTTGGACGACATGCTAAAAGGCAAGCGAAGGATTGCTTCACTGAATCATCTACAACGGTATGCCGAGGAGGGTGAAAGTTTCCTGAACCGCATTGTTACTGACAATGAAACGTGGATACTGCATTTCACACCAGAATGGACACAGCAGAGCATGGTGTGGAAACATCCGGGTTCGCCTCTGACAAAAAATTCCGTTCAGTGCCATCTGTTGGGAAAGTGATGTTAACGGTCTTCTGGGATCGCCCTGAACCGATCCTGCTGGATTTCATGCCACAAGGTGCAACCATCAATGCCGACAGTTATTGTTCCACACTGTCACGTCTGACATCATGCGAAAGCGCTGAGGGATCCTCAATGTGGACAACATGGTTATCCTCCACAACAATGCGAGGCCACATGTAGCAATCAGAACCGCCAACAAGCTTCACTGGGAGAGTCTGGACCTCGCCCCTAGTGATTTCCACGTTTTCGGTCCGCTGAAGAAGTTCCTGGCAGGACAGCGATTCACGTGCAACGATGAAGCCAAGACAGCAGTCCGACGGTGGTTCCACAGTCAGCCGGACGAATTCTACCACAGGGGCATCTCAAATTTAGTGCTGCGATGGGACAAATGTCTGAACCGGTGTGGGGACTATGTGGAAAAATAGTGTAAGGTACGTAGAATAGTACGTATATTTGTAATTACCTGTATGTACCTTATTTTGGCTAATAAAAAATAGGGGCAAAGACTTTCTGATTCGCCCTCGTATTTACCATAGAACCTAGGGTCGCAAACCACTCACAGCGTTAGTTCTAAAACCGTCCAGCATGCACAAATATTTACAACCAGTACACGAGAAGCACAAAATGTAATGTCCTAAGCATCCCTGCACTTGATCAACTGACCTGAGTGGTATCTGGTGCTTCTCATACACTGGTTGTAAATATTCGTGCATGCTGGACTGTTTTTGAACTTACTCTTTTCTGCCACTGTGAGTAGTTTGCGACATTTATATAAGGTGGACCTAAACTCTACCGACGAACGAAGAGTTGTAGTAAATCACATCACTGTGATTCCCAAACCGTTTGAACTTTTCCAAAGTATGACTTCGTTACAGAGATATTAAGGGTCAAAATTTGATAAGGTCACTTCCGGCTTTTCGTTTTCATTGTAAAAACATGGAAAAAATCATATGTCAGCAACACGTAATGACAGTTAATTTGTCGTCAGATTATTCTAAGGTGTGTTTGAGAAAATAGAACATGTGCGGCTACAGTAAGGGTACCAAATACAAGATTGGTCTAAGAGTGTGCAAACATTCATTTAAATAAAATACCAGTTGGTAGATGGTAACTGCACGTCTGTGTGCATGATACAGGTGAAAGGAGCAACTTGTTAAGATAGGTCACCAACATGGCTGACATCTTACAGGTGGCTATCTTGAAGGCACCCATTTTCTATTGCTCTTACGTGCTACTCCCCCTGTACACAGATGGCATACAGGAGAAGTATCATCTAAGTGCAAAAATTTATGTTTTTGGTGATTACTGTAATACATGTGGTCCCGAACTCTACAGACAAAATTAGAAGGTTGATAGTATGTAAACGTTAAGACAAACAATTTTCATAATTCTCACATCTACTATTTAGTCAGTCAGAAAAAAATAGCAAAATCGAAAAATGCATAGCATGCAGAAGTATGTGACAGCCAATGAATAAAGAGTAGCATCACAACACTTACATATTCGTTAAGAGAATGGCGATGTACACAAACAAAGAATTAGCGGATATGATTCTGATGTATGGAAAAGCAAATGGTAATGGACGTGCAGCACAAAGATTTCATTACAAGAGATTTTCACATCGTTGTATTCCTCACCATTCAATGTTTGGCAGTGTTGATAGAAGACTGCATGAAACTGGCTCCTTGACAACCTCCATGAAAGATACTGGATCTGTGCAAAGTGTACGGATACTGGAAATGGAAGAATGTTTCGCAGTCTGTTGCAGAATCTCCATCCATCAAGTTCACGAGTAACAGCATCCCAATTGGGTGCTAGTAAAACTCCTGTGTTGAGAGTTTTGCACGAGGCAAAAATGCATCCCTATCATGTGCAGAAGGTCCAAGGTTGGAATGAAGCTGACTATACACGCAGACTGAAATTTGTAAGGTGGGTGCTCCAGATGAACACTATTAATGCACAATTTAACGCATTAGTGGTATTCACAGATGTTTGGAATTTTGAAAATTCACATGTCACTAACCCTCACAAAAGGCAATAGAGATTTTCTGTCAATGTATGGGCAGATATTGTTGGTGATTCTGTGGTAAGATCTTACTTCCTGCTAGATCCTCTGACCGGACAAGCATACCGTGTGTCTTTCTGGAGAAAGTGCTTCCTGGTCTGTTGTGTGATGTTCCCCCTAACCATGCGGAAGGTTATGTGGTTCATGCATGATGGGAGACCTGTACACTTTGCCATGTGTGAAAAATTTCTAAATGCAATTTATCCCAGACGGTGGATTGGGCGTGATGGACCAGTGTCCTAGCTTCCACATTCTCCAGACCTTAATCCACTAGACTTTTTCTTCTGGGGCCACTTCAAAACTTCAGTGTACAACAAGCCAGTGGACTCTCTTGAAGATCTAGTCCCGAGAATCATTGTTGCTGCAGACAAGATTAATGTAACACCAGGAATCTATGAGAGGGTGTGACAATACTTTATTTGACGGTATCAGCTGTGCAACAGCACCCTCAGACACCACTTTGAGCAGCCACTTTGACTCCTGGAATTGACTCATAAATTGGTAAATTATTTTCATTTATCTGATAAACTAGTATTGACCTGTGAATATTAGTGTATTATTTTTTGTGACTGACAATGATGTATCTGAAAATTATGAAAATTGTTTATCTTGACGTGTACATATTATCACCCCTCTTATTTTGTCGGTAGAATTCAGGACCACCCGTATTACAGTAACCACCAAAAACAAATTTTTGCTTTGCCC
>QLNU02015360.1:97348508-97383587 GCA_006491805.2 Dysdera silvatica
TATATATATATAAATTAAAGTGATAACTCTACACAGTAAGATTTAAAAAAAAGAAAGAAAAAGAATCATAATATTATAGTGAAGTTCAGTTTAGTAAGGGCAAGTTTAATCTAGTTTGACCAGATTTTATTAGAGAATTGAATAGAATGTTTCATTAATTTATTTGTATTATGATATTGATATGTAATTGAAAAACTGTTGCCAGTGTATTCGGAAGAAAAAGTACATATAATATATGCATATTATATTACTTTAAATATTCTCATAACACAATACACTATCTAAATTCCTCATCTTTTCTCCAGTATATTTGGCAACAATTCTTAAATTGCATGTAAATAATATCATTATACAAACAGTAAGCAAATTAATAAAACATCTACTTTAATTTCTTGATAAAGACTAGTTAAACCTGATGAAACATGTTGGAATACATTTACTAAATTACATTTCATTATAATGTTAAATGTCTTTTTTAAATCGAAATAAAAATTTTACTAGATATACACAAATTATTAAAACTGATTTAAAAGTGCTTAATAACTCTCCACTCAAAAAGAGAAGCACAAATTGAACCGAACTACGCCTCAGTTAAGCTTCATTGCAGAAATCATCAATCGCGACTCGGCAGATAAACTCGACCAGCAGCTTTCTGGCAATGTCTCAGTATAACTCCGTTCTCTATGGAGCTCATCCGCACATGTCTATGATGTACAAACAAGTTCCATAGAGAGCAGATTTGTATCGAGGTGCTGGCAGAAAGCTACTTCACCTCACGAGCTGCCAATAACCATTATATTATCTAAAACAAACATGAAAATGAGAAAATGTGACAAAAAAATGTTAGCTATCAAAATATTAAATTCTGCAATTACAGTAGTTCAACTTACATGGAATAACATAGCAAAGAAAAGTGTCGGAATATATCTGTAATTTACAACATTGGCAAAATCTTCATTGTTGAATTGGAGGGGAGAAAAAAAATAATAAAAAAAAAATTATATAAAAAAACATTAAAAAAATTTAGATAGCAATTTCTTTAAAAAATGACATTTAAGAGACCAAATAAATTCCTAAAAAAAAGAGACTTTTAGAGACAGATGAAAAAAAAAAAGACTTTTAGATAGAAAGGAGACTCGCTCCCATCCCTGCACCTGCGATGCCACATAGCTTAGGAATGACTACCAAGCCTATCTCTGATGTCGGTGGACAGGGTTGAAAGACAGTGTTTCCAGAGTTCTGCAGGACTGTAAGCCTGCCTCAGTCAATCTACAACTAATAGTGCTTGTAGACACTGGAATGTCTTGTACATCTTCTAAAACATTAGTTGCTGCACACTGTGGTGTGACTATAACATAACGTCGGATGCAACAATTTGTTCTGATAATTTTATTGATTGCTTCTGTACAATAATTATGATTTCACATCACCCCCTTAAAACAACTGCTTTCAAATTTATCCCCTCCCCCAGTTGATGTATTACACTGCATTTCCTCAGCAATATAGCATAGTGACCAACCGGCAATATGTAGGCCTACAATATAACCTCTGGTAATTGCATCCATTTGCATATATTATTGCTTTTAAGGCATTTTTATTTTGCACACTATGTTCTAAATAAAAACTACAAAAATCATGATTTCATTGTTTTAGTATGTTTCCAAACATTGCTTCCGCAATCAGGTTTTCACCTATTTACCTCTCAAACGTGTGACTGCATTATTATACAACCTCGATCATTTGTGCAAAGTATCTTCACCCACATATTCTGTAATTAACATACAACACAGATGATTCCATCATTTGGTGTTTTATTTTCTCTATCAGGTAGTATATATTATCTTACGTGTCCATAACTAAATTTCATATTTTGAAAGGATGTAAATGGGGTACTGTTCAGAAACAAGACTTCATACTAATAGGAGGCAGGCTGTGATAAGGGAATGATATTTGTCACAGAAACAAACATTAATTTGGACAGTTTTTACTGGGACAATACATGTTACATTAATACCAGAGCAGACAATTCCAAAATATCATAAAACTCATCATGCACATTGAACATTGTCATGTCAACAGCAATGACATGCTGTGATTAAGACAAATGATAGAATCAAACAACAATATCAATCAACGTTTATTGGCGTAGTGATACCAACGCCGATGGTATGGCGTGATTAGATGGTGAAACGTTCGAAAGAAAATAAATATTTCTGCCTTCGGTGGGACCTGAACCCACGACCTTCCACTTGCCGGGCGGAGGCTCTACCCACTGAGCTACGAAGGACAATATATAATCTCTTTACGAACGTATATATATTGTTGCCAGTTATTTCGCAGAATGGTGTAGTACATAGACTACTATTTAAACCAAATTGCAAAGAGACTGGTATTAAATTGATCGAAATGCACGTTGCAGCATGATTTAATTTGCATAGTGTTCAATTTATATAAATAAAAAAAAATAGAGTGTTTAGATATAGAGGATCATACATGAAAGCCATGACATCCTAGATGAGAAAAAAAAAGTGCATTGGCTCGCATTTTTCACCCTTTTATAGCCCATGTGTTGAAGTCATTTAAAATATGGTAACTTATTTTAAACAACAAAAAGGTTATGTGGAAAGCAGATTCTGGTATATTTGTGGTTTTACAGTGTAAGGACAGTAAAGGACATGCTGCACTGGAACTAACATTTTCCCCAATACAAACCTCTGCTGCCAATGAAACCAAACTCTGGACTATTTTGTTTTGCAGCACAAGAGTGAAGGTCATGCTGTGCTAGGATCTCCAGTTTTTTTTTAAGAATCCAAACCTATTAAGGCCTAGGGAACCAACCCCAAGACTACAGTGAGAAGTTAATCTGTAAGTGCTTATTTTCCCTCACATTGCTGGGCACTAAATCTAAACCACTGGGTCACAACAAGGCCGCCATCTGGTATAAATGTTTTATATATAGATCATTCGAAATGTGCTCATTGGCAAAAAAATAATGAACCCAGATAGAAATGCCGGAGTGCTATGAAACTTGGCATGCAGTTCTATCTCAGGCAGAGGTGTAAATGAATTGTGTGGTATGATTGGACACTGTTTTGCCACCAGAGGCCACAACAGTGCTTCCTCCATTCCACTACAAAAAGGTTCTCGAGGACTAGGTTTATGTAATGAGTTTCCTTTTTCGGTTGTTGATTGCAGTTTGAGAGGTTATTGATTATTAGACATGCCTCTATGACAAAATCAAAGAAACTTTGGCCAGACAGACTTTGAAAGGGGGCGCATCATTGGACTAAGGGAAACGGGATGGACATTGTTAAGAATTGGCCACCATGTAAGCCATTCTGAACTAGCTGTTTGGAGGTGTTAGAAGCAGTGGTTAAGTGAGGGTACATGTAAGTACAAGTAAGTACACATGGTGAACAGGTTTCGGATGGCTCAGGCAAACCACTAGTAGAGAAGATCATTTGATCTGCTGACAAGCAGCTCTAATAGTTCTGTTATCCACCATCCAGAGACAGGTGGCACTGTCATTACAGATTCTTGTGTCTGACTGAACAGTTTCCAGACATTTAATAGAAGGACGTTCAGTGTCAAGGCACTTGCTTGCTTGTGTCCAAGGGAAAATTAGGAAGGGTGGCTGCCGGAGGCAGCGCTGTAATCCCAGACAGGTGTAAACGTTTTGCAAACTGTGTATGTGGCTGGGGAAAAGAGGGGGAAGTGGGGAAATCAACCATGACTGGCATACAGAGATGCACCACTCATACTGTTGTCATCATTTAACGTCCACCGTGGATCAATCTGTCCTAAAGAGTGAAAGCGACCAATAGATGGCATGGAAGAACACCCCGAGGCCAGTCAATGCTCCTACGGGAACCCACCGAGCCTTATATGACTGATGTAAGATGTTGCAGAGCGGCAAAGGGCAGGTTGGAGATAAGTCCCGAATCCAGAGCGCACAGCCATCCATCAATCCTTATCCAGCAGCCTGGCCGATGTTCCATACAGTTGTGGGTAGAGTCGAGGACAACTGCAGTATATGAGCAGGAACTAAGGCCTGTCAGTCCCAGGTCGAAACGAAAAGATGTCCGCACAACTTCGGAGCCAGAACTGGTTTTGGTGTCACGGCACCCATTATGTGTCCTGGCACTGACAGTCAATTACAGTCACCTTCGTTTGCAATGGTGTTGTGAACAAAAAACCTGAACTACTACAGACTGGAACCGTATCTTTAGCGACAAATCCAGATTCTCTTTGGGCTCTGACGATGGTCATGTTCGAGTATGGCGGGCATGTGACGAGCACTTCAATCCTACCTTTGCTGTGGATTCACACACAGCTCCAACTGCTGAAGTAATGATTTAGAGAGCCATCATATACAACAGCCAGTCATCCGTAGTAGTGATATGAGGGACACTAGCAGCTCAGCAATATGTGCAGGACCTTTTGCTGCAATACATGTTGCTTCTCATGGAAGGGCTTCCAACAAGCGTTTTTCAGCAGGATAATGCTCGCCCTCACACAGCAATGGTTTTGCAGAAATGCCTCTGCCAGTTTGACACAGTTAATCCTTGGCCTGTACAGTCACCATATTAATCACCAATCAAGCAATTATGGGACCAGCTGGGATATCAGCTTCGGCAACCTAGGAGCATACAGGATTTAAAGACCCAATTGCAACATCTGTGGACAAATGTGTCACAGAACACCATACGGAACCTATATACCTCCATGCCCAATCATGTCTTACATTGTATTCAGAATAGAAACAGTCCAACAAAGTATTGAAGCCACCACTGAATTGTACAGTTTTCTCCAATAACCTTATCTTTTTGCTCTAATACTTTAATCACCACTAAAACAATGATTTATGACAGAAACAACTCTTGCATCTGTACTGAATATCTAATATTTAAATTTATAAAACTTGTCCCTGAGGTAAATTTAGTTTCGTCAGAATGTATTTCTTGCAAACATGGGTTTTAGGCAATCAGGTAATGAATTTTCAAAACAGGACACATATCAGTTAACGTAACGGTACATTCCAATGATGTGTCCAGAAACATTAAGAAAATGTACACACACCTAAAAAGTCAAGAGCACATAGGGTGACTCTAGTGAGTGTGATGATCATCTAATTCACTGAAATCATAGCTATGCCTACAGCCTCTCTGGTGACTCTAACACAAGCAGTCATTTGTTGACCCATCAACGATTGAACGATTTCCAATCAACTTGTAGATGCAGGATCACATGTGCATCAGTCATTTAGCTGCTCACCACTGATCCAAAAATAACCAAACATGTTCTTTTGTAATCATACAACATTCTACATATATCATAAGTTTAGTGATGTTTTGAATTATCTACGACAACATTGCAATATTTCGTATAACCTAACAGCAACTTTTGGAACTAACGTTTGTTTCTGTGCCAAATAAATTTGCATTGCAGTCTTTCATTGCTGAATAGTTCCCCTTTCACAGCCTTTTAAAATATAAAATTTAATTGTGTGTAAAAAGTTTATGAACAAGAAATGGTACACTTACGGTTCTAGATTCCTTGTTGGGAAATCGTACAGCCATGTCTAATAAATAGATACATAAAGCAAGGATCTGCTCAGAAACATCAGGATCATTTAATGCCTAAAATAAACAACATCGAAACCATCACAGATACAACATTGTTTTGTTTTTAAATAAGGGGTTTGACAGAAAATTTTAAAAAAATCATATACTTCTATATTAAAATATATAATAAATGACGAAATACTCAAAAAATTACAATTATCTTTATATACATTTACACACACTGCCAGGTCAAAAAAGAAAAAGTCGCACCTTTCAATATTTCATCGAACCACCTTCAACATCTTATCTTAAC
This sequence comes from Dysdera silvatica, assembly GCA_006491805.2. Taxonomy (NCBI): domain Eukaryota; kingdom Metazoa; phylum Arthropoda; class Arachnida; order Araneae; family Dysderidae; genus Dysdera; species Dysdera silvatica. The sequence goes on from QLNU02015360.1 coordinate 97,354,386, forward strand.
CACAGCATACATTAACTGTGGCATCATTTCTATGAGTTTATGTAATAAATCAATGCTTATTTTTGACAACATTTGCATGAACATTTCACCAAGATCTTTGGTTAATAAAAGGAGAAACAAATCACTTGTTAGATTCTTCTCTAATACATTCCACATATTTTCAATGGGGTTAAGTTCTGGACTTTGAGGTGGCCAATCCAAGTATGTGAATGATGCCTTATGTTCCTCAAACCGATCTTTTACAATTTGAGCCCGATGAATCCTAAAATGGTCATCCAGTATACTCAGATATTCAGTTGACTTAATTTTATTGCAGTATACCATTGCTGAGTCTAGACCCAACGAATATAAATAACCTCAGATTATAATACTTCCTCCTGAAGACCTGTACGATGCATTAAGAGTAATGTTTCATGCAGTTCCCATCTAACCCCAAAGCATTCATTACTCAGCAGTCCAATCTTTATACTCCTTGACAAATCGGTCTCTTTCCACCCCAATGAATCTCATTAGCAAATGGTTTCCTTATTGTAACATGGCCACTTAATATTTCACCACCGAAAGGTTTACCACCTTCATTTCAAGATTTAATAATGAGCTACACAATTTGTAATCCGGTGCCAGTGATTCCAGCAATTACCTTGCAGGTTTTCTGCCTTTGATGCAAGCCACAAATAATGTGGCCTCTTTTTAACTCTAACACCTTTTTCGTGACTGCTTATAACATCTTCAGCCATAGTAGGTTTGAAATGATCAGCTGAACGCTCATCTAGTTACACTTAAAGACTATTGCATGCAAAACTATGCAAATTTTTAAAATGTTTAACTATTCCCTCCATAGTACTTGCATGTTTCAATTGACATTGCGACTTTTTTTTTGGTCAGGCAGTGCATCTGCATGGGACTCAAAAAATGTGGTCACCACTAACAACTAGATTTTTGCAATTTATGAGTAAGGTATCTTTTTCTTTTCCCACTAGGTTCCTAGGTTTTCTTATTGAGACGAGTGAGTACCATTTTGTCTGGTAAGTATGGTTTGACCACAATTTGCTGAGTCCTGTGTACATACATAGTGGGTGTCCAGAAACAAACTGATTAAATGAAAAGGGGAGAAAATATGGTTCATTTGATTGAAGAAAAACCCCTATAGTCATGGTCAGAAATGTTTCACTTCCAAATGGTGAAACTTTTCATTTGTCACAACTTCGATGTCACACATACTGTAATCGTTAATTGTGTATCTCAGAAACCATTATGCATACTGCTGAAATTCTTTTTTACCTAAAGCCATAATAATGGCTCCATGTTTATTTTTACCAAAAAAAGGAACAATTTAGGTGAGTAAATGTAACAAATTCAAACTCATCTGAAAAACAAAAAATTGGTTTTATTTTCATTTCTTACTTCTAACTCAAAAAGACCCCCCCCCCCTTTAAGGACTTTTCTTCTTTTTAAAGTATATTAGCCCCTACTCTGCTACTTAAAATGCTTTACCCAAATTGGTTAAAAGTTTCATACTTCTGCCTCTTTCACTTCCGGTTTTAAACACTCACAAACAGTGCATTTATAGGATGTGTTATGCTTCAAAGCACTGACAAAAATGTTCCTGTCTTTCTTTAAATTTATTTTTACATGATTTTTTATATCACATTTGTCATCAAATGCTGTCCTACGTTTTGAACAAAAGCAGATGCACGTAACGTAACATACTGTGTGGGTGTATATATCATCATCATCATATTCAACCATTATCTATCCACTGCTGGATGAAGGTCTCTCCAAATGCTTTCCACACAAGTCTATCCTGAGCAATTCGCTTCCACGTCACCCCAACCTGTTTTCTTATTTCATCCACCCATCTAGTTTGAGGACGTTTTCTAGGTCTTCGGTGGTCTCTTGGAATCCAGTTCAGAATTTCTGTTGTCCATCGTTGATCAGTTCTTCTTGCAATATGCCCAGCCCATCGCCATTTCAGCCCTTTTACTTTAACAATGATGTCCTCTACTCTAGTTTGCTCTCTCACCCAAGTGTTTCTTTTTCGATCTCTCCTAGTTATTCCAAGCATGCACCTCTCCATGCTCCTTTGCGTTGTCTGTAACTTTCGTATTGCTCCAACTGTTAGACTCCATGTCTCTGATCCATAAGAGAGGACTGGCAATACACACTGGTTGAAGACCTTTCTTTTTAGACACAAAGGCAATTTCCCCTTCAGGATAAAACTGTTTCTTCCAAATGCACTCCAGCCAAGTTTAATACGTCTGTTGAGTTCTTTCATAATGTTGCCATCCATTGAAATCAGCTGGCCAAGGTAAATATATGAATCAGCAATTTCTAGCTCAATGTTGTCAACTTGTATTTTTGTTTCCTCTACGAAATTATTGAACATGATCTTAGTTTTTTGTAGGTTCATCTTGAGTCCAACTTCTTTACTTCTAGTTGAGAGCTCCTGTACCATGTCTTGGAGTTCTGACGGGTTTCTTGAAAAAATAACAATGTCATCAGCGAACCGCAAATGATTTAAATATTCACCATTTATTTTTATTCCCTTGTTATTCCAATTTATCTGCTGAAAAATCATCTGTAAAGCTGAAGTAAAAAGTTTTGGAGAAATGGTATCTCCCTGCCTCACCCCTTTGCCAAGTTTGATAGTTTTGGTATCTTTATGTAACCGAAATTTTGCACTTGCATTTTTATACACACGTTTCACCATGTCAATGTACACATCCTCAATGTCTGTTGATCTTAAAGAGTTGATGACTGCTGATGTTTTAATAGAGTCAAAGGCCTTCTCATAGTCAATAAATGCCACACACAATGGAAGTTCATATTCATGTGTTCTTTCAATTAATTCTCTTAATACTTGAATATGGTCCACTGTACTGAATCCACTTCGAAATCCAGCTTGTTCTCTTGGTTGAGCTGCATCTAATTTTTTCTGCAGGCGATGTGTTAGCACTTTTGTGAAGATTTTATAAATAGCAGGTAACAAGCTAATTGGTCGGTAATTTTTCAAATCCTCTTTATCACCTTTTTTATGCAAAAGAATTACTGTTGCAGAATCCCATTGGTTTGGTATGTTACCGCTGTTAAGACATTTGGTAAAGAATTTTGCAAGTATGTCTTCTACATATTCTCCAGCTTCTTTTAGGATATCTAATGTAATACCATCATCACCAGGGGCTCTTCCTTTCTTCATATTTTTTATTGCAAATGAAACTTCTTCTTTTAAGATTTTAGGAGCTGTTCCTTCGACTATTTCAATGTCTTCGTTTAATTCACTGTTACTTTCGTATAGATTTTTGTAGAATTCTTCAACTCTTCTAAGTATTTCTTCCCTATTTCTTGTTACGGTGCCATCCTCTCCTTTTAATGCAATGATGTGTTTCTTCCCAACAGATAAACTTCCTTTAACAACCCTAAGGCTCTTGTTATTTTCAATGGCTTTCCTTACTAGCTCACAGTTGAATTTTCTTATGTCTTCTTTCATGCTTTTGCGCAGAGTTTTACAAAGTTCTATGTACTCAATCCTGGAACTGGTATTTCGATTGTCCACCTTCATATCTCTTCGCCTTTTCATGAGCTGTTTCGTCTTCTCAGATAATTTGCTATTGTGCTTTTTACAGGTTACACCACCAATTTCCCCAGCAGTTTCAACTATTGTCTTAACAATGTTTTCATTTGCTTCTGAGATATCACTTTCATCAATAAGTCCTTCCAGTGCAGAAAAGCGATTTTTTAATTCCAACTTGAATGCCTCGGTATTTACTTTCAGTTTCATTAGATCCACCCTCTTACTTACTTGTTTCCTAATGAGCTTCTGTCGTTCTAATTTAGTATTTAAGTGCACTTTACATCTCACCATTCGATGATCACTTCCAGTATTAAATCTGTTCAGTACACTGCAATCTTCAATAATTGATTTCTTGTTTGCCAGGATATAGTCAATTTCACTAGTTCCCCCATTTGGGTGTTTCCATGTCCATTTTCTTTGCGGTTTCTTCTTAAAAAATGAATTCATGATGCTAAGGTTTTCAGCTTCTGCAAATTCGATGAGTTGATCGCCACGTTCATTCCTTTCCCCATATCCGTATTTACCAACCGATGTCTCTCCTTGTTCCTGTTGTCCAATTCTTGCATTGAAATCCCCCATGATGAGCTTGATATGTTGTTTCCCTTTGGTGTGTAACTCTTTGATTTCTTCATAAAATTCTTCAACCTCTTCGTCGGTATGGCTTGATGTTGGTGCATATACCTGTACTATTTGAAGTTGGTATCGCTGGGTTAGTTGAACAACAAGCCTCGCTGCTCGATCTGATGTACTTTCAACTTCCAGAAGACAGTCTTTAATTCTTTTGTTGATTAAGAAGCCAACACCACTTGTTCTTCCAGTTTCCGTTCCTCTATAATAAAACAAATGTCCACTTTTAAGTTCCACCAACTCTTCACCTTTTCTTCTAACTTCACTGAGTCCTACAATGTCCCATTTGATCTTGTCAAGTTCTTCTTCCAATTCTTGAAGTTTTGCTTCAGAAGCAAGGGATCGTCCACACACACACATATATGTGTGTGTGTGTGTGTGTCTGTTTGAAGTATCAGGATTATGACAAAGTTGATATACGATATCATTTTTCCTTATAAGAACTCTTCGCATGCCCACATGGACCACTTGCTCCATTAATTTCTCACGAAAGAATAGAATTTAATAGCATGAGGTTGGGCGATCTGTATGCCTAAATAATACACCACCACCACCCCCATTTAATTCATCGTAAGTAGTTTTGATTCAGACATTGTCTCCCTGTAACTACAAAATAGCACATTAGCTGAGTAAATTGTGTAACTGCAGGTAATCCTTTCAAAAGTGGAGATTACACCCCTCCCTTCTATTCTTTCTACTTCTTGCATCACAACATGGGTTTCTACCTGCACCACAACGTAAAGAGTTCTGTGTGCATATCCTCAAGGGGAAAGAAAGAAATGGAATAAAAATGAATTTTGTCCATGCTTTGAAGCATAATAAATTCTGCGAATGTACTATTTTTTGATACTAATAGAACTGAAAGTAAAACAGAAAAATAAGCCTACCATTTTTTAAAGCATTTTAAGTAGTTTTCTAACGTTCAAAAACAGTATTCAACTTTAATGAGAGACTTTTTGTGCTAGAACTAGAAAATAAAAATAACAGCCCCAATTTGCGAGTTTTTTTAAGAATTTATTTTTATTACTGTATTAAATTGGCGTTTATTTTTTCTATTTTGTTTATTTTTATAAAATGCATGGAGTCATTATTGTAACTTTTCTTTTGGGAGACTATGGTAGTATAGTATTTTTCTTGGGGGAGACTATGGTAGTACCTGTTATAATATTAGAGACAGATGCGGTACATTGTCAGAGTATGACTTTGAAGTCATGAAAAACCGTGTCACCATTTTGGAAACTAAGCATTTCTGACCATAATTATGGGGGTTTATCATTGATAAAATGAACTCTAGTTTTTACCCTTTTTGTTTGGTCAGCTTGTTTCCTAATACCATATATGTGTGTGTTTGTGCATGTACAGCAAGTCCGACATACAACACACCTGCATTTGACAAGTTTCTGGATTTAGTGAGGAAGACATGAATTTTGTTTGGTGTAATGGCAGTTTAATCGCCTATAATGATCATGACTTTTTGTGCTCCCCAGATTTAACAAGGAAGAATGGCGAGATTTTTTTAAATGAACAATGTAGAAAATTTTGAAAAGCATTTAAAGAAAAAAGAACTGTTGATTAAAAGCCCTTTTAACTGAGGTATACATGATAAAACAAACTACATAGAACTTGAAACAGAAAGATTTCTGAGAACTCTTATCCTTTTCACAATAAATAATAAGCAGTTCATAATAATCCACAAACACCAATTAGTTCGATGTACGAAAGAGGATTGGTCTGCTCATAATACAAAAATTTGTTTCTTGAGGGAGAATTTCTCCTGCACAATTTAGATGAAGACAGAAAGCTGTCCCTGTACACAGAACAGATTTATGATCATATAAACAAGCGACTTAAAGTTTTATACTTCGGAGTGTATACTTCTCTCAATACTCATTCTTTGACCCATTTCATATTTTCCCCATACGTCTTCTTCTGACTTGATTACACTGAAAATTTACGAAGTGCAAATAAAAATGTCCAAGTGAAAGTTGCTATCCATAAAGGACAAAATAGGCATCATTAAACTACTAGAAAAGGGTGAAAAAAAGTCACGATATGCAAACAATTTGAACTTTCTTCTTCAACCATTTCTGCTCCCCGAAAAGATAACGAGTCTCCATTAAAAATATTTCAGTCGAATTTGACGAAGTAAAAGGTTAAAGAAATATGAGAAAGATTACTTAAATGAAGTTTGTTCAGCAGCAAAATTTTGGATTAGCTGGAAGTGGACCAATTTTGAAAACACAAGCAGAAAATTTTGCAATTCAACTGGGCTATAAGTATTTCTCATGCTCCAATGGATAGTTTCATAGTTTTAAAAAATATCAGCATTTTTTCAGAAAAAATAAATGGTGAAGCATTATGTGTAAATATCAAAGGAACATCAGAGTGACTGAATACAGTGTGGAAGGGAAGTAAAGTTTAAAGTATTTTAAATGAATATAAGAATAGTTCTTACTCTAAATAGTACAGTAAAAATCAACCCATGCATGGTTTTAGAATGCAAAATAATACGTGGATCTTCAAACCCCTCATGGACAGGACCAGGAATTCGATAAGGAGGCCACAATGCAGCCTGGTCAGTATATTTCCCATTTTGCCGTAAACTGAAATAAAAAGTTTTAATAAAATAGCGTACCATCATTCAATCTAAAAATGTTACAAAGTCATGTTGAGCATCAACTGCTCCTTTAACGATGTTGTATACCATGTATGAGAGCCAAGGTTAACTGAGTATTTTTATCCCATTAGTAAATGAAAAACCTAGGCATACATAATGTACAACCATTCATAATTTTTAACATGCTGCTTCATGTTATTTGCATTTCTACATTATAAGACTGTGTGACAACTAGAGAACATGACTGTCATCTGGGACAGAACTCACAACATAAGCTCTGAAGCAAGTTAAGTTTATACACAACCAAGCTTACCGGGAATTAGACCTAGCCCAATGAGTTCAAAAACAATGGCCATAACTAACTACCCGACTCCTAGGACAGTATGTCATGTATATTTATTAGTACTCTATAGGGTTATGTTAAGGCAAAATTAACCTTAAAAAACATATAAATAACAAATAAGTCTTTCTATGATCATGTTTGGTACTAATTGCATATACAACTTTTTAATTTTTGTAAAGTGGAAGAAAGAAGAGTGAATGTATAAGTATTAAGGGGAAATTATACTAAAACATGTGACACACTTTGCATGAACAATAAACAATGTAAAAAAAATCAACACATAATCATACTTAAAACTATTTAAAACATTTTATAGTCATTTTGAAAGCATGCACACTTTCTTCTTCAGAAACTAAATAACACTGATGTAGTCTATGTGCAAAAAGTCTACTGATGACAACGTGCTGGTTGTAAATTAATTTGAGGAAACCAATTGTGGTTCCTCATCTCTTGCTATAAGACAAAGAAAATTTTTCCAAATGGAGAGCATAGAATTTAACAGGAGTTGACCATTAACTGTGATAGTGAAATTGGAAAGAAAATGGAAGCCCTTCCAATTCCAACATCACAGTTAATGATTAAATCCCATTTAATTCTGTGTCCACCATTTGAAAAATGTTCATTCTTCCAACAGCAAGAGACACTGCTACAGACTCACAACCAGTTTCTTTGAATTAATTTATGACCAGTACATTGGTATCAGCAGACTTTCGCGCATGACTACATCCGTGTTGTTTAGCTTCTGAAGGAAAAAACTTGCCCACTTTTAAAATGGCTATAAACCCTCTCAAATAATTTAAACAGTGATTATGTGTTGATTTTTTTTTTTACATTGTATATTAAGGGGAAGTTGAGAATTATGTGGACAAGGCCATTACAGTTTTTAAGATTTACTACCAATATATAATAATAATTTGTCACATAGCTACAAATAAGTTTATGGCTTCTAAGATATATAATGAGATGCTATTTACAAAAATGTTCCTTATACCACACAAGCTCTGATTAAAAATTATCTGACTTTAGGCCATGAAAAAAATTTCTTTGTCATATATTTGCTTCAAACTGTAATCTCCTTCACAATAGGATCCTTCCGAGTCCACACAAACCAGTAGTGTTGCAACTGCTGGAAACATTTTTCGAAGTCCTTTTTTGGGCTGTTCATGAGATGTCACTGCATTTCTTTTGATATTTTCTGCATCTTGAAAGCACTTTCCTTTGAGTTGCATCTTCAGTCTTGGAAACAGCCAAAAGTCGAGCAGGGCCATGTCTGGAGAGTAGGGAGGCTGCTAAAGTTATGTAATGCTATGTTTCGCTAAAAGCTCTGGATGAGGTGTGATATGTGAGCATGAGCATTCTCACAATGGAGTAATCATTCATCACTCTGCCAGAGTTGAGGCCTCTTTCACCTAACGACATCTCATAGTTTGCGAAGTACAGACAAATAATACTCCTTGTCAATCATTTGTCCTTTTGGAGTGTGCTGTAAATGGAAAATGCTGTAATGGAAGAAAACTGTCATCATAAACTTGGCATGACTATGATTGATATGCTTTCTTTAGCCATGGGGACCCTGGTGTTTTCCATTGAGATTACTGTGACTTTCAGGATCGTAACTATAGATCCAGGACTCATCTCCAGTAATGATTTTTTTCCATAAAATCAAGATCTGCGTTGGCACATTTTAGTAGGCCCAGTGCAGCTTACAGACATTTTTCCTTTCAATCCTGAGTGAGGAACCTTGGAATAAATTTATGGTGACATGGTATCTGTGAGGGTTGTCGATCAGAATTGCCTATATGGAACCAAATGAGATTTCTACTTTGCTCACGATCCCTCTAATTGTTATTCTGCAGTCTTTCATCACTATTCGCTACATTTCGTTGATTGCTTGGCAATTTCTGCTGGTTGAGGACTTGACAGAACATTTGTCACTTCCGAATTATGTTCAGCCATCTTTATCCAATTAGATCAATATTTTATCTATGTAATACCCATAGCCCCATCACCAAAAGCACTTAATCTTTTCAGTAGTCTCTGTGTGTCACCAAGTTTCTAGCAAAATTTAATGCAGATCCCTTCACCACCATGTTCTGTCATTTTGAACATTCTGCCATTCGGAACATATGGTACATGTATCACAACTTCCTGACATCGACTAGGGCAGAGCAGCCATGGAAAAAATCACACATGCACAGTAGGATTCAAGGTCAAATGCCAAGTTAGTCTCACTGGCCTGCTTTGAAGGGTTATCACAATAAAAATTAAGGTCGGATACTTTTTGATCAGACCTTGTACTTATATTATACACTAAAAGCAACACTTGATGTAACCCATGATAGGTCCTCAGTAAAAACAAAAAGATTTAACTTGCCATTAAAGCATTTATATTTTGAAACCCCTACGAACAAGCTTGAGAACATTCAAACCACGTTCGCTTGAAAAGAGGTTCGGAAATAGAGTAGTATATATATTACAACATTACCCTAGAATATGTAGATTGCTCTCATTGGATGAATGAATATTTGATATAATGGTATCTATTTTTTTTACTCTGGAAATTTTAAATAATATACAGGGTGTCCAGAAAAACATATTGTGACATCAAGCATTCTACATTAACACCAAAAATAAACAAAATTGGTCCTCTTTCCATCAATGAAAAAATTGAAAATTCAAGCTACTCTCAACCGATCAGCAACAAGTTATATTCATCTCATAAAATTTCTATATCCACTTTTAAAGTTAATGAAAGATGATCGAAGCTTCTATTATAACAGTGCACTAATAAGAACCCATTGGTTTTGCACCGTTTGTTTAACTGTAGATTGCTGATTATTTGGCAAGGGGTTGAAAACTAACGGCAAAACATTTTTTATACAGAAGGTTGCTGGAAGAGGCAATGAATAGTCTTATTTGTATGTTTGTGGTTTTACGGCTCAAGGACTACAGTGGTCATGCTGCACCGGGACCTACTGTTTTCCGAGGAATCCAAACCTCTTGGACCTACAGTTTTCCGAGGAATCTGAACCTCTTAAGGCCTGGAGAACCAAATCCTGGACTATGACCACCAGCGCGATCTTTATGAGATTGAATAATCTTGGATGCACAGCAAAGTTCGACATTTATTTAGACGTAAGGTGAAAGCACATTACCGGAGCTGGGTTAATGATTAGTAGGATACATATAGGAAACTTTGGCTAGTTGCTAGGAGATGACATGTACATTGTTGAATGCATTGGCTAAGGATTTAGAGAAGGAAGTAACATATTAGTTACATCTTCAAAAAGTGTGACGGCTAAGTGATGTTTTCTAGTTGTTAACAATTCTGGACTGAATTTTGGGATCCGGATGTCAACACAAATTCTATTTCAAACTTCCCTGACTTTTCCACAGGATTTCCAGTTGCTAATTACAGTAAACAACACACAATGCACTAAAATTTGCCCAATCAAAGCAAGTTTCAAGGCCATGAAATCAATTAATGCAAACCCCAAAGCCATTTATAACTCAATTATAGTGAATTTACAAATTCAAAAGCTGTATTAAAAAGTGTATTTCTTTACACTAAAAACTTGCACTAATTAAATATTTACAGCAACATTTCCATTTGGCCCTTTTTGAGTTCATTATAAAAGAGTTTAACTATATAATCGCAAAGCTGATGCTTCATCTTCTATTTCATTTAAAAGGTGTATGACTATATATAAGGCAAAGGAGATTGGTATGATCAAAATCCCTTACAGATTAAATAGTTTGGCTAAAAACACTTTTTGTTTTTCAAGTTTTAGTTATATATTTGGCAAACATTTTCTCCTGAGAAATATATAGGCTTAATAATTTTATATAAATTATATTAGTTTTGGTGCAAAATGGTAACTTTTGGAAGAAGTTTAGTCAAAAGTACAAGTTTTTCAAATTTTTCAGTAGGTAATGTGGTATGAAAAGCACAGTTCAGGAAAATTATTTTAATAAGTTATTTATTATAACAATGAATTTCAAATTTCCCTGACCTTTTCAGGTATTCCAGATGAATAGACACCTTGTGGGATGCATCCCTCTATTTGTTATTAGCATATAAAGGCCATGTGGTTGCATATTGGGCCAGGATTGATTTTACGTCAGGTGTTTGATTAATGTATGTTAACTGTTGTAAGAAATCATAATGTTAAAGAAGAGAAAACACTTGTATATACTATTACTGAAAACTTTCTAGTTTAAGCTTTTAATTTTAGAGATAACCCTATACCTTACTTTGAATTTTTACATGACCTTTAGGGTTATGCTATAGGGAATTTAATATGACATGTAACTGCCACAGTCTCAAAGCTGAAAAGACAACTATTCGTTAATTAAGTTCTCTTAACATCATATCATTGAACAACAAAATGGTAATCTTGTGTCTAAAAGAATGGAATCTAGTCCGTTGTTCTTTCATTCTTTTGGTGTTCTCATGGTTAGGAATGAAACATTAAGCAGTAGTTTAAAAATAAGATGTAGAAACACAGTCTACAAAATCAGAAGTGAAATAGTGTGCCAAAATAGCTGCCATGAAAACTCAAACTACATATTTTCAAAATATTTGCAATGATCATTTTATTAAGTTGCATGAGAAAATACAGACTGATCAAAAGATGCTAAGTCCCTCGAATTTAACAATAATGCTTCATAAGCAGAAGAATACTTACCATTCTGTATAACGATCTAGAGAAGCTTGATATTCTCTTCGATGAACAGCTCTTAGTAAAATATGAATTGGGTCATATTCTTCTTCCCAAATCTTTGCCTTAGGGACAAATGTACCTTGTACCATAGTACCAGAGACTTCAAAATTTGGAGCTCTATAATCAGCAACCTAGAACCAAAATTTTCATACAGAAATGTATAAATTTTTAATTTGTATGATTTTTTCATATCATATATGAAGAAACAGTAAAGTGTACAAGCAGATTAAAAGAATATTAAAAATATTTTCAAAATATGAGTTAAACCTGCATACATTTTGCAGCTTATTGGCACGATCATACAAAGTCATAATTCGTCTTTCATTTATGAAAACAATTTTGTAATGAATTTAGCATGTATGTAAAAGAAAAATAAATCTAAAAAATATAGCTTAAGATTACTTAGTAGGTTATAAGATAGAATTGGAGACTATGGGTTTTAAACTACAACACTTTTACAAACTAAACACAGTTAAATTTATGCCTGATGTATTGACGGCAACAAATTTAGCTGTCAAATGAAACCATGAAGGTTCCAAAATTGCTACAATTACAAAAAATAGCCTGTCTACTAAAAAATATACTAATTTAACTTCATGTATAAATTCAATCCCACAATTCCACATTTTTAGCGACTTCTATCAACATTCATTTTAAAATTACAATAAAAACTAAATTTAACCGGAATTATTTAAAAATAAAAAGCTTGCAGTTTATGTTACTGAATTACAATAATATGCTATTCACATTTAAATGTGACATTTCTTAATATGTGAAATTTACATATATTTATTTTATATCACTAAACTGTAAAAACAAAATGAAAATACAAACTTCAGTTAATATGCTTTCAAAATCTTTAGTTTGTGATGAAGAACCACACTTGTCAGGTAACAGATCAAGTAGTTGAGAATGGGTTCTGTCACTCATACATAACAATGACACAATTTCTTTCCTAGTCACCAGTTCTTGTGTTTTTCCTAAATGTAAGAACATGGGTTAAAGTAATTTTTAATATACACATTGAACCAGTACAATGAAGTATACAAGTATTATAATGCTACTTTGTGACAGTTATCTGCTGTAACAAGAAGTAGCACCACAACTTCACAAAATACTAAAAATGACTTAAAAGTGTAAATGACTATTTAACTCTATAAAGGAATGGAGGCATTTTAATATGCATTGGTTGATAAATATGTTAGCCTGATATAATTAATGTACCCCTAGTGATAAATAGACATACATTGTTTGAGTTTTACGGTGCAATAACAACAAGGGTCATGCTGCACCGGGACCTACAGTTCTCCAAGAAAGCCAAATGTCTTAAAACCTAGGGAACCAAATCCTGGACTATAAGTCGTTAGTAAGCAATGAATAGGCATAATTACTAACGTAAAAATCAAATAATTTCATGCTCATGAAGTTATAGGTGGTAATGTAAGTTACAAGCATTTGCAGGTAATGCAGTTACACAAACTACACATAGGAAAAAAACAGAATATTGCCATAAATTCCTTTAAAAAAAAACACACAAAGAGAATGGACATGAAAACACCTCAATGGACGAACTAGCTAAACTAATTGCATCTACAGAGTTGTTAAGGTAAATCTGAAAAACTGAGTTCAAAAACTAAAACACTTATAGCAGAAGACAAATTTGTTTTGCACACAACTTTGCACAATTGTAGTAAATATGTTGGACATTAAAATTACTCGATGTAACTGCCATCGGTTTCCACAACTTGCTCAAGCCTGGACCGGAACCGAATGCTTGCATGTTTTAGCTTCTCCTTGTACATGTCGGTCATCGCCTCAGTAATGGCGGCCTTCAGGCAGGGCATCCTTGGTGTTATGGGATTTCGCATTTACCGTATCTTCAATTACACCAGACACGTAATAATCAAGGACATTGCAGTCTGGGCTAGACGGTAGCCACAAATTGGGTGACCAGTGATAAAGCATATTGCTTTGAAGCCATGCCTGGGGTTTCCTTGCCTTATGGGTAGCAGACGCTGATCCTGCTGGAAAATGTAATCTCTCCCAGCAGCCACTTCATCCATCCAGGACTTCACTACAGTTTCCAAAACATGAATGTAGGCATTGATTCTTACACCCTCATCAAAGAAATGGGCTGCCATAACATCTCCTTTGCTGCTTATGACTCCAAAAATCATGACTGAGGTGGGAAATTTTGTGTGCATGATGGTGGGGACTTCTGAAGCACCTTGACATACCCACCCGTCATTTTTCCGATTCACTTTTCTGTTCTGAATAAAAAAATTTTCATACGAAAAGAACCTCAGATAGCCAGCACTGTTGTGCTTGATGTCATTCAACAATGCTTAGCACTTCGGTTTTCAATCAGCTTTGTTTCTGTCAACAATTGCTGGTTCTGGAGAACAAAGGATTTGTAGCCAAGGTCCTCGTGCACCGACAAACTGATTGTTGACCACTCTGTGCCTCTTCCTTTCGCCAACTTGTCCATGCTGCACCCAGGATCTCTGTTCATCTTCTCTTTCAGTTTGTCAACAAAATCTGCTGCTCTTTTCCAATCTGATCGTTTGCTGTGGCTTGCCCACTTAGAGGAAACTTCATCCGGATTGTCGGCCTCCTGAAAGTTTTTACTACTTTCATAAACTTTGTTTTGTTTTTTTATCCAAACCATATAATTATCTCCTTTGGTAATTTTCCCGCATGAAGAGAGTCCAATATCGCCACTCTTCTATCCTGTTCATGGCTCATGTTTAAGTAAGATTGCAATGTGTTTACACCATGGCGTTTTCTGACGGTATAACCTAAAAGTGGGATTAGCTGACTGCAAGTTTACACACAACGGCCACTACAGGACGGTTTATAAACGATTTACAGATTTACCTTGACGGCCCTGTGCAATTGTATTTAAATGGAACCAGGACAGCAAGAATTATTCTACACCAAACAAGGAGAGGTTTTACATATGGTTTTTATTACATTGTGGTAGACAAAAAATCTGTTATTAAAGATTGCAGTGTATTTGAACAGATTTAAATACTGGAAATGATCAAATGTTGAAATGTAAAGTACATTTAAATACTAAATTTAAAAGGCAGAAGCTCATTATAAAGCAAGTGTACAAAACAGTAGATATGAAGAACCTAAAATGTTAATATATTCGAACTAGATTACAACATTATATCTTTCGGCACAATGACAGTTAAGGTCATGCTGTGCTAAGATCCAGTTTTTGAAAGAATATGAACCTCTTAAAAACTACAGTAAGCAGTTATTCAATAAAATTCTTTTCCTTGTAGGAATTACAAAATCACTTTCCTACTCTCGAAAGACTTGTAGCAATAGGTGTGATTATAAAAGAAAATGAAAACATAGTGATCTCTCCTGTTACTTTCAATGGATGTAGGAAAAAAAAATGTTAAACAGAATGTAATCCTATAAAGCATTTACCAGAACCTCAAAATAATGTTAAATGGAAATAGTGGTTAATTAAAATGACACTATTGAGAGAAATTACTGTATTCTTAAGATGATTATTGGAACTGCTCGGAAAACTGTTTTCATAGCAAATAAACAGTGCAATTCCAAATTGTCCAAGTACACAAAGTAAACAGCTCACGAAAAGATAAAGTATAAAAAATATACATATAAACCACTGCTTTTAGGATTGAATAGGTAGAACTTTGTAAACCTTTATGCAAAAAATCTATGCTAAAGGGAGGTGATACTGTAACAAGAAATTAAGAAAAAATACTTAGGAAAGTTAAAGAATTCGAGTAAAAACTGTATGAAGACAATGAATTAAGTAAAAACACTGAAACAGTTGAATGAACAGCACTTAAAATCCTGAAGGAAGTAAATAATGTATACAAACAAAACTATAAAGAAAGGCAGAGCTCCAGGTGATGTTATGGTATTATATGTTCTGAAAGAGACTGGAGAATATGAAGAGAAGCTTGCAAAATTCTTTACCAAATGCCCAAATAGTGTTGATATGTCAAGCGAATTGGTTGTGACTACAGTAATTATATTACATAAAAAAGGTGATACAGAAGGCTTTAAAATTGCCGACCTATTAACTTCTTAACCGTTACCTGAAAAATCTTCACAAAAGTGCTAACACATCACCTGCAGAAAGAATTAGATAGACTCAACAATGAGAACAAGCTGTATTTCAAGATAGATACCGTTCGGTGGACCATATTCAAGTATTAAGGTAACTGATTGAAAGGCCATGAAACTACATGTATATAACATTTACTGACTATGAGAAGGCCTTCAACTGTATCCAAACGTTAGCAGGCCTTAACTCTTTGGAATCAACAGACATCAAAGATATGTACACTGACATGATAAAGCATGCATATAAAAATGCAAGTATTAAATTTTTGCTGCACAAATTTACCAAAGATGTCATAACTGGGAAAGGTATGAGGTAAGAATCTTCTAGGCATTTTTACTACTCAGACTTCATTGAAACTAAAACACAACAGTGTACAAACAGAATTTCTGTGAGGGAAAGTCGAAAAGGTTTGCTTAACAGGCTGGTTTTCCTTCTTTATCTCTCTCACTAATCATGTAATCAATCGGAGATTGCAATCATAGAAAGTAGATAAGTTCTACTTATGTATATGCTGTAATTTACATAACACTGCAGAAAAATCTTCAAGGTGTGATATTTTTTCTGTAATGTAATGTATATTTACCTTGGCCAACATGATGAAAATCTACACAGAATATATTTAGGAGTGCAGTCAACAGAAAGTTGTATTTTGAAAAAGAAATTACTTCTGTGTCTAAAAAAAAGGCTGGCTACCTCTGTATATTATATACCAGTTCTCTCTCTCTCTTATGGATCGGAGACATGGAGCCTAACGAAAGCAACAATAAAAAATTGTGAACAACCCAAATGATCATAGAGAGGTACATACTCAGAATAACTAGGGGGAATTAGAAAAGAAATATTTAGGTGAGAGATGGTTGGTTGAATTTTCTTATGGCACAAAGACAGCAAAGGTCATTTTGCACCAAACAAGATGAAGTCTTCAGTGAGAGAGGAAACAAGGGCTGATAATATCATTGTTAAAATAAAGAAACTGAAATGGAGGTAAGAGTTGGTAAGAATTACTTACCAACAATGGACAATTAAAATTCTCAAACGGATTCTTAGAGATCATAAGAGATCCAAGAAATGTCCTTAGACTAACTAGATCAGTGGTCGAAATTTGCACAAGCTAAATTTGTCTCTTTGGTTACTGGAGCACAGCTCTTTCACGAATGATGTGTTTAAAACATTTTTTTATTTTAATTATTAAGTTAAATTTTAACCGTTCCTTTTTAACCAAATTCTCAAAATGACAGTACCATAATTTTTATTTTAATGGTTAAAATTTAACCTAATACTATTTAATTAAAATAAAATGTCTTAAACATGTCATTCGTGAAAGAGTTAAAATTTTCTCCCTTTATTATTGACATTGGCAATTGCTGGATTTAAAAATCAAAAATTTATGGAGCTCCAAATTTGAACGCCTTAATGCTGATATGGAAAAATTGGAGAAAACCAAATGTGATCTGAGTTGATAGCATAAACGGTCTGCTTTGAAAGAACTGGGAAATGAAGACATGACAGTTTTTGACACCGGGAATAGTATTCCTGACTTATATGATCAGTCGAAAAAGCTAGCATTTGTTGTTCTTTCTCTATTCGGCTTTACATATTCATGTGAATAATCTTTTTCAAGAATGAATCTTATTAAAATTAAAATGAGAAATCATTTTATTGATGAGAATCTGGAACTGTGCCTAAAATTAAAAACATACAAACCTGACACCCAAACTATCCAAGGTCAAATCAACAAAACCATTCTTCCCATTAAACAAGACAATGTTTTAATTTTAATCACAAACAGTAATTTTTATCTATAAATAAGATTATGTTAAAGTATGATATCTAGTTTTAATCAGTGTAGTTACTTTTAACCAACTTCTGAAAACGTGGTTTTTTGTTTAGAAATTTGTCCATCAAAAGAAATCTAAATCATTGTACTGCTGATATTTAGCTCTTTTGACTCATGAGTTTGTCGACCATTGTACTAGATGGGTGGATAAAATAAGTGAACAGGTTGGAGTGATATGGAAACGAATTGTTCAGGGTAGACTTACATAGGAAGTATTTGCAGAAGCCTTCGCTCAGTAGTGGACAGATAATGACTGAAGATGATACATATATGCAGGTGTCCAATGAATTCATAAAGATGTCAAAATTCATGAACATTAAACAAATTGGTATATTTCAGTGCAGTTGGGATAAAAATGAAGGGCAAGGAGAGTGACACTTTCTCCTGGGAGAAAAAAAAAACATTTTTGCTGACAGAGGGTAAGCACAATGATGACAGAATGATATTGAAAATTATTGATTTATAAGAAGGACACTAGCAACAAGTGACAACAATAAATATTCAGTGTGTCTGTGATGTTGTCACACTTCCTTGATCTGTCCAATCTCTAAATTTGCACATAGATTACATTATATTTCTATATTACAATATGGGAGAGCAGCTTCAGCCATCAATGAATTGCAAAATCTAGAATAGCAGTTACAATATTTGTAGACAAATCCATCATGGGATAGTATACAGAATCGCTATGACTCTATACCCGACAACATCACCTTATGTATGCAAGCAAAAGGAGACCCACAAGGTACTACAGGAAAATTTAAATTGTACTGTTGTTCCACAATAAACTCATTTACTGTGATAGTGAAATCACTTATTACCATCGAAGTTTAAATGTCATTCCCTTCTTGGTGCCTTTTTTTTTTTTGACCGAATGTATATTCAAAAATGGGAAGGCACATCAAATTCAGAAATATGAGAGAATTTGGCATAGTTTGCAAATTATATATTTGCACAAGCAAAAATTTTTGTGAAAAATGAAATACACAACTAACCTATATTTGTATTTGTAACTATTAATGTTGTGATAAATGTAAGAGCTCCTTCTAACATAGGCAGTACATGTTCAGGTTCCAAGAAAGAATTTATTCTGTTTGGATGAAAAGTGAACCATTCCCACACGTGAAATCTAAAATGAGGAAAGTTTAAAGCATATTGTGAGTTAACAACAAGCTTTTATGTTTTAAAATAAATATTACACTCAGGCCCATATTACACTCTGGATGCATTCCTCAGAAATGAAACGCTATGTGAGATCATATTGTAACACATTAAATGTGTTACCTCCATGCCACCACAAAGCAGTGGGCCTGTATTTTTCTGAAGAATTCTTACTAACTTCTAAAGAATCAAATAACCTCTTAAAGTCTAGGAAACCAACCCCCTAGACTACAAAGTGTAGTCAGTTGGTATTTTTTTAAGCATCATTTTGGCTCAAATCCAAATTAACAGTATACTAGGTGAACACATTACCACTGTGCTACCAGAAGATCTATCTTGGCTATTAACAAAATATGCGCTTACACTTTTTGATTAATGTTAAAATTTCAACTATATTTGTAGCATAAAATATTGTCATAAAATATTAACACATAATAACATAGTGAAACCCTTCTTAACGGACACCTCTCAGATACAGACATCCCATTTTTATGGTCAGATAAAATTCCCCGGCAGAAACTGATTTACAGTAATATATTTCAAACCCCCGCTTAGCGGTCACCCTCAAATATTGTGCGTTCGCGCAGACCTGACGCCTGATAACCGTTAGCAGACAGGTTAGTCCATTGCAGTTTAGGGAAGGGCGTCTTGCCGAAACTGCTTTTTTTGCGCGGGAAAAACCAGTTCCTCCAAGACGGCCTTCCCTAAACTGCAATGGACTAACCCGTCTGCTAACGGTATCACGCGTCAACTGAGCGCTAATGCACAGTGCAAACGTGGACACTATTTTCATAATTTATTCCAATAGACTAGAACCCTCGTACGTGTAGGACAAAATACATTTGAACTTCAGCCTTCATTAGAGATGTTTTTAACTAAGGGAAACTAAAGATAAACAGGGTTAGAGCTAAGGAGAGTTTACCCTCCCATTAAGGAGTGGAAATTGACTCAGATTCACTGATTCAGATGACTAAAATGATTAATGAAGACTGATAATAAATAAATCATATAGTGATACATTGTGCAAAATTAATAAACAATTATCAACACAAAACTATCACAGTTCAAATTTATTATTTTCATCAGGGTACCTAATCACATTGGAAAAATTCCCTTACTTTTCTAGGTTTTCCCCTGAGCTTTTCAGCAAAATTTCCTGGCTTTTCCAATAAAATTCTGACTAATCACAAAACTTTCAACTAAATTTTGGTTGCAGGATAAATACTTACATTCTCCTAGGAAGATTTAGCTATTCAAAATAGAAGGAATTTTTTCCTGATTTTTCCAGGTTTTAACCAAAAAATATTGTTTTTCCCTGATCTTTAGAGATGATTTCAAATTCCCTAAAAATTCCAGGTTTTTCAGGTTGAGTGGAAATCCTGTATCATTTATTACACTACCACATAGGTCTTGTAAGCGTAGTGACAAAAGAGCAGCGGATCTAACCTTGCAAGTAAAAATACATTTCAAAAGAGTGGTGGGTAAAACCCACCAAATATCTATTGATCATTTTTTCCCCCCAAGGTAAATAAATTTTAATATTTAACGTTTTGTTGTAAATTTACTTATTATATTCAACAAATGCTTATGTTTATTATCCTAACTTGTTCTATGCCCTCAAAAATATGTAAGTTTCAAAATGAAGTATTTAAATGATTGAAATGTAATATTTCAGCTACTTCATTCAGAATAATCCACCTCCTTTATGGCTAAATTTTTCTGTCCGGCGAGTATCTGCTAATGAAAGGTTTCATTGCATTAGAATAAAATCATAATTATAACTATATAATAATAATACTGTATTCCTTGTTATTTTACACTTCCAAAAATATTCCAAAGGGAAATGGAAAGAGCCATGGTGATGCTAGTAAGGGAGTTCTCTTTCCTTCATATTTGTAGCATAAGCAAAATCAGCTATTTCCTTTAGATTTTAAAACAGCATAATAATATCTAGTTTTTTAGATTGATATCAAAAGGCTATGGCAGAAAAATGCAAAATTCATCCCCATTAGAAATGGTTCACTAGACAATTCCAGCGAATTATGCATGTCACCTTAAAAAATTAAAAATACATGAGATTTTAATACACCAACTTCAAATGGTTGTTTCTCTTAGAACTGCTCATATCCTGATAAAATACCATAATATCTGAGATTACTGGGACGGACCTGATACCAGAGAATAACCGCAGTCACCAAAATCAAAATGGACTGTATGCACATACTATAATAATAATTTAGCTGTAGAACTTCGTTGTAGTATTTACTTGCAATTTGGTTTGCATTCATTTATTTGTTATCTCATATTGCCACTTCAGGTAATTGGAACTCGTCAAGCTGATTTCCATATTAGTTTTTTTTTTATGGTCATACCTCAGGTAGTTCTCTTGCTTTTTGTATTATTATACCTCATGCTTATACTATGTAATCTTTTTGGCTACGTGATAAATATATTGTGCATGGTGTTTCAAAAAGTACTACCTAACTTCGAAGTGACATAACTCCAAAATAGTGATAGAAGGATGAAATGAGTGGCAAGTTCAATGGGTAGGCTGTAACAGTCAAATACATGGATTTACAAAATTAGTCATACCATTGGCCAATACATACCTGCCAACATATCAATTTCGAAATTCTTACAGTTTTTAAAACATGTGTGTGTCATAAGCATGCACATCATTAGACAGCGTGCAAAGCACATGCACTATAACATGTCCAGAATTGAATGAAGTACTATATTTTTTCCTTATTATGTACAAATAACTAACAAATGTAGACTATATTAACCAGAACATAAAAATCCAAGGTAATTTCCCAAATTAAAACACATTATTTAATTATAGATATTTACATAGGCGTAGGGTTATATGGGCCCGTGGGTCCCCAGCCCTTCAATGATTTGAAATAAATTACAATTTTACATATATATTGCAATGTATAAATGTTCATAATATGTGCTTAGCATCCCCTTCCCCAATAATATTGAAAACCATGTTGATGTATGCTTACATCTACAAAATTATAATTAGGAAAAAAATACTGTGTTAATTAAATCAAACTTTTTGCATACATATAATTATTTACATGAGGTGATAGTGATTTACAATTTATTAGTTAATGTCATCTGTCTACGAAGCAAAGGGTAAAGACTTTGGAGTCTGACAAAGCACCTGCAACCCAGAACCAGATATAATTAACGGAAGTGGAAGTAATATATAAATAAAAACATCAAAAAGAGAAGATTGATTAGTATAGATATGGAAGGCATAAATTAAGAAGTAGTGGTGATATAATAATACCCTCTCCAATAGACACCCAATGAAATTAATGTAAGTCCAGACTGTACAGTGGAAAAAAAAAATTATGTTTTCTTTAGATTTAACCTAATTTCAAGAAAACAAAAAAAAAAGGACTATATACATATATGTATAAGCTTTAACTAAATATTCTTTCTTAAAACTGAAAAAATGCACAAACGCAAAAAATCTTTAGAATTTTTTCAATTGTATTTGAAAAATTCCTCAAAAATTAAAAATAAGATGATGGTTCTGTCCCCCCACCCCACGGCATTTCAAGTGCCCTTACGTACAATTTCTGATTACTCAATATTCTAATCACAGCCTCAATGGCAGAAAAGAAATGAGGGCTCCAGCCCCCACCCGAAACGGCCCTGACATGCGGCATTGCAAGTGCCCTCACGTACAATCTCTGACTACGTAATATCGTAATCATTGCCACAATCTCAGCCCAGGAAAAGGGTGGGGGCCCTGGGCCCTTTTCCCAATACGCTCTTGACGACTTGGTTGGTGCATTCCACATTTCTAATTTGTCGAAATACAACGTTTCCTCAATTCTTATATCATCTCCTAAGGAAACGTACAGAAGCCTCAAAATTGGTGGGCATGTACAGTGCAGTTTTGGAAGGTATAATTTGAGTTTCTAAGTCTAATCGGTTTCACATCGCCAGGTGGCGGAAACCATGAGAGCAATTTGCCGATGTCACGCCGCCGGTTCCGATGTTTCTTTGTGTTCATGCGCAGTCTTACGAGGACAGTGTAAAACTGGGAAACCAACCAGACCAAGCAATGAAACGATATCGTAAAACCGTGCATGTGCACAAGGAAACATCGGAATTGGCAGTATGACACCGTGAAATCATGATGTATCGCCGATTTGAAAATTACGAAACCAGTGTGACGATGTCAGCTTCACACCAGTTTTTCACTATCCATCGATATATCGCCTAAGTTTAGTCATGGGAACGGATTGAGATTGCAACTCTGTAGTATGTTTTTTCCCCTAAAAATAAAAAAAAATTAAAAAAAAAAAGGTACAATCTTACCGATCATTCGTACAAGCGTACAATTCACTAAAATCCGTACTTTGTACAGATAAATCGTACAAGTTGGCAGGTATGCCAATAGGTTGCATTGTGGTTGTGGCACGGTGTCCTTTAAGTAATGGGCAAACAGTCCTTCATAGCAAAGTATCAAATCACATTACAATGCATTTAAAATGGTTACCTAGCACAGCAGTGGCATGAGATAAATGAAGAATGAAGTTTGAAACCACCTTCCGCGATTTCTCTACCAAAATGGATGCATATTCCTCACAGTGGAACTACTCCAGTTGTTCCAGTGTTTAGAGGTGCTTATTGAAAACAGTATCTTTCAAATGACCCCACAGACAGAAGTCGCATGGATTGAGGTCAGGCGAATATGAGCCAATCTATCCAAATTCCAATCTTTAGAGAACAGTAGTTCAGATGGTGGGTTGTGGTATTATGGCACAAGGACAGCAAGGGTCATTCTGGGCCAATCAAGGTGAAATTGTACATACGATATGAAATAATAATAAATGAAACTAAAATGGTAAAAATATATTGGATGTAATGTATAAAATTTAACAAAGGAAGCAATATAAAAAAAAAGTCAGATAAGATGGGAGAAAAGCCAATATTAGATATAAAGCTAAAAATGAGTTCATAATTAAAAAAAACTGCCTAAAATGTCACGGAGGGTAAAAATGTTTTGGTTAAAAGTTAATGAGCGTTACTGGTTAAAATTGGGGTAAGTATATAAAATATGCAAAACATTTAATGCTTCACCACATGTGGCACACATCGGGGCATCTTCTCCCTTTGGAAGATGTTGATGGGAGAAGCGTATATGCCTGATGCGAAATCTAGCCAGAGTGACCTCGTTACGACGGTCACTTCTATAGCTAGATTTCCACACCTCAATACGAGATTTAATGACAAGCTTATTAAAAACTTGCTCGTCCCATTCCAACTGCAATTTCTTGTACAGATGGGATTAAACATGAGTGTTAAAACCTTGATATGGAATGGTAATACACCCAGGTTCTGCACTTGCTGTTTTCGCAGCAATGTCAGCCTGTTCATTACCATAAATTCCAACATGGCCTGGAACCCAGCAGAATTTCACAATATACTGTGAGTTTTTATATCCGCAAGTTATTTAGGAACTCTGTGGATTTCAGAGTGGCGTGAGATTTTATGTGAACCTAGACTTTGCAGAACGCTGAGTAAATCTGTAGAAATGACAGTTGGAGATACGGCATTATTCAAGATGTATTGTAAAGCTAACCTAATGGCATGGATTTCTGCAGTGAAATTTGAACAGAAGTTTGGCAGTTGTTGACTCTCTAACATCTCCACAGACACTCATCCGCTTTTGATCCATTTGGGAAAATGGAGTAACCTTTATACATACTAGACAGATCAGCGGATGCCTGCCGGTAGGCAATGTCTGGGGTATTGTCTTTTGGATAGATTCAAACAGATGTCTGTGCCAATATCAAACCATGGAGGAATGATGTTTGGCATAGATTCTGCTACTACAGTGTCCGAAATACCCAATTCACTAGCATCATCTTCCATCCTCATGATAAAGATTGGAATACATGTGGGACGAGCACTGAAAAGTGAAATGAAGCGAGAGTGATGGCGATGCAGGATGATCTTTGAGTGATATTTTTTAAAATAATATTTGAAATGCAAATGTTGACAATGTAAAATTAATGGAGGTTCTACAGCTTCAGAATATAAACTGGTGACTGGGAAAGTCCGAAAGGACCCATTACCCAGTTGTAGACCCTCAGGAAGTATGGAGTCAAGTTGTTTAAGTAACGACTGGCATGCTGAGCCGTAGGTGAGATAACCGTAGTCCAATATAGAATGGATTAATGCTTTATATCATCTCAGCAATGTGCATCAGTCAGCTCCACAGGACGAGTGAAACAGAACCTTGGGGATATTAAGGGATTTAAAACACTTGTCCCGCAGATGTCTGATACAGGAGCGGAAAGTTCGGGAGTGGTCGAAAATAACCTCAAGGAATTTTGTCTTCTAAACCTCTCTGATAACATTTCCCATTCTGAGCTCCGGATCTAAATGCGAACTACATTTGTGACAGAGATGTATACGAACAGTTTCTTGTGCTGAGAAAGTGAATCCTATGTTATGTATCCATCCCATTATTTTATTTAAAGCCAACTGAAGTTGTCTCTCAATAAGGTTCATGTTGCCTGCTCTGCAAAAAATTTACAGGTTGTCAAAATATAATGAAGCTTTTACAGTGATGAGGTCTTAAACCACATCACTAAGCCTCAATATAAAAAGAATAGGACTGAAAACACAGCCCTGGGGAACACCTTGTTTTTGTAGGTTGGTTGCTTGTATTTTTTTATGGTGCAAAGACGAGGGTCATTGTGTGCCAAACTAGGTGAAACAACACATACAATTTTAAAATGAGACTAAAAACTAAAATGGTAAAAAAAGTAGTGTCATCAATATAATAAATGTCAGAAACGAAATGAAAGAAACAAATCATATGAGATGTGAGAAGCAATATTAGATAAAAAGTTAAAAATTAGTTCATGATTAAAAGAATCAGATAAAATGTCATGAAGGGTAAAATTATTTTGGTTAAAAGTTGGTGAACGATGCTGGTTAAATTAGGACAAATACATAAAATATGTAAAACATTTAATGCTTCACCACATGCGGAACACACATCGGGGCATTTTCTTCCTTTAAAAGATGACGGGAGAAGCGTGTAACCCCGAAGCTAAGTCTAGCCATGGTGACCTCTTTACGGCAGTCACTTCTATAGCTAGACTGCCACACCTCAATACGAGGTTTAATGAGGTGAAGCTTATTAAAAACTTGCTCGTCCCATTCCAACTGCCATTTTTTGTACAGATGGGATGAGACATGAGTGTTAAAATCTCCAAATGGAATGGAAATACACTCAGGTTTTGCAGTTGCTGTTTTCACAGCAATGTCAACCTGTTCATTGCCGGAAATTCTGACATGGCCTGGAATCCAACAGAATTTCACAATATACCATGAATTTGTTATATCCATGAGTTGTTTGTGAACTCTGTGGATTCCAGAGTGGTGTGAGATATTGAATGAAATTGGACTTTGCAGAACACTGAATGAATCTGTACAGATGACAGTTGGAGATAAAGAATTATCCAAGATGGATTGTTGTTCTTGTGGAACAGTACGGTGCGGTTGGGTACTATCTTGTATGGACCAAGGAAAGTCTGATTCATCCTCCAACACCAGAAGTGTGGTCACAAAATGTCAATATACCAGGACAAATTAATCGTTTCCTTCATGAAATAAGTCCCTATGATGCCTTTACTGCAGTGATTCTCAATAGGCAGCCCACGAGCCTGATCTGGCTGGCGAACAGTAAAACTGGCCTGGCTACAAAAGATAAACTGAATTTTTTTTCAAAGAGGGTGGGGGTCATTTTGTTCTAGGGGGCTAAAGCTCTTGTTTCAATGCTATTTCATTGAATCGGAAAATTTCTAAGGAGATAAGCCCCTTATCCCCCCCCAACGTTTATATAGTGTGCAAGATAATTTCATTTTCATATCTTATGGCCCGTTGACTGAAAAGCAAGTCCGAACTGGCCCCTGATGCATACTAATCGAGAATCACTGCTTTACTGGATACTGCAGCCCAGACGATTTTTAAGAATGCAGTGGTCATGCAACACACACGGTTTTTAGTAGCCCAAAATCATCAGTTTTCTTTCAATCCAAATCCATCAAAGTGAAAATGTGCCTCATCGGTGAACCATATACAGCTAAGATCGATCTGACTCCTCTCATCAATCATCTGGAGCATCTCATTCATGAAGCATACCCTTTGTCGGACAGCTGCAACCTTTTTCACTAAATAACACTGAATTTTGTACGGATGTAGATGTGAGGTGTTTCACATAATTCTGTACATAGTGGATGATGACTATCTAGTCTCAGCCGCTACTATTCAAATGGGTTTCTAAGAACTAAGTTTAACCACCTCTTCAACTGCCTTCACACTTTCAGTTGTGACAATCAATTGACTACATCCCACATTTCCAACTGAATCATATGCAATACTGCCTGTCTGTTCTAACTTAATGAACAAATTTCAAATTCTCAGATTAGGACCTTTTGCAGTGTTAAATCTTCATTGAAAACTGTGTCTTATCACCATTGGACTGCGATCTAATAGGTAATATTCCAATACAATGAATGACACACACAAATCAATACAATGAAACACATTACTAGAAAAAACACATGACTTCTAGATTTCTTTCCACCTCCATTATGCTAAACCTTCCATCACGTTTTAGCAGTGGAACAGATACGAAACTATCTGTACTTCTGAGCAGTATTTAAGGCGTGTGTCGCGACTTCAGCACCACCTATTTGCTGATGGTGTAACTACTTTTACAAAATGGTGTATTTGACTTGTACAACCTGACCATTAAATGTACCACTTATTTCATCCTTACATCTATGACTGTTTTGGAATTATGTCATTTTAAAATTAGATGGCCCTTTCTGAAATGTACTGCATATTACAAATAATATTCAACAAGCTAATCAAATATGAATACTGTTGACTGTATTCTTGAGTACTGTGCTATGCAGTTATGTATTTTAAATATACATATATATACCAAAATACTTATCAAAAAACTGTAATCACTTGTATCTTAAAATGGTTTTGTCTTCAAAGAAAATATATATTTAATGCAATCACACACACAAATTTTTTTTAAAACAAAAGTGCAGTCCTTTAATATCTTAATATAAACTTGACAACTGTACCTCATGTGCATTTAATGCAAAATTGTTTTTAAAATAAGAGTTAATCATGTTATCAATATTAAATTTTAAGCATCGTCCTCAAGGGAACAAGAATAAAATTTACCTTTGCATAACAGTTTTTAAAAACCAATTTGGATCAAGGAACATAATACACAATTGTAATAGAAGTAAATCAGCATCTACAATGGAGTTACAAAAATGGCACTGGATGTAAGTCATAGCTTGTCCTTTAATCTGAAGTCCACAACGTACCCACATACCAGCCAGTATTTCATAAAATGCAACCTAAAATATAATGAATACAACATGAGTTTAAAAACAAAAACAGACACATAACAGGGCAAATATTTTAAGATTTGATATAAATCAGTGCACAAGTGCAAACCTAAAAGATGGTAAAAATTGCATAATAAAAAATAGTGATGTTTGTTTAGTTTACATCCCAAGATGGCCTGAGGAATATTTCTTGGATGAAGCTGATGACTCAAGATGACCTCCAAGTAATACATAATGCATAAATGGTTATTCCTTTGGCTGAACTATTAACCTATCAACATAAATTTTTGAGTTTGCACAAGTTATAATAGCAAAACAACATGTCAACTTTTCTTTATAGAACTTCGGCAACAAACAGAAAAATAAAAATGTCATCGATAAATGAAAATTGCAGAGAAACATTCGCCATACTTAAGAAAGCTAATCCCTCAATATTAAACTATGTTCTGAAAATTGGGAACAACTTTGTACTATGAATAGGGGAACCCTTTTTTGTTGATAAATGCATTTTGAAATGAAACCTATAGAAATCTATATTGTGCGAGTCCATTATGAAGAATATGGAATCATTTTTCTGAAATCATATGACAGTTTTTTATTAATATTCAAATTCAAAAATGTCACTTTTTACACAAAGTTTTTATATTTTTTAATCGCTCTGTATGTGAGCAAAAACAGTTTTGAAGTTGGTGAGATTATGAAGGATTATCGTATTTGATGGGTAAAGTAAAAAAATTGAAAGTCAGTCAATTCAAAACATGTAAAAAATTTGTATGAAAAATCAAC
>QLNU02015360.1:97383687-97399315 GCA_006491805.2 Dysdera silvatica
GATGGCCAAACATATTTTGAAGTCACCAGCTTGGTGGTTGCCCGAACGCTTGGGTGGGCTTGGTTATGTAAACGCTGGAAGATTTCCTGTCTTAATACCAGTGGTACGTAAGGTCTATCTACTGCTGTGGATTGATCACAAATGATTTTCCAATTGATTCCGCACAGCTATCTCTCGCAAAATTAGTGATGTGTTCTGGCTACTTGTGAGATGATGTAACTCTTGATCTGCTGCTTGAGCTTCCGCTAATTCACTAAAGAGCACAAGGTCAGTGATGGCTATTGCAAAGACGTGTAATAGGGCATCTGTAACCACATTTTCGTCACCCAAAATGTACCTGATGTTGGTTGTAAACTGACCAATGAAATCTAATTGCCGGAGTTGACATGGAGATGCTTTTCCATGAATTGTTTGAAAGCTGTCACCAATGGTCGCTAGTCCATGAAAAACGTGAACTGCTGTCCTTCGACCATTAGCCGAAAGTACTTGATGGTGCAATATGCTGACAGGAGTTCCCTATCGTAAGTAGAGTATTTTTGTTCTGTTGTAGTTAGCTGTTTTGAAAAAAAAAAAATGGTCGGATGTTAGACCCTTGTTTTTGCTGCAGCACTGGCCCTATTGCCATCTGGGAAGCATCTACTTCAAGGAATAAAGGCGAGTTGGCTTCCAGATAAGCCAAAATGGTGGATTTTGTGAGCTGTTCTTTAAGTTGTTGGAAAGCTGTCCAAGCGTCCTCTGACCACACAACTTCTCGTTTGTCTCTCTTGATACTTCCAGGAATCAGATTAAAATGTTTGCTGAGTGCTTGCAGTATTTGGTAGGCATCTGCGATAGAAGTTTATTATTCACAGGAAATGGTGTAACTCATGTACTGTTTTGAGCAATGCACAGTTTTTACTGCCATCATGCACTCCGATGTTGGACAAATACCTTCTGGCAAGACAGTATAACCCAAAAAATCCACCTTAGTCTTTCCGAACATGGATTTGGCTATGTTCAACTTCAGTCCATATGAGTTCAGGATCTTGAAAACTATTCCCACATGCATTCTGTGAGTTTGCTCATCCTCTGACGCAATTAAAATGTCATCTATGTAGGAGAATGCAAAAGGTAGCTCACCTAGGATGCTGCGCATGAATCTCTGAAACGTCTGTGCTGGGTTAGAGAAGCCAAATGGAAGTCTGGTAAACTCAAACCAAATGGTGTCGTTATGGCTGTTTTGGGCTCATCTTCTTGTGCCACGGGGATGTTATAATATGCCTGTACAAGGTCTATCTTCAAAAAAATCTTTTTCCCAGCAAGCTCATCCTGAAAGTCGTGAAGGTGCGGGACAGGGTAGCGGTCAGGGATGGTGTTTACGTTTAGTGTCCTGTAATCACCACAAGGTTGCCAGCTTCTGTCTTTCTTTTTTTACCATGTGCAACGGTGAAGCCTATGCACTGTTAGATGGGTGGCACATTCCCATGTCACAAAGCAGTTGAAAATCTGTTCACGCTGTTGCTAGCTTGTCGAGTGCTAGCCATCAAAGCTTCGCAAAAACTGGAGGTCCTGTTGTTTCCATCATATGAAACACAGTTTCAAATATCGGAATATCCAAAGTTTCCTTAAAAATGTCTGAGCACTTTTCCAATATGTCTGCGTACATACTGTTTGGTTGGAAAGATCTGATGGAGCCAATGGTAGGAATGTTTGTAATTTGGCATAAAGCTGAAAAAAGCTGTGGTTCGATCTAATAATTTTCGTTCTTTAAGATCGACCAAAATTCCGAAAGCTTTTAAAAAATCGGAACCCAAAATAGGTGTGGTCACTTCAGCTATCATAAATGGCCAATTCATTGTCCGTCGTAGGTCAATGTTCATGATGAATTCGGGTTCCAAACGTCCGTATTGGGGAGCCAGTTGGTGTATAAAAACAGGTTGATTTATATCCGTGCCAGCGTTCTTCAGATGTTGGTGGAAGCACTGAAACAGCTGTTCCAGTGTCCACTAAGTACAGAGTCCCGCTGGTTAGATCGCGGAGATGTAGGCATGCAAAGTGGTGTTGACTGTTGTCCTCACTTACCGCCATCAGTGATGGATGGACTGGTTTCCCTGTCTGTCGGCATTGGATGGCGATGATGGTGCCACACATTTATGTGCAGCATTTCCAAAATGCCAGTGGCACCAACATTTGCCACGATCATGTGGTCTTGAAGGCATGCATAACCGCTGAAAGTTACGTGACTGCAGAGTGTCACGTGATCTTGTGCGATCTTCCGTCAACTGGGAAATACTGATTTGCATGCTCCTCAACTGCTCTTCATTTCAGGTTAGTGCTGAATGAGTTGGTGTGGCCGGTAGGAAAACTAGATGGTGGCAGTAAAACTTTTTGCAAAATTACCTGAATGGACGAAATTTCTGCTATTTCCATTATTCTATCCACAATCACCGCCAATTGCGTTAATTTATTGTTGCTAGCAGATAAAACTACACGTTTGTCGGAAGACGTTGGATCCACAAAGACTTCAGCGCATCCTCTTACAATGCATCCTTAGCAAGGTCAGCCATTGTCCTGAGTAGTTGCGACGTTTCCGGTCGCCTAAATGGATATCTGTAAGCAAAGTTTTTAACTTTTTCTCCCCACTTTCTGAAAATCATGCAATCAACACTTTTTTTTATAGCCAGATAGGCATCAGTTGCTGGTGATGCACATACGATATCAGACACTTGCTCTGAAGTTTTGCCATCTAAGGCTGCCACTACATAATTAAATTTCGTTGAATCCTGGGAAATTCCAGAACGCGAAAAACTCACTTCGAGCTGGCGAAACCACAGATTCAAATGTTGCAACCAGAACAGTGTTAATTTTACCACTATGCGGGAGATCCTCGCCGCTGCAGTTATGTTGGGAAACTCGTTTTCGGGCACAGCCATGCTTTATGGAATTCGATTGGTAAACAAGTAATATTTAATATGATTATATAAATGTTAGCTTAATGAAAATAGGCTTACTGCTTGCTGTCCTCACCACTGAGTCGTGGTGACGCAATGTTGCAAAACACGGAGCACATGGTAAAAAACAAATTTGTGATTAAAGAAAGAAATTTTTTCTTTTTTGATATCGAAAACACTGCACGCGGTGATTTGCCATTAAAAGCGGAAGCACTTGTAATTAAATGCTGATGACACATGCACATGGTAAAACACAGATTGAAGCACTGAGCACGTGGTAAAGCATGGAACATGTCATATACGTGGAGCACTGGCCATACACAAATTGTTTATAAACACGTGACCCATATTGTAGACACACCCATCTGGATTCCTGTGTCCATCGATGAGGCTGGAAGCATTAATTTCCATTGAAAGGCACTCACTTTTTCAAGAAATTGGGGCTGGCTGATGGCGAAAGGTTTTGTTTGTTTCTTTTTTTGAAGAAAAAAATTATGTCCAGTTCACCAAATATAACGTTATGTTCACTTTACAATGAGTAACAATAACATTAACATACAACACTTTATTTACACCAGTGTTTGTACATGTATTACTGAACAACGATAACAGACCTGTGCTTTCTAGGCTTAGCACTAGAGTGAAGATTACAGGGAGGACTGCACTCGACAGGAGATGACTGACAACTGGCTACCTGGTCGAGATATTACCGCCACCTAACATTAAGCTTCTATTATGGGCCAGCGATGGTATGGTGGCTCCATCTGTTGCTAACAGTTGTGCACTACAACTTTATTCGTTAAATACAATAATCATAATTTTATAACTTCAAAAGTGTTTTTGCTCACATACAGTGCTATTCAACAATATAATACTTTGTGTAAATAGTGCTATTTTTGACACCTGAATATTAAAAAAAAAATAATTTCACATGATTTTAGCAGAAAAATTATTCCATATTCTTCGTAAGGAACTCACACACTATCTATTCCAATAGGTCTCATCTCAAAGTGCATTTATAAATAAAAAGGGTTCCCTTGTAAATGTTAATTCCAAAGCAACAGCAAAAAAGCAGTATAGACCTGGGTAATTATTACATGTAGTGTCTACCCAAGTTCTACTTCAAACTTCTCTTACTTTTCCACGTTTTCCAGAACAAATCTTACAGATTTCCAGTCGCTAATTACAGTAAACAACACACAACGCATTAAAATTTGCGTAATCAGAACAAGTTTCAAGACCATTAAATCTACTAACACCAGGGACGTGCCAACATTTTGAAGAGGGGGAGATGTTTTAGGGCAACAAACTGGTGGCACTATCTATTGCCATAAATCCCAAATAGTTATTATAAATATTAGATAAAATAATTGTTAATTAGTTAATTAAATAGTTAAAATAAATAATTAGAAAACAACCACCATTCAAACGATTTACAATTTTATTGATTTCACACAGTCCTACGCATTAAGATCTATGGTTTCACAAAGACAAAGAAAATCTACAGATAAAGAGATGACATTTTTTTTAAACAATGGATACACCAAGGAGGCACTTCAAAGCACTATTATTGAGGGTATGGTGCCGGCATCTATTGACAGGAAATGAAATTAGAATCCAGAGTTGTTTCAGCTTTGCGACATTAGTAACGATGTTTAATGTTACTTTTGAAGTTAAAATTTTAAGTGTTTCTTAAAAGTGAGGGGACGAAATATACCTTTTGCCCCCACCTTCAAAACTGGGGTGTGCAAAACCCCCAGCCTCTCTGCTGGCATATGCCTGAGTAATGGTTAAAATTTAGTTTACGGGTGGGACAGGGTATATCCCAGCAGATTTACCTCCCATAAGAACGGGGCTGGGATAAGCCCTACCCCAGAAATTTGTTCTCCCTTTCGTGTTCTTCCCAAATCAATGGCCAGTTTAGTAGTACAGATGGCCCGACCGCAGGTGGAAATGAAAAGAGGGTGAAATAAAGGCCTATTGTACAAACAGGACCTCACCCCCCATCTTCCTCCTTTTCACTGTTTCACACGAAAGTTAACAATCTGCTATTAGATTATGAGTAAGTTTCTTATCTTTCACTAACGTACAATACATGCCCACTAAAGTTGTTTGGCGTTGTTTATTTGTACTTAAATACAGCTACACCTCCCTCCTGATTCCATGTAGTGACGCTTTAAAGTGCCACTTAGGTTGATTTGTATGGGGGAAGGGAAAAGGCGGTATTTCCGCTATGGAATGACAAATTTCTGTTTTCTAGCCCCATAAGCTAAAGGTTAATGTTACTTTTGAAGTTAAAATTTTAAGAGTGTTTCTCAAAAGTGAGGGGGGTGAATTATACTTTTCGACCCCACCGTCAAAACTGGGGGCGAAAAAACCTGCTCCCCCCTGTTGGCATGTGCCTGACTAACACAAACCCCAAAGGCATAATTACAATAACTTTATAAACATAAAAATTGCATTAAAAATGTGTTTTTTACGCTAAAATCTAGCATTAAATATTTACAACATTTTCACTCTGCCCTTTTGAGTTCATTATAAAGGAGTTTATATAATCGCAAAACTGATGCTTCATTTTCAATTCCATTTAAAGTATAAATAACTATATATAAAGGAAAGGAGGTTGGTATGATCAAAATCCTTTACAGAATAAATAATTTATCTACAAAATTTTTTTTCAAATTTTAGTTATGTATTTGACAAATATTTTCTGCTGTAAAAATATATGGGCTTAATAATTTTATACAAATTATATTACTTTTCGCGCAAACAGTAATTTTTGGAAGAGATTTAGTCAAAAAGTATAAGTTTTCCAAAATTCTCAGTATGCAATGCTGTACAAAAAGCACAGTTCCGGAAAATTATTTTAATTAGCTATTTATTATAACAATAAATTTCAAATTTCACTTAGACCTTTGCACTTCAAATTTCCCTGACTTTTTCAGGTTTTGCCGATCAGTAGACAACCCGTTATTAAAATATATAGAGTGATGTTCCTAAAGAAATTAAACATCTTAAAGTCAGTTCAACATATGTGACTCACTCTGGATAACACAATCATCATCCATAATGAATAATTATATTTTAGTACAAAAGATGTGCGTAGTACTACACAGAATACACAAAAGTTTGCAGTACTCACATTAAAAGCATAGGTTGGATATTGAAGGAAAAATATACCAATGCCTTTTGAGCCTAACACACAAAGGTACCTTGCATCAGTAACTGGATAAAGTGGACGATAAAAATGAGCCTTGAATTGCTGTCACTTCACGAAATTACCAACTGCATTGTGCCTGCCTCAACTATTGGTAAAAAACTCATTGGGTATTGGGGCCCTGCGGTGGCGCAGTGTGGTAACGCGTTCTCCTAGTGCGCCGCTAATCCGGGTTCGACTCCCAGCAGTGCAAAAAGAACGCTTACTCAGAGATCTCATAAAGATCGCACTGCTCACTGTAGTCCGGGGTTTGGTTCCCTAGGCCTTAAGAGGTTCGGATTCCTCGGAAAACAGTAGGTCCCGGCGCAGCATGACCACTGTAGTCTTTGAGCCGTAAAACCAAAAAACAAACAAACAAAAAACTTACACAAAAAAATGAATTAAAATAATAAAAAAAATATATCTTGGTCCTGAAAAGCTGAAGAAAACAAATCCCCAAACATGAAATAAACTGAAGAATTTCAGAGTGCAGTTTATTATTCAGCAAATTTTAAAAATGCTCTTAATGCATGACAAGCATCATATGGATTTATGATCATTAATAAAATTGTTTAAGCATATTAATGTAGAAGGTTTCAAGGAAATGTAAGACAATTTGGGCTGGTAAATAATAAAAGATTCATTAAAATTAAATCCATTATAAATTAAGCTTGCAACAATGAAACTGGATGATTATATTACTAAAGTAATATTTAGAAGATATGCCACCCTTCAAATAAATTTAGAACACGATAGGGTAATATCTTACATACAGAATGCAGCCACCCACCTACCTACCTACCACTATTACCAAAATTATATCATTGTTACTTGTCTTCCAAAGTGTGACATTTGAAATATACTGCATCCATGCCTGCAATATTTGTCTCGCATATTGTGGCACTAGCACTCCTATGATTTATGAACATGCATGTTTTGCAATAAATAAAGTTAAAATGTAAAGGCATAATAATCATTATGCCTTTACATGTCTATCAGCATAACTTATGAAGTGCTTATTGCATTTGAGTTGGGCAACTACACTAGAGAGAGGAATGTGATTTAAAGCTAAAACTAACTCATAATAGTAATAATATTAAAAAGATTAATAAGATGTATATTGATCTATATAAGGCTAAAAAAAATCTTAAAAATGTGAACATACAAACATTCAAAGTCAAATAATAACGTGAAAAATTATTGATTGCAACACTTTTTGTAGTTATGATATACTATATGTACCATGTGAATAATTGATATAAAATGGTTAGTAAAAAATCTGTACCTGTGCTTGTAAGGGGTGCATCATAATAAGTTTTAGGTCATCTTCAACAGGAATTAATGCACATAAATTCATGCCTTGATGTCGTACTGCATGACATAGAAAAGAAGCAAAACAGCGATGCAAAGGAAGATGAAATGACACTTGGTAAGGATTTACCTGGAATATAATTTGTGAAAAAATAAGATAAACATGACCTATAAACTGTTTTAATGTTATTAATACTCAGAAATATCATCCAATTTGTAAGCTTTTAAGAATTGCATGTATACATAACAACAGTTATTTCAACACTGGCGTAAGGTTTAAAACACGTTTCAAGAACCAACTGCTAGAGATAAGACAGGCTCGGGTTCTACATTTCACACTGTTTTTGGGCTCTGGCTCATCAGATGGATACAACTGAAGCCAAAAAACTGACTTTTCTATATCAAAATTATCCAAGAAATACAATTATGTAATTCATTTTCAAGGACTGTAGAAACGTGTGTACCTAAAAATTCAAAGGAAATTAAATGCTGTAATTTTGCAAAAAAAAAATTTTTTTTTTTTGTGTGTGTGTGTGGTTTTACAGCTCAAAGACTACAATGGTCATGCTGCGCCAGGACCTACTGTTTTCCGAGGACTCCGAACCTCTTAAGGCCTGGGGAACCAAACTCCAGACTACAATGAGCAATGCGATCTTTATGAGATCTCCGAGTAAGCATTCTCTGCACTGTTGGGAGTCGAACCTGGATCAATGGCACACTAAGCGAACATGTTACCAAACTGTGCCACCGCAGGGCTGCAAATTTTTTCAAATTTAAATCGTACATCAAGGAATTAAAGTTATAATTGAAGTTCGGGCTCAGGCTCATATTTCCACAAAGTATTTCAGGCTTGGGTGGGCTCAAATTGTAAGTCTCCAAGCTCAGGCCCCGAAAAAGCCTGAACTCACCTCTACTTGCTGCCTTTGTCAAGTGACACATGTGGAGATTGTGATAAGGTGCATGTTGAACAGACGGGAATGTCGATATGTTTAAGAGGAAAGGAGCATATGTGTGCAGTGGCCAGAGGGGGACAACTCAAGTGCTGAACATGTTTTCGGGGAAGACCACGAACCAGATTGGCATTCGATAAAAGTATTACATCAGAATGTGACGAATCTGGGGAGTAGACTTTTTCTGGAATCATGGGAAACCTACGGTTTGAAGAGTCGTGCAATAAACATCGCAAAACCTCTACCAGAACCTTACAGGATTTTCGCAAAGCCTCGAGTTGGGGGTAGCTATCTAACGTTGTCGGGTGTGGGGGTTTCCCCAGTTAGGACAACCCCACACCAAATGACGTCAAATAGGGATTCCCAACATACGGGTATATAAATAACATTTTCATGATTTGGGACAAGCCGAAAGGCATTCCATGAATTTTGAATATTATGAATTTGATAGATCTGTTTAGTAGTTTTCCCATCCAAATCATATCCAAACCAATAGCTCACTTTCTTTTCTGGATGTACTAATAGAAAAGTTAATAGTTTTGTCATTAAAACTTCACAAAAACCTCATTCGGTTCCACTCCCCCCCAAATCCTGCCACATTTTCAACTAAACAATGGCCAGTTTTTAGTATTATGTCCACCACTCTTTAAAAATTTGTTCATCCCCATCAGTACTTTCCCATAAAGTCATGGTTTTAAAATCCATTACTGTGAATATGGAGATTTTTACCCTATCGTTATGGAAAGTACACTCACAAAATTTTCCAAACTGCTTGCTAACACATAGTGGGGAATTTAGGAAATTACTGTCCCTATGCACAGGCTGTATTGACACCCCACACCCACTTTCTCTTTTGCAAAAGGAAGTACACATTTAAAGAAAAAAATTCATACATTCTTAACTTCTTAAATGTAATTTTGATTTTTCACAGTTATTCAAACTAACATTTTAACTAATAATTTTATATAATAATATATAACCAATAATTTATTTTTGGGCTATCAGCTACCACCCTCACAGATTTACAGACAGAATTATTAGACCTGGCATGTAAAAAGCATTTAAAATTTAGTACTATGCAAGTTTGTATTCCTATTCATGAACACTTTATGCCAATAACAGGGTGTCTACCCAAATTGTATTTCAAACTTCCTTGGCTTTTCCAGGTTTCCAGACCAAATCTTAATTTCCAGTCGCTAATTATGATAAACACACAATGCACTAAAATTTGCACAATCAAAATAAGTTTCAAGGCCATGAAATTGATTAACACAAACCCCAAAGCCATTTACAAATTCAAAAGCTGTATTAAAAAGTGTAGTTCTTTACACTAAAAACTTCCACTAATTAAATATTTACAGCAACACTTCCATTCAGCACTTCTTGAGTTCATTATAAAAGAGTTTAACTATATAATCGCAAAGCTGAAACTTCATCTTCTATTTCATTTAAAATGCGTATAACTATATATAAGGCAAAGGAGATTGGTGTGATCAAAATCTCTTGCAAATTAAATTATTTAGCTAAAATCAATTTCAAGTTTTAATTATATATTTGGCAAACATTTTCTCCTGAAAAATATATGGGCTTAATAATTTTATATAAATTATATTAGTTTTGGTGCAAAAAGGTAACTTTTGGAAGAAGCTTAGCCAAAGTTACAAATTTTTCAGTAGGTATTGTTGTATGAAAAGCACTGTTAAGGAGAATTATTTTAATAAGTTATTTATTATAACAATGATTTTCAAATTGCATTAACTTTTCTAGTCAGAAAAAACTTCCCTGACTTTTGCAGGTTTTCCAGATAAGTCGACACCCTGCATTACAGACATTAAACTTTAATTTATTCTACATTTGTACTGCAAAGTATCTTTCGTAATCTTGTCAAGTTTGAGTAATTTTATTTTTGAACTCTCCACTACAACCCCCCACTCCACACTACACATATACCATTCCTAAGCATCTTTTTTTGTTTGTGAATTTAATGATGCAAGGATCGTGCTGCACTAAAACTTACAGTTTTCGAAGGAATACGAATCTCTGCTGCAATTTTAAGCCCTGGACTATGGTGGGTGGAAAAATGGCATGCATTCTACGTAATAGATATCATTGGGAGTGATTTGTTTGCTTTTTTTGTGAGTTTTACAGCATGACAACAAAGGCCTTGCAATGCCAGGACATATGATTTTCCAGGGAATCCTAACCTCTTATGGCCTAGAGAACCAAACCTGTAACTACAGTGAGCAATTAATCAGTAAGCTTTTTTTTCCATCATTAGGAATTGAACTACATGCAAGGTGAACATGTTACCAGTGCAGGACCCCACTGGAATAAAAGAACTTTTCAAACAGCGTTATTTATGCGTATAAAATGAAAATTTAATCATACGATGTACATTTCAACCAGACTTAGCTCATCTTCTCCAGGAAGCTATAAACAAATCCATAGTGCTACTTCTTGGAAACGTTACCTAGTCGGGGCATCTGTTGACGTGCATGCATGAAGGGTGGCTGTAGTGGGTAGAAGAGTGGACCAAGCTCCAGTAAAATACGGCATACTATTTTGGTCATTCACAATGTTAAATTTCAAAGCTTTTATGTGGAAAGCTTCTAAAAATCAAGTTCAAGTGAAGATTTTGGCTGGGAAATGATGGCAGGCTCTAGGAAATTGAATTTGTGATCATTTTTCCAGCAGTGCACAGCTATGGATGACTTTTGAAACTCCGCCCTTTCAATGTATCTTTGGTGTTCTTTTAACCTACGTTTTAAGGCTCTCTTTGTTTGTCTGATATACGAACATCCGCCTTCACAAAAAATTTGATATATTCCCCAGCGTTGGGTGACATGAAACTTATCTAAGGATGAATTTAGGAATTTTGTTGGAAGGAGAGAAGACACGGAAATTAGCCTGTTTTTAAAATTTTTTCTATGGCGTACCCGAGTTTCGGCGAGAAAGGTAAAATTACGGTTCCAACGAATTCTTTTGTGGATTGGTTCATCAAAGTTATAGAGGAGTGGGGTTTATTAAATTTCGCCACCGCAAGGTCAGTAATATTGGAACTGTAGTCCCTATTCAATGCAATGGATTTTAAAAACTTTAGTTCTTTGGAAAGAGCTTATGGTGTTGAGCAGATCTTTAATGTGCGGTACACAAATGTATAAAAAGCCGCCATTTTCTGTTTGATCAAATGGCATGATTTAGCATGGGGAGGTAAGAAGACAGACGGTGGTTTGCGGTAAACCATTGTGGTGAACTAGTTCTCCGTTATCTTGATCAATATATCCAGGAAGGCGAGAGAGTTGTTGTTATTGATTTCAAAGGAGAATTCGATGTGTGGATTCAGAGAATTTATTGTTTGAAGTACCGGCTGGATGCTATCTGATGGCCCCTGCTGCAAGATGAAAACATCGTCTACATACCTTACCCAGAATTTAAAATTGATTTTTTGAAAAACTCCCAGTTCAAAATAATGCATGTAAAAATTGCATAAAATGGGAGAGAGCTGGTTTCCCATTACCATCCCTTCGGTTTGCTAGTAGTATTTCCCTCCACAAATGAAGTTTGTGTGGGTCACACAAATTGTAGTTAAGGCGAAGAGTTCATCAATTTCAGGCTATGAGTACTGAAATTCATTCAGCCGTCTTCTTAGGCAATCTAGGGCACCGGAAACAGGGATGTTCATAAACACTGACTTGACATCTAGTGAAGCCATTATACAGTTCGGATTTAGATTTTGGAGATTCTCTACAAATTCGATGGACTTTTTTGCAAGATAATTAGTTCTCAGAGTTCAGATGAGTTTAATTTTTGTTTTATATGCATGTATAATGCTGTTTAAAAAAAATTATTTTATTTAACTTTGCTTAGTTTCGACTTAATACATTCATACCCCATTGGAAGTCAAATCAAGGTTAGTGGCACAGTAGATGAATGCTTCACCACTACGCTATCGTGGGGCAGTGGACCTACATTTTCTAAAGGAAGCTGAACCTCTTAAAACCAACCCCCCCCCAAACTACTACAGTGAGCAGTTAATTAGTAACCTTTTTTTTTGGGGGGGGGGGCACCCTTGGTAGTCCAACCTAGATTAATAGCATGTTAGGTGAACATGCTATCACTTTGTCAGCACAGGGCCTTCCCCCAACAGGTCTCAGCTTCCAAGTATTTTCTGTCAATAGATGGTGACGTTACTAGACAACCAACATTAGATTGAAATGTTAATACTCTGTGTCTACGCCAATCAATTCCAGGTGACTGACAGTGACATCTCTATAAAACACATCAATATACTCTGCCCAACAGCAAACACTAAGCTTCACAACTTTATTGCTAACATTTAATTTCTTGAAATATCGATATGCATCAAACATAGAGAATAGAGAAGTAGTTCTTTGTGTACATAAGGACAATGTTATTAACATATATATATCAGATTCGTATCTTATTTTTCAATTTTTTAAAACTCACAGAATCACCAGGATTAAATCCAATATTATGTAACCACCGCTTAATAGCTTCAAGGCTTTCTGTTAAAACTTTTCGAGACTGCTCCAATGTATCCTAAAGATAAACATGTATTTAAATTCATTAAATCATTCTGCAATAAGTAATAACAAAACAATACTGGAATATTTATTTAGTTTGTTTAACTACATAACATATTACTAAAAAAAAAAGCTAATATAGGACAAAGTTGTAATAAATGTAATTAGATAAAATATGTGTAACCTATCAATAAGTAAGTTACATGTGAAATTTGAAACAAAAAAAAAATCAAATAAAAATTGATAAGCACGAAAGAATAATTTGGACGAATTTCACGAATGGGAGCCTGCTTAACCAAAACAAGCAAATCGTTGTCAACTCTGTTGTACAACCCTACAAGGTGATAGTTTTCCTGAACAGAACATTAGAAAATAAATTGCACACACTAAATTTTACATTTTCTCTTTTCCACAATTAAGCTGTAATTTTTAGTAGATTATAAGCAATTTACAACAAAGCATAAATACTTTAATAGAAACTAAGCATCTATAAGATGTAATGTGATTTTAAATATATTTACTTAATCCAAATGGGACCACATTCTCAATTTTAAAGTAGATGTTTTCATTGCAGCTAGTTTTATTAAACTGAAATGGCTGATGGAAAAATTCATGTATATGTGAAAACTATTGTTTTACAAGTTCGAGATCTTCAATTACACAAAATTTTTTATTACACATTACACCAACATAAATTTTTTATTACACAAATTTCTGACTGGTTTGGAAGGTTGAAGTCTATAATTTGTAATTTAAGAAACAATGATAAAAAGGTGCCTTAAAAAGAAAACTCCATCCAAAAAAATATTCACTGCTTGAGATTAACAATGTATAATGAAGGAAGGAAGCAATCAAAAATATGTCATCATAGAAGTGCATACACTGTTTAGATTTGCCCTGCTAAGGAACGACGGTCTGGTGGACTCAACGTAACAAAAAACCTGTAAAATACATCATATTTGCCTCAAAATATATAGCTACTAAAAAACATAAT
This sequence comes from Dysdera silvatica, assembly GCA_006491805.2. NCBI lineage: Eukaryota > Metazoa > Arthropoda > Arachnida > Araneae > Dysderidae > Dysdera > Dysdera silvatica. Next base: position 97,397,613 of record QLNU02015360.1, read on the forward strand.
ATATAAATATAGCCCTTAATAAATATCATAAACTCTCCCATTCATGACTCCCAAGAGACCAAGGAAAGTCATTAGTCAGAAAGAACTATTAATTAGAATGACGTTTGTGGGACCCTCAATCACAGATATTTTGGAAACCATAAATATATATATATAGTTACATATATGCCCACCATTGGGGAAATGGCAGGAAAGAAAAAGAACTAAATCATGTCACTAACCCAAACTAAAACTGAAATAACACATAACCATGCTATGATGCCACCAATGAATGTTCAGAAAGTACCGAAATACAGTGTTGCAATTCGCTCAGACAAATCCAAGGGGGAATTTGACAATTTTAAGAGGGTAACAAGGGCTTTTTGGAATAGGATGCAGTCCTTTAAGGACGAGGAGAATGGTTCTCCTGAACGTTTTATTTTAAATATAAACTGAGAATTGTAAACATGTTTTATTGCAATTAATAAATTAGTAGTGACAACAATGCACACTTTCAAGTTGTGTGATTTAGGGTCAAAACAGAGATTTTCAACGACGAACCTGCATCATTCGGTTATTACACCTGACTAAAGAAGATTCATAAGTACCGTTTTCAATTGTTTAATTAAAAGAGAGATTTGGAAACCCGAAGAACTCACACACTTTAGTAAATAATTTGTGGAACATATGAAAGTTTCTGATATAAATCATTTTTTTCTATGGAGAACTTGATAGGATCTCAAAATGTGGTCGTTAAATGAAGTGTCATTAATTAGAAGGTTGTTATTATGTAAGATTACTGTATGTAATACACATGCATTAATACATATATATTGTCCCTAATGCATATATAATATATATATGTAGTCCCCAATGACTATGTAATATACAAAGTGGACCATGTAACTTAATAATGTAAAATATCTCAAAAAGTAATGTTTTTTACGAAAGTTAATTTGTTTTAAAGGGGAAAATGTGTTTTATTAGGTTTTATTTTGGAGGTTGATTTCAAGGTCATTTGAAGGTTAAACTATTTTTAAGGGAAACCTATATTTTTTTTTTATTCTTACTCCTCGTAAAAAAAATAAACCTTTATAGGAACCATTTTTTTCAATTTATGCCTTAGTTTCAGAGATATTTAAAAATACGCTTGAATAAAGAAATTCATGCCATATCATAGAAACTAATATTCAAAAATGAAAGTAATTAAGCATGCAATACTTGACATCGTGACACACACACACACACACAAAAGTGCATCATACATATAATTAGTTGATAGGTCATACCTCAGATTTATAAAATATTAAATGTTAATGAAATATGAAATAATAAAAAAATGCGATATTGTGCATATGTGAGGTTGAAATTTAGTAATTAACTTTAATAAAAATTAAATAAATAATAAAATAACACACAGGCGGCCCAATGAAAAAACAGATATACACTCATGATTATAAATATTAATCTGCATAGAAATGTATTAGTTTTGTTATTATTTTTCTCGCTTTTGCCGAATTTGTTTTAAATTTCAGATTAAAGTGTATTAAAAATTTAAGAAGATTGTGCAACAAACTGGATGGATCCATAGCCTCAACCAGCTGCCCTTATATCAAAGATTGGGGATTTCCTTTAACAACCAGTATTCAACGCCTCATAAACCTGTTCAAAAGTACAAGAAAGCATATCTATCATTGACATTTGGTGAAGCATTAAACGAAAAG
>QLNU02015360.1:97409195-97425415 GCA_006491805.2 Dysdera silvatica
AAAATGAATTCATGATGCTAAGATTTTCAGCTTCTGCAAATTCGATGAGTTGATCGCCACGTTCATTCCTTTCCCCATATCCGTATTTACCAACCGATGTCTCTCCTTGTTCCTGTTGTCCAATTCTTGCATTGAAATCCCCCATGATGAGCTTGATATGTTGTTTCCCTTTGGTGTGTAACTCTTTGATTTCTTCATAAAATTCTTCAACCTCTTCGTCGGTATGGCTTGATGTTGGTGCATATACCTGTACTATTTGAAGTTGGTATCGCTGGGTTAGTTGAACAACAAGCCTCGCTGCTCGATCTGATGTACTTTCAACTTCCAGAAGACAGTCTTTAATTCTTTTGTTGATTAAGAAGCCAACACCACTTGTTCTTCCAGTTTCCGTTCCTCTATAGTAAAACAAATGTCCGCTTTTCAGTTCCACCAACTCTTCACCTTTTCTTCTAACTTCACTGAGTCCTACAATGTCCCATTTGATCTTGTCTAGTTCCTCTTCCAATTCCTGAAGTTTTGCTTCAGAAGCAAGGGATCGTCCATTAAACGTAGCCAAGGTCAATAACAAACGGCAGCCTGGGCCATTCCAGTGATTCTTAGCACCCCCTGCTTTCATGCCACACTGACCGCTGCCTTGATCAGGAGCACTCCAGCACCTGGAGACTAGGGGCCATGGTTTCTGGTGTGTCAACATAATGGAGGAATTAGCCATAATTTCACCACGCTGGCTAGACGGGTTGGTGAATTAGCCCTCCCCTTCCGCCTTTCTATCCGTGTAGCAAATATTAATTTGCCACATAAATAGAAAGCTCAGCCTGCACCACTTGAAGGCGGGGTAGGACACTAGGTTACTGGCCTGGCCGGTTCCACACATCGTCACATACGTTCAGCGTGTGGGTCTCCTTCCAGTTAGATACCAGCAACCCTTTTGCAGGCCATATATATATATATATATATATATATATATGAGGGAAAACAGATTGGTATGATCAAAATCCCTTACAGGTTAGATAATTTAGCTAAACACACTTTTTCAAGTTTTATTTGTATATTTGGCAAACATTCTCTCCTGAGAAATGTATGAGCTTAATAATTTTATATAGATTACATTAGTTTTGGTGGAAAAGGGTAATTTTTGGAAGTTTAGTCAAAAGCGTAAGTTTTTCAAGACGTTCAATGTGGTACGAAAAGCACAGTTCAAGAAAATTATTTTAATAAGCTATTTATTATTACAATGAATTTCAAATTTCCCTGACTTTCCCAATCCGAAAAACTTCCGACTTTTCCAGGATCTCCATGTTTTCCAGATCCATAGTCCTGCATTAACGACTTCGAAGGGACAGAGAAAAAATATTAAACAGAAAGGGACATTAATTGGAGTGTATGTACTTCTGTAAAGCATTTGCTGGTATAACAAAATACTATCATTAAATGGAAATAAATATTAATTAAAATGACATAATTGAAAGAGATTACTGCATTTAAAATGCTAGATTCCCCATGGTGTATCAAGAAAAAGGAAAACAATATTCACTCACATTGTAAAATACTTGGCATTGAAGTTGAATACATCATCTGTTTCAAACTTTTGACCATTATAAAAAGAAGGGAAAATTCTTTCGCCATTTTATATGCAAGCTTTTCATTACTAAACAACTGAACACTGACATGAACTACTCTATTCGAGAGTGTATCAGAATCTGTTGAATGTGCTAACATTGTGCCAATCCTAGGATAATGATGAACAAAAATTCTGGTAAAAGCTTCCTAAAAATAGATGAGAAAAACTAATAAATTTTACATATATAAATTTTTTCTTTATACAACAGGGCTATTAAAATTAAATACTATATTAAGCAAATGTGAATTACACTATAAAAAAGGTATGTTGTAAGTAGTAACTTATAGAAAGGAATTACAGTTCACACAAACAGAGAAATGATCTAAAATTAAGCGAATTTAAATAGAACCCAATACAACCCGTGAAAGATTAGGATATGACTCATATAGGGTGTTTCAGAAAGGACTACCTAACTTTGAAATTGCATAACTCTGAAACTGTGATAAGATAGAAGGATGAAATAAGTGGTACGTTTAATGTGCAGGCCATAAAAATCTAATACACAGACTTGCAAAATTAGTTACACTATAGGCCACCAGGTGGCACTTATGTCACAGAACGATGTTCTTAGGTAATGGGGAAACTGTCTTTCATAACCAAGGGTCAAATTACATTACAATGGATTAGAAATTGTCACCTTGCATAGCAAGGATATGGCACAAACGAAGAATGCAGTTTGAAGCCATCTTCTGCAATGTTTCTCTTGAAATGGATGCACGTTCCTCACAGATAAACTGCTCCAGTTGTTACAGTGTTTGAGAATGCTTGCTGAAAACAGTATCCTTCAAATGGCCCCACTGAAAGAAGTCTCATGGATTGAGGTCAGGCAAGTATGGTGGCCAATTTATGCCAGTTATAGTACCTTGGGGACAGTAGTTTGAAGAAATCATTCTCTTACTGAAGTATTCATCAAGGAAAGTGAACATGGCAGAAGTGCGATGTGATCGGGTACCATATTGCATAAACCAGAAATGTCTGGTTCATCCTCCAACGCTTGAAGTGTGACAACGAATTTTCGTAAAATGTTAATATACCGTGACGAATTAACCGTTTCCTTCATAAAAAAAAAAGGCCCTATGATGCCTTTACTGGATACTACAGCCTAAACTGTTTAGTTTTTGAAAATGCAGTGGTTGTGCAATACACACATGAGAGTTTAGGTATCTCAAAATGGCTAGTTTTGTTTATTAACAAATCCAAGTAAAAATGGTTGTAAATGGTGGTAAAAATTAGTAAACCACATACAGTCAACATCAATTTGACTTATCAATCATCTGGAGCATCTCATTTGCAAAGTAGAGTCTGTGTCTCACAGCTGTAACCTTGATCGCCTGGTGAGACAATTTTTTACGGATACAGGTGCAGGATGTTTCGTGTAGTTCTGTATGTAGTGGATGCTGACAATTTAATCTCAGCAGCTGCGCTTTGGATAGATTTTGAAGACTATGTTTAATCACCTCTTCAGATGCCTTCCTACTTTCAGTTGCCATGGCAGACTGGCTGTATCCCACATTTCAGACTAGACCATCCACAATGCTGCCTGTCTGTTTAAACTTAGCAAACAGATTTTGAATCATTCTCAGAGTAGGGCCTTTTGCAGCGTTAAATCTTCATTGAAAACTGTTCCTTGTCTTCATTAGACTGCGACCTAATTGGTAAAGGCTCATTTACACTTGTCACTTTCGATGTTCGTTTTGGAAGGATCATCCAAAGTGATAAGTCTATGTTGACTTCCATTTTTGTTTCATCCAAAGTGTACATTCAAGATGAATGATGAAAGAAGTTGACCCTCTACTAACTTTTGATGAAAGAGTCTTTCCTCGAACCAATAATTCATCCAGAGTGAAGGCGCAGTGAAAAATGTAAATGAACTGAGCCTGTTCGTTTCCGTCGCATTCACTATTCAATACTTCACATCCACCAGTCAAATCCCTCTCGTAAAGCAAAAATCCCTGGTTTTTGTTTGTTATTGAATTATTTTTGTGGCAGTTATTTTATGACACTGTCATTCAAGTGGCAAGACAGGCACATGCAAGACTGTAGCCCTGTTTTAATTTCGGGGAGTAGGAGTCAAAAATTTTTATAGCATGTAATGATGCAATCACAGCGTGCAAGGCCATAGCCAAGTCCAATTAAAGAATTGAGTTTTTGAAGGTGGTCTCTAAGATTCTCCCTGGATATGGGCATATGGCATTGTTTCTTGTAACATACCAGCAGTACAAGCAATGCCGTATTTATAAATGGGCATGTTCAGCACTTACCCAGGGTGCCAAATTTGTAAGGATGCAAAAGCCAGTGATTTGTTTTTTCTTCTTCTTCGAATTGCAATTTATTTACCGTAAAATTCCGTCGATCAGCTCTCCCCGAGAAGACACCCTCTACCCTTTTTTTTTTTTTAAATCTGAAATTTTGAAAAACTGTGTGAAACAACCCCCACCCCCTGTAAATAATAAATTTACACTAGAAATTATTATTTTCAAGTAAAAAATTTGTTTGTAGTTTTACGGCTCAAGGACTACAATGGTCATGCTGCACTAGGACCTACAATTTTTCTAGGAATCTGAACCTCTGGACCTACAATTTTCCGAGGAATCTGAACCTCTTAAGGCCTAGGGAACCAAACCCCGGACTACAATGAGCAGTGCAATCTTTATGAGATCTCTGAGTAAGTGTTCTTTGCACAGTTGGGAGTCAAACCTGGATTAACGGCGCACTAGGTGAACGTGTTACCACAATGGTGCCAACGCAGGGCCTCAAAAAATAAAACTAAACTTACAAGTGAATTTTCAAGCTTTGCGCCCTTCCTGAAATTTTGTTCTGCAGCCACCCTGCCCCTCCCAACCAAAATGAAGAAAAATCATCGTCAAATAAAGGAGGATGCCAAAAATGACATATGGGCGTTCCACAACAAATCAAATGCCATTCGACGCGCCTCACTGAATAGATGAAATATGTCAATGGACACAAAGCTGTCAGATCATACAGTCATGAGTTAGAGGTCATAAAAGGTCATTCTGTGAGGAGAATCTCCAATGTTATTAGGATTTTATCTACCCGTGTTCCACAACAAATCAGACGCCATTCGACGCGTCTCACTGAGTAGATAAAAAATTTCAATGGGCGTAAAGATTTCAGATCACACAGTAACGAGTTACAGGCCAATAAGGAAGAGGGCCAACTTGGCGATAGCCGGCCTCTACCTAACTGGAGATCCTCCTCATAGGGTGACCTTCTATGACCTCTAACTCGTGACCGCATGATCTGACAGCTTTGTGTCCATTGACATTTTTTATCTACTCAGTGAGACCCGCCGAATGGCATCTGATTTGTTGCGCAACGCCCATAGGCAAAATCCTAATAACATTGGAGATCCTCCTCATAGAATAACCTATGACCTATAACATGTGACTGCGTGATCTGACAGCTTTGCACCCATTGTCACGTTTTATCTACTCAGTGGGACACGTCGAATGGCATCTGATTTGTTATGGAATGCCATAGGGAAAGTCCCACAGACTTCTGGCATCGACCTTTATTCACATTTTTTTTTAATCTTATAATAATAACAACATAAATTGATTATAAATGCCCCTCCGTCCAATGGAAATTTTCTGTACATTTGAGGAGCGAATTCTTAGACAGGACACATAGATCCCAGTACACATAGCAATGTCCCTGGATGGTGCACAAGGTTACATATACCAAGAAATGCAACTTCGCTTATTCAACCGTTAGATATCACTTTTTTTAGGTAATGCAAAGTGTTTGTTAAACAGATTATAAATAGGATCACAAATGATGAAATAGACATACATATTATAAAATGAAATTATTAAAATGCATTCTGTAGTATATAATCAGTTTCAGTCAGAGACATATCACCAAATGCTACAATATCCTTGATTCCAATGTAATTACACAGATACTAAACCAATAGAATTTACTATTGTTTATGAAACGTCTTTCAATGTTGATGATTTCAAATGTGGAATCGACAATTGTACATAGCATTCATTTTTAAAGTGCACACATTGTCATGAACCGCTATGTTTTAACCATTTCTACATTCAATATCATTACTAGAGTGGGCCTTATTTTTAAAGGCAGGAATTTCATTTCTCCCAATTTTTCAAAATGTTCCATCATACAAGAAAATAAATCTTTCTTTTTTTGTGTTTTTTAATCAGTTAGATTTAGAGGTCGCTACCAGGGTTGAAAGTACTACTATGTGTAACTAATGCACAGGTATGTGGTAATGTTTTATTGCACCCTGGATGGCACTGTAGTACCCCACCAGCTAGCAATGAAGTTAAAAACATGTTGCACTAGGTCACAACAAGGAGGTACTGCAATCAATTTACCAGATGGTGCTACAGCATTATCCAATTCAGTCAGTCAGCAGGTGACTATTGCATGGGCAGGATGTACCTACCATTCAGAGTTTTAATAGGAACGATTTTGTAATTCTATTCATTTTCAATCTAGTAATAAATGGTATCAAACACTTGTAAAACTTCTGAAAGTGTCATTTGTACTAGAAAATGTACAGAAGTGTGTTTAATTGACCAAATTTTGTCACCACTTCACCCTTTAAAACTTCCGTCAATTAAAGAGGTAATGGTTTTATTTTATTATTATAAACTTGATTTGAAACAAACTATTAAGGAATCTTCAAAATCAACTACACTCTATAACAAAAAAAAATCGACGCATCAAGGAGGAGTTGTCCGATTGCGATAAAAATTGGTGGATGTGAAGAACATACATAGAAAAAGAAACGATTAAAATTTCAGAACAATTGAATGATTTATTGCAGAGTTTGACCGTTACAAAGGGAGGAAGTCAATAAGGCGTTGGTCCACCTCTGGCCTGGATGCAAGCTGTCACCCGGCGTGGCATAGACTGATAAAGATCCCGGATGGTGTCCTGCGGAATTTCTTGCCAAATTGTCTCCAACTGTCGGGCTAAATCGTCAACATTCCGGGATGGTTGCAATCGCCTTCCCATAGCGTCCCAAATGTGCTCTATGGGAGAGAGATCAGGAGATCTAGCTTGCCAAGGAAGTGTTGGGCAAGCTTGAAGACAATTCATAGCAACACGTGCCGTGTGCGGCCGGACATTGTCTTGTTGAAACGTAAGTCCAGGGTGTCGCAAAAGGAACGGTAACACAACCGGTCGTAGAATGTCGTCTACGTACCGCTGTGATGTAAATGTGCCAGAAATGACCACCAAAGGGGTCCGGCTATCAAAGGAGATGGCACCCCAGACCATAACGCCCTGTTGTGGGCATGTGTGGCGTGCGATAGTAAGGGCAGGATCCCCACGCTGCCCTGGACGTCTCCAGACACGTCTGCGGTTGTCGTCAGGACACAGTTGGAAACGGGACTCGTCACTAAAGACTATACGTCCCCAGTCAGCGCAGTTCCAAGTTGATCGAGCCCGGCACCACTGTAATCGGACTTGACGGTGTAAAGGCGTGAGAGGTAAGCGGCGTAACGGTCTGCGCGAGAGTAAATTCCGCTCTCTCAGTCGTCTGCAGAGGGTCATGTTGGACATGTGTGCGAGCCATACGTTAGATAGTTGATAACGACGAATCCGGTGCTGTGACAGCTGCTCTGACAATCGCTCTGTCTTCCCGTTCTGTTGTGGCCCTAGGTCGACCGCTGCCATCCCTACGCTGACATCTGCCGTTGTTGACCCACTCTTGCCAGCACCGTCCAATCGCCGCATCGCTTCGACCCACATGTCCAGCGATTCTTCGATTCGTCCAACCAGCCTCTTTCAATCCGATAGCACGACCTCTTTCAAACTCTGACATATGCTCGTAATGAGCACGAATCTTTCGGCGAGGCATTGTTACAGTCGACGTAAGATATCCGCAGTCAAAATGCAACAGAAATTTTGACCACATATTGAGAATCGCTCCTTATATACACCTGCTGAATGCGCAGTTCCGATGCGCTGGAGTTCCCGCTATTCATTCATTGGACACCAAATTTTAATCATTTGCATGTTCGGTCAAAATGTCTTTGCATACGAAATTTCATTACAATCGGACAACTTCTTGGTGCGTCGATTTTTTTATTACAGAATATACATGTGGTGTTTTAGAGAAGTGGAAAAAGGCTTGAATTTCCACTAAACGGAAAGATCATATTGTTGAGAAAATTGAAATTTTTTTTAAAGAATGGAAAGGATTGGAAAAAAATAAAGAAAATAAAGTAAAGTGTTCTGACGCCTTAATTTTGATGGAAAATTTGGATGATCTTTTTGATACAGCGCACGCAAAAGCTTTAAAAATGATCACGATTAAAGAAGAAAAATTGTTCCTTATGGCCCAACGTGAGAAAGGATGATGAGATAAATTAGGAAGGGTTGACTTGGTGCTAGTAACAAAAAAAAGAAGAGAAATTGAAAAGAAAACAGGTATATCTGATGAAAGGGAAACAAAGGAAATATGAAGAAATAAGATCCAGGTAGGAAAAGGTTATTCTTCTTTATCGGATTCTGAAGAAAAAGTATGTCCATCAGATATTTGTACTGCTTCTGAAGAACCCTCCACTTCAGGATATAAACCCAGTAAAAGAGGAAGAAAACTGGTTTTGGATAGTAATTTATCAGCTAGTGTTGATGTGGCAAAAGTAAGTAATCAACAGGCATCTTTAATCCTGAGACCTACAATACAGAATGTTGGATTAGATCCATTGCTTTACAATGTAAACATAAATTCAATTCAAGGCGAAAGAGTGAAATAGCGTCGAAGTGGTGCAACCACTTTAAAGGAAGAATTTACTGCTCAGGTCTCTAACTATTCATTGGGATAGCAAATTGCTTTAGGATAAAGTTAGAACCGTAACTGTTGACCGTCTTAACACTTTAATCTCTGGAGATGGTGTGGATCATTTATTGGAGGTGGCCCAAATTATTGTCAGGAACAAGAGAAATGATTGCATCGGCTGTGTATGATACAGCACAGATGTAGGGAATTTGTGGTAAATTGCATTAGCTTTGATACAACAGCAACCATGAGTGAAGTCTGGTGCTTGCATTCCTTTCGAGCAAAAACTAAAAACTGATTTATTATGGTTACCTTGTCGTCATCATATATGTGAAATTGTTCTTGAGGCTATTGTTCTTCTTTCACTTGGGACATCTTCAAACCCATAAATTTCACTTTCTAAAAAGTTTAAAAAATCGTGGCCTATTATGAACAATAAAAAAATACAAAGTCAGATCACAGATGTGCTTCATTTGTTACCGATATGACCAGTGATGAAATAAGTTTTGCAAAGGAGCAGCTCCAAATCTTTCAACCTCACAACAATTACAAAGAGCTTTTAGAACTCACAATTTTTTAGGAGAAATTGCTCCAAAAGAAATATTATTTAAAGCTCCAGCTGGACTACATCGGGCCAGATGGATTGCAAAAGCTATATACTCCTTGAAGATTTGGATGTTTCGGGACCAATTTAAATTAACAGTTGCCGAAAACAGGGGAATTATAGACATTTGTGAATTTATATGTGGTTTATATGTAGTTCGAATTTATGTTAAAGTCTGGTTTGAAACTACATCAGAGATGTGTGCTCCACGTAATGTTTTCCAGCTATTGAGGAATCTTGACAAATACTATGCTGTAAATGAAGCCATATCAAAAAATGCCTTAAAAATTTTCTTACGGCATTTATTGTATTTGTCCGAAGAACTCATTGCCCTTCTTTTTTTGTTGATGACAAAACTAAAGAAAAATGGTCAAAGCTATGGAAACAGAATACCCACCAAAGAAATCAGTTATCAGTCCAGATATTTTACATTTAAAGGCACAACAACATTTTGTTTCCTTTAATGCTAAAAGGTTTTTGAAATTCTAGGTATTTCATCAGATTTTTTACAAAACAAAGCAGAGACATTGACTGATGATGTTACGTGCATGAAAGCAAAGGAAACTGTTTCATGTATAAGAGTTGTAAATTATACAGCTGAAAGAGGAATTGCCGTAATTGTTGATTAAAATAAAGTACTCATGGACCATGAAGACCAAAAGCAATACTTGAAACAAGTTGTAAAAGACTTTAGAAAAAAGTACCAAACTGTAACAAGTAATCTTTGTTGAAGTAAATTGCCTTAAACATTTATTCGAATTTCATTACTTCTGTACAATTTTCAGGTTTGTGTTCATAACTGATGTAGTCGTTTGGTATTATAAGCCAATTGCGTAGACTATTATTAACCAAAATATATATATTAACTCCATACTGTAAATACTCATAATATACTCGTCCAGACTGTACATACTCACATACTGTGAAGGTGGTAGCGACTCCTAAAATTATTTCGATATTCATAAAAAAATTCAGCAAAATATTATTTTGATAGATTGAACACATTTATGGGTTGGGAGCAAACAAATTCAAAAAAGAAATTTTTTGAGGCCATATAAGGCTCACCCTAATCATTACCATTATTAATTTGCTTAAAAAAATTCCAGCTTTTATAAGTTTAGATTGTTCAAGTCAAGCAATTACTTTTTCCATTATTTTTGGATTTCAGCTAAAAGTCGCCAAATATGACGCTATTTAAAAAATTTAAGTGCTTATAAAAATGAAATTATGAATTTATCAGAAAATTGATTTCATATTCATGATAAGGAGGCCAAGGCCTTTAAAATGTACTGGGTCTCCTTGCAAAGTGCAAGAGACACCAGAAGTAGTTCCTTTGTTAGAACTAACAAGGAGAGCCCACAATGAGTGCTTCAACGATTTTTTTAATGAAACAGCCAAAATAAGGAAATATGTGTCTCGGCATTCGTGCCAGTGCAACTTATTTTCAGAGGTATTAATTTTTAAAGATTTCGCATCCTATATATGAGTTTAAAACATGACATCCTCTGCAACACAATCGGTAGCTTGGTTGGGAAATCGTTAGCGCTGTACTCCATGTTTTTGTGTTTGATGCCGGGGAGAATGGATCACTTTTTTTTATGTATCCTTTTTACATGTTCATAAACTTACTTTAATAAAATTCATATTTACATATTTAATTCTGTGATACTATTTTTCGCAGTTATAATTTTTACACGAATTTTAATATTTTATTGAATAGTTGTAAAGGTACAAAAAGTTTAGGAGTTAGCTGTAAGTTTTTATGTGAATATAACTTTTATAAAATTTGCGTACTCATTGTCAACCTGTGAAGGGATGAAATTACACCAATAATGCAGTTTTGTTTTATTTAAGGATTGAAAGTTTTTTCTGAAAACTTTTAACAATTCCATTAAATAAAAAAGAAAACTGCGTTAATTACTCTTATTTTGTCATTATTAGCCTTTGCAGTCATCCACTATTAGCATCTATTACGCCTAATATTTTTTTAAAATATATTTATCTATTAACAAATGTATTTTTAGTATGTTATAAACATTTTATTTTATAACATATAAACATTTTATGTGCATCTCATTTATATAGAAACATTTTATTTTATAAAATGCAATCAATTTTATTTTAAAACTGACTGACGTGAACATATTTTTTGTGTATCACTATCGGAGGTGTCGGAATTGTATACTGGTACACAATTTTGGATGATAATTATCATAAAAATAATAAAAACATAAAAAAATTCTACAACGTGAGCATTTTATAAATGAATTGTTCGAACAACTGATTTTCTTTGTCTAATATCATCTGGAAAACAAATACCATCTACATTTTCAAAGACTCTTCTTTCGTTTGTTAACTTTGCAACAAACCAAGAGTACTGTAATGTATTCTTAAAATTCGGCGCCGAAAGTTGATTGTGAATAAGTGAATGGATCTTCAAAGCATCTATCTGCTCGCATGTTTAAATGACTATTTTCTTATAAGATTTCAACACAATTTTGTAACCCTTCGATGAAATTTATTTGGCGGAAGCACACACATTACAAATTTGACAGTATGGGGTACAATGAGGTGGAATTACTTCAACAGTAGAAGAAGAGGTGCCGTCGTCATTTGTAAAAACATTATTAAAGTGTGCTGGATCTACTTAACTACATAACAGGCTGGATGGCTACACCAAAACTTTTTCTACTTTTCAACTTTTTAATAATCAACAATTAAAATTCGAGTAGAAATTATCACTGCCAATAAGCATACAATTAACATATAACTACATAAATATGAATTTTATTAAAGTAAGTTTATGAACAAAATCCGATTGTAAGCGAAGTATTTTTACTAATAAAAATACATAAATATATAAAAAGGATACATTAAAAAAAAGTGATCGATTTCCCCAGGCATTGAACACAAAAACAAGCAGTGCAATGCCAGCAACTTACCAACTAAGCTACCTATTAGTTTGCAAAGGATGTCTTATTTTAAGCTCATATATCGGATGCAAAATCTTTAAAAATCCATATCTCTGGAAATAAGCCGCATTGGCACGAATGCCGAGACACGTATTTCCTTATTTTGGCTATACTTTCATAAAAAAAATTTCATCCAAATCGGCGGGGCACTCACTGTGGGCTCTCCTTGTAAATCAAGAAAACGTAAGGTTACAAGAACCTCAGGATGCTCTTCAAAATGAACTTCAGGAAATGAAAATCACAAAACTCAAAGACTCTCAAATGATGTCTTCACTCACTGAACAATGTATGCAGCAACAAACTTAGATGGAAGGACAGTTACTGAAAGTCTGTAAAGAGTGGGGTTCGATGAGAAATCAGCTAAATAAAAATGAACTGGGAATAGTTCAAAGAAACAAATTAACGGAACTGAAAAAAGTCAAAGAGAAACATCAGCAAATTAAAGAACTGGTGGACGAAAGAGAGAAGCTTTCGATGAATTTAATCAAGGCACTGTAGTTAAAAAATTGAGGGTGCACAAAGACAAAGATTAGAATAGCAAAGCTTTGAAAAAAAAATAGATGAAAGTTCAAAGGAAGTTGGCAAACTACAAAGATCATTAGTTGGAAATGATGGTCAAGGAAAGAAGCATATTGATGCCATCCGAAAGCTGACTACAGGGAATAAACAAGATAGAAATTGGTAGCCTGAAACATCACTTATGGTGTTTCTCGAGGCCGCAGCCTGCCAAATTCTTCTTTTTATAAGACAAGAGCCCGGTCCCAACAAATTTATTCTTAAGCACTTCTACAATTTTTTTTAAATTCATATATTAAACTACCATAAGTTTGAAAAAATAATTATGGTACAATTATAAAGATTATTAGTACACATTTTGCTTTCTACTTCCTTGCTAACTGATCACTGACATGTGCAACACAGATGTTATTTCATTCAGTTTTAAGAACAAAGGATGCACTGCATATTGAAGTAATCAGCTTCAGGCAATTTTCATAAATAGTGATATACGCTTTCTGGAATACCCTTTGACGGCTATCTTTCACAACTCCCAGTTCTTGTGTAATAATATACTTCCATATTTAAAAATACATGGCTTGGTTAATGGCATTTGCTACAAGGCTTGGGCGATGTTATATTTTTGGCATTGCGAAACATCGTCAGTCACATCGTGATGTGACGATATATCGCAAAATTAACCATGGATGTGGTAAACAGAGAGAGAAGCGTGCCTCCCAAAACAAAACAAATTCATACAGAAAAATGAGAACAGGTTGGTGCCCAGAAAAATATTAAGCAATCATGTTATTTTAACATTCATAAAATATTGTTAAGATGGGGGGGAAATAATAGAAAAAGTGCACCCACAGTCAAATATCCGTTTCTTTGCCCTGCACTTCCATGTAATAATATTTTTTTTTTAAACATATAAAATATTTTATTACTTGGAATTTTTTAATAATCTTTGATTAGATCCAGTATTACGGTACCACCACCAGCAGTTTGGGTGATAACATACTGGGATTGGCTTCCCTTCTGTCTGGGTTACTAGTAACCCTTGCAGTGGCTTCTCTACAGATACTGTATGTTGTTGCAGATGCATATTTACAGATGATATTTATATAGGTGTAGGGTTATATAGGCCTGTGGGACCCGAGCCCTTCAATGACTTGAAATAAATTATAGTTTCAAATATATATATATTGCAAAGTCTAAATGTTCATAATATGTGCTTAACACGTCCTCCTCAATAATTTTGAAAACTCCATGTTGATGGATACTTACATCTACGAAATTATAATTAGGAAAAACATGCTATGTTCATTGAATCAAACTTTTTTAGATGGATATAATTATTTACATGAGGTGATAATGATTTACAATTTATTAAGTTCACCCATCTATAGAGCAAAGGGTAAAGACTTTAGGGTCTGACACAGAATCTGCTGCCCAGAATTAGATATAATTAATAGAAGCGGAAGTAATACATAAATAAATAATAAAAAAGAAATTATTGATTAGTATAGATATGGAAGGTATAAATTAAAAAAGCGTTGATATTGAAATTCCTTCTTCAATAGATACCCGATTAAATTAATGAAAGTCCAGACTGTACACTGAAAAAAAATTATATTTTCTTTAGCTTTAACCCAATGTTAAGAAAATGAAAAAACAGGACTATATATTAACTTTTCAACTAAATATTCATTCTTAAAACGGAAAAAATAACACAAAGGCAAAAATCTTTAGAATTTTTTAACTGTATTTGAGAAATTCCCCAAAAATTAAAAGTAAATGAAAAAAAACCCTCAAAATTATCGGATTTTGCAGAACTACCAAGCCTTCTACTAAACTTTGACAAAAAGAAACTTAAAAATTAACTGCAATGACCATCCCAATCACCAGACTTAAATTTCACAGAACAGGTATGAGACAATTCAGGAAGTGTCCTCAGGAAATGTTTCCCCACCTCTGAGGAAGGAAAACAAATTCACCCAATTTGTCAAATAAATGGTGTAAAATCCTGCCTGTTCAGTTTCTAGTATTGTTCAACTCTTGCCCTTGAAGAATACAGGTTAAATTGAACTTTAAGGTAGATCAACAAAATATTAACAAAAGATTGCAAGTGTTCCCATTTATTGTCCATTACCTGTATATATTTTAATCGAAAAAATATGAATTTGCTATTTTATAAACTTAAAAAGCGAGACTCATTAAAACTTTGTATATGTGCGACACTAAAGAAAAACATTAAACATCTTGTTAAAGTTACTTAATAAACTGAATGCTTACGTTTAATTGAAAGAAAACACTTACCTTGTAATTTAAATCTGGCATCATATTGAGCAACATGCAGACTAGCTTCTGAGGAAATTCATAATGAACAGTCCAAAACACAAGTTCATTCAAAAACGTTGAAATCTTCAAATCAGGATTAAACATGTCCGATGCTAAATAAAATTAAGTGAAAATTATACTGCGGAATACATTTTTTTTATAAAATAGAAATGGAGTAAAACAAAAATTGACTACTGAACTTAAATAATTTATAATATTGTTAATGTTCTAAGACTGGGCTATGCATCTGGGATGGAACTAACGGCTTAATATCACCTCTGTCTAGGGATAGTATAGCGGAATATATCTATACTCCCGTTCGTAAAAATTGTAACACCATGAAGGACTCGTCCGAATTGAATGAAATTTAATGTACAAACGACCTGTGTTGATACAAATAAACGATTAAAATTACAAAGCAAAAAAACAATATTACATGTCGAAAATCAGTATTTGGTGAAGCCACCACGCGCTGCAATAAGTGATGCTATACGACGTGGCATGGAATCAAACAGATGTTGAATGTGTGCCTGAGGAAGAGCATTCCAGATTGCTTGTATGCGACCCCAAAGTTCATCTGTAGTAGCTATGGGACGAGGATCACGAGCGAGACGCCGACCAACGAAATCCCACACATGTTCAATCGGCGACATATCCGGCGAATAGGCAGGCCAAGGAAGAAGCTGTATCTGTTGTGATGAAAAGAAGTCTTGAACATTCCTGGCAATATGTGGGCGGGCATTGTCCTGTTGAAATACAGCTCCGGGAATGCCTTGAAGGAAGGGAACAACTTCGGGCTCCAGAACTTCATTGATGTACCGGTTGCTGTTAAGATTACCCACAATTCGTAGCAGCTGAGATCGTCCATGATACGCAATCGCACCCCAGACCATAACGCTGGGGGTTCGTCCACTATGACGTTGGATAACGCACTCCGGAAGGTGGCGTTCACCGGTATAGCGTCTAACACGGATGCGGCCATCACTGTACCCCAAATTAAAACGGGATTCATCAGAAAACACCACTTGTTGCCAATCAGCACGCCAGTCTCTGGGAATACAGTGCTGCCACCTTCAGCGGCCACCCTTCCCATTAAACTCCTTGCTCAATATACACACAACATGCCAGTCTCTATGTCCATGAGCCCATTGTAGCCGCAGGTGCCAATGGTTTTGGATCAGTGGGATCCTGTTTAAAGATAAGTGCCAACTAATTGATGAAGCACACAATGATACACCTGTAGCAGTGCACCAACGTTCTGCCAACTGTCCAGATGAAGCAAAACGGTCCGTCACCGCCATGCGGACCAGGTGTCTATCATCCCGTGCTGATGTCACCTTTCGGCGTCCACTCCCGGATTTCTGAGTTGTCTGGTTCTCTTGAACCCACTGCTTCCACACTCGCATCACT
>QLNU02015360.1:97441606-97471796 GCA_006491805.2 Dysdera silvatica
GAAATAACAAATGATAGTGACCAATCAGCAAAGAAGTACATGCTAATAGGAGGAGTATACTGATGCTTTTTATGATTATGTAATAATTAATCATTCATACCGATGTTAATTTAACCCTCTGCTTTCTGATGGCTTTTTGTAAACATGATCCCTACACCCGGGACCAGCCAACGTTTGAAATGGAATCATCTGAACTTTCATTGCCCATTCTCCCTATTCTTATCTGAGTTTTAAATCTGCTCTCCCCTCCAGGATCGGGCGGGAACTAAAAAAAGGCGGGAACCTTCAAAACGCGGGAAGACGCAACCCATTTGTCAGTCGCCCACATCGTAAACCGTTGCGCTCTTTTGGCGACATCAGGGAACTAATAAATATACAACTATACATTAGTATATATTAAGTATTATTTTGAAAATAATATTATTAATTGTATAATGTAAATTTATTAGAAATGATTTTAGTGATCGGAATAACAAAATGTTTGAAATAGAATTTAGAAAAATATGATTATTATTATATATCAGAATGTAGTTTATTACTTATGCATCTATTATGAAAGTATTCCATTCAATTTAAGTATAGATTTAAAAGTTTTCAAGAACGTTTATTTGTATAATACATTCAGAGCCGGATCTATCGCCCGCAAAACCCCACAGCGCTGGGGCTTCAAACAAAAATAAAGCGAAGAATTACGTAGAAATAATGCACAGCCGTTATTCGGAGGTTTCTGTTTTCCGAAGGTTTCGTTATTCGAATATTGCAAAAGTAACAGTTGCAGTTTCTACTTCTTTTTTCAGTTGCATGCAGTATTTGAATTAGCGAATAATTTGAAACGGGTAAATAGGTAAGGGGCTGTTTAAGTATTACGTAAGCACATTTCTGGCCATTTTATACTCCCCCTCCTCCTTGTAAGAAAAAATAAGCAAATGCCTGACTCACCCACTTCATGCTACACACGATTTTAATTATATATACAGTAGAGTCTCCATATAACGAACTTCCATTTAACAAAGTTTTCTATTTAATGAAATTTTCGGCGGAACCTTGACTTTGAATGGCACTAACATGTAAATTTGTCTCCATATTACGAAAAACAATTTCTATATAACGAAGTTCTTTTTATAAAGAATTTGATTTTTTTAATTTACCTTTAACAATTTTTCAGCGGGATGGTTAGGTAGAAGGGGTAGTTGAGGATTTTAAGCAAAAAGACGGAGGTGAGGTAGCCTTCTGTATTGTAGACATAGGGTCAGTTGTGATAAATAATTCTATTGTTCTAAACTGGGAACTTTGAATCGGCGGGGATGTATCACTCTGCAGGTGTGGCTAAGCCACGAAATTTGCTTCTCGCACATACGTGTTGCATTGTTGAAGAAAATGTTATAGATGACGTGTTCCGATATTTACAAAAGTGTGAGAATTTCTATAAACAAAACGTTTTTTATAAGAAACCTGTACAAAGCAAAATTAGTGATTATTTCTCTGTTTCAAATATGTTGTATGAGGATCATACAGATATAAAGTAATCCTCAGTCTTTACTTTTGTTATTAATTTGTACGTACTTGTATACAAAAAATATTTAAATTCGTTGAAAAAGAAGAGTCTACTGAATTTAGTCTTTACTGTCCAAATTTAGCTTTTTTCATTTTATCGAAATTAAGTTTCAACATTTATGTTAATTTCTATTTAACGAATTTTCCTTATAACGAAGTTTTTCAGAGGAACGATGGCACTTCGTTAAATAGAGACTCGACTGTATTTATAAAAATATATATGTGTACATATATTATTAAACTACATATAGTATACATATTAAACTATAAAGGATAACAATATATTTATATATAATATAATATTTTATTATAAAGAATTTTGTGACATTTTTATTACATATATTAATATTTCATATATTGTAAGCAAATAGTGGATAAATAAGAAGTGGGATTGATAAAATGCATTTATTAAAAATAATATATTCGTTATAATTTAAAAATATAAGAGGGGCCACGGGGAGTATAGAAGGTGCCCCCACGAGCAGAAAAAGGTTGACAGCCAGCCACTGGTTTAAATAATTAAATATTTAACTGTGATTACGTGTATTTTATATCTTTTACACGTAGTGTGTCGTGCATCCCAGTATTGTAGTTCTGTCAGGGCGGCTGTTACTTCGTGACTATGTGTTGCCTTTAATATTTTCTGTGTCTTACGTAAGCATGGTTCAGACTCCCACCCCCTCCCCGTTGTCAGCAAAAATAAGCAAATCTTAAAACCCTTACCCCAAAGATGCTTACGTAATACTTGAACGGCCCCTAATAAGCGAATAAGTAATTAGCTTTAATTTCTTTCTTTAATTTTTTTTTAATCTGTTGGGGAATCCAGTGGCTTGGTTGTTTAAAGCGTTAGCCTGGCAACTTACTCGAATGGCAGTTCGAATCCCCGCGTGCTGTTTGTTTCTTTGGAAACGTATTGTGTTTCGGAGGTCATGTAAAGACAGCGGTCCCATCTAAGACAGCCCAAAGTGTAGCTTTGGGACGTAAAACTAACAAACTAAACCAAATTTTAAACTTTTATGTCACCGAGAGTCTACTTAGTAGTAATGGTTCGATATCGGTTAAAAGGATAATTTTCCAGAAAAATCAATTTGCTTTAGTCAATAGAACAGGGTATATTTTAAGATAGCAAATCATAGGCAATTGACCCATTTTGCGATTTATTAGTGTCATAAATATCCGTAAATATAACAAAAAGGCCCGCATCTTCTGTCCAAGGGCGCCGTTAGCGGGGGACGGGCGGACCCGTCCCCCAATGTTGGTATTAGTGTTCCATGCCACCCACCTCAATTTCAAACAAAAATTTTATAATAGGTAACGTCGTTCAAAGTTTAAAATATTTTCTCTTTCTTTTCTTTTTTTTTTAATCTAAGGAATGCGGTTATATTTTTCGGCGTAGTGTATTTAGTGTAAAATAAAAAAATGCACTTTGTCATTTATTTGATGTAATTATACCTTTTGTTGGATTGTATTATATAGCGCTCTCTTTTCTGAGTGGCAGCGTTTTCAGTGACATATTATCATTTCAACATTAAACGTAACGTTTTTAATAACGTTACAACTATAGTTTCTCTACTTTAATTTCGCAAGCTCAAGGACTTTTTTGTCCAAGTAATGACATTATCAACGACATAAATTAAAAGAACTGTCTACACCAGGGTTGTCCAACATACGACCCGCGGGCCACAATCCGATCCTCCGACAGCTATCTAGAAAAAAAAATCCAAAACGAAAATTTTAGATCTTTCAAAATAAGGAAAAATCGCGGTGACCATATGGGTGTGCCCTCCTTCCATGTCCTAAGTAAATAAATGAATAACCAGAAGAAACTTTGAAGAGAGGCTGGCGTTCATCCCCCCCCGCACCTTTTTTTTTCGAAACAGCTGACTTGCGAGATCGGTGAAAAACTTCTAAAAGTGGCCCGCTATCAAGAAAGGTTGGACAACCAAGGATAAGATTCCAAGTATAGGACTTCTGATCTAATAATCTCGTAATCTAGGGTTGATTGTTGCTCATTGTTAAAAGCATGCTAAAAAATCCCCAAATTTTGGAAATGGCCAATATGGATTCCCAATTTTCATCATTTTGTCCTGATTGACCCTGGCAAAATTCCGCATAAAGGTTTGAATTTTCTATGAACGTTTTCATTACGGTGTATATAAAGAACAGGGAAAAATACGCAAATGATGTCGATCCTGTAGGCAAATCATGGATTGGTCCAGGAATTCCTCTAAAACCCAATTTTCGAATTTGTTCATTATTGGTATCATTACTCCATGAATAATTGTAACGCTCATTTTCCGGCTCATTTTACTCTTCGCTTTCCTTAAAATCAACGACTAAATCTCCGGGTAAAAAGGAATAACCTAATTCGTCATTGAAAAAATCACTTTAAAGATCATAGCTTTCAAAATCACTTTGGCCATTATCAAATTATGTATAGCATATGGCGTCATGTAAACCGTGTTTACGAGAAGCCATTTCAAATAAAATGAAACAAAAGATGCCACGCAAGCAAATAAACAAGCAAATAATAAAATTAATTTGCAAACGAAAGAAAACAAGATTGAACGAATGCAAAACAAATTCCCAAATAAAGTTTGGCGAGATTTTAGTTGAGTAGAGCTAACTAGATTTCAATTGCAACCATTTGTCAGCTTAGATCATCGAAGCGCATACCCATAAAATCAACCGCAGATAGTTAACGCCTCGGGAGGTGGGGGAGTTGAAGACGAGGGTCAAGCCTCTCCACCTGCCTCACCCCCGGCCGTACGGCCATTTCAGGAAGCAAGTAGCTCGGGCGGTTTCGGCCGTTTCAGAAAGCAGAGAGTTAATGGAGAAAAAAATCTCATCGAATTTTTATGCAATAAGCAGACCAATGTTTTCTTTCAGACAGCAAGCTGATTGGCCATATTTTCTGGCTTAATCTAGGGAGCTCAAAAGTCTTGCTTGTTCAAAGCGATTGACTTTGTATTGCACAGAAACATTACATCGAACAAAATCCGTAGTTTCTCGTTAAATTCTGAAACTCGATATATGTGGGCTAGTTATAAGTGGGTCCAACTACATTAAAAAATAATTTTATATGGACATATTTACGAACTTTATATGCAGTACTGGCAAGTTGTATATTTTATATAGAGTAGATAAAATTTTTACCGTCCACCTATTCGAATAACACGATTATCCAAACTCTTGTCAGATATTTTTCTCGTTAATAATTACAATTCTCTGTTTAAAATTGTTTAATTTTGTCGTTTAGGTGAGGTCGTTATTTGTTGTTTGATTTTTTAGATCCTATTTGAGAGTGGAAAGGAATGATGCGTTCGAAACAAAATGTGCTTATTTTATACTTTTTTTAAGGGAGATTTCAAGTATTGCATAAAAACATTTGGGCGAAGGGGTAGTTGTTGTGCTTATTTTCCTATGTTAGCCAATGTTAATTTTTGCTTACCAGGAGGGGGAGGGATTTAAAATGGCCAAAATATTGCTTACGTAATACTTGAACGCTCCATAAACGCATTCAAACCTTGACTCGGTATTGTGAGAGCTTATTTTTAGTCACTACGTTACGTGCAGTGGCGGATCCACGGAAGGGGATTGGGTAAATTTCCTTCCCCCGAAATCTACAAAAATTTTGTAGAAATCGGTTATAACGAGCGCCTTTTATAACGACCACCTTCATATAACGAAGGAATTTTTACAAAAAGTTTGATTGCTTATTTTATTTTTTAAATTGCTCGTTAATTTCGGGGTCCAAAAAAAGACTTATTCGTTAAAAGCGGTAAATTATATTGAGCTTAACCAAATTATACCAAACAAAATCCATATTTTCCTCGCTATATCTGGAAATTCGCAGAATGCGGGCTCGTTACAAGTGAGTCCCCCTATTGTATTTTATATCTCTCCCCCCCTCAAAATCCCTCTCTCAAGATCCGCCTATGGATATATATGACGAAACACAAGAGCATTTCTATATCAAACGGGGAAACAAAATCCGGGGGAAAATTCTTCATTCCACTACCGTAACCGATAATTCGTATGTATGGAACATAGAGTAATCATTATCTTTACTTTGTTTCTTTAATATACATATCATATGATTCTATGAAAACAGGATGATCATTCGTTTCCAAAAAAAATTCATTGTACATGTAGCCATGTATCGCCATTAAAAGCCATGTATCGCCATCTATTTTCGTGAAATGAGCTGTAATATGGAAAATTTAGGAACTATGCGAATAAAATTAAATATTTCTTTCTTTAAAAACATGCTACACAACGATCCAGGAATTAAATTTATTCAGAATGTAAATTGTACTTTTGTTATTTTTTTAACGATCTTTATTTTAGGAGCATCGTGGCGCCATCTATTGTCCCATAATGATCAGCAGTATATGTAATTGAAAATACACGAATATGATTAAATATTTCTTCCTCTTCAAAATCATAACCTTTTACCCTCCAAGCATTAAAATTCTATATTAAAAATGCAAATCGCGTTTTTCTTTATCTTTTCATCAAGCTTGTCACTTTGCGTGAAAATTATCACATCGTAATGGAAGGAAGCTAAACGGTACGCAATACCTCTCTCTCTCTTATGCTTAAATTTATAAGGGTATCTGGGGCCCGATTCCCCAATAATTTGCCCAATAAATGTTATATAAAAGTCGCCACTCCCGCCATTTTAGCCTGACAATAGCAATCTGTTGAAATTATCAACGAGAAACTCTGATCTTTTGAATCTGAAACTTTGAAAATGCGATTTATTCGTATTAAGAGCAGGAAATTTTCCAAGGGCTATTGATTTATCAGTTCGTGATAAACTGTATTTTGCCTTAACCGTGTTAATGTTGAAGGGAAAGATAACATGGAAATTCTTATATAATTTCACGGGACTTCCGAAAGCGCTTCGTATTAAAAGTAATTCGTCTTAAGCGTGTTCGTCTTAACGAGGTTCGATTGCATTTTTAAGTGAATGGGAATAATATGCGTTTGACCTACATAATTCAGATTGGCGTCGTTTCTAGTAGGTTTTAATATTTGTACTAAAATTCATCTTACCTTGACCTCTAGTAGATGACAGCACCATGCGAGCCTTGGGGTGGGGGGATTGTGCAAGGGTTTCATTGGGAAGGGTGGCCGCCGGAGGCGGCGCTGTAATCCCAGACAGGAAACCATGCGAACCTTATCATGTGTTATTTTAAAACAGGATCCAGTTAAATGCCGACCGGAAGATTGAACATGAGCATTCTGATCACCATTAGAATGGTGATCACCATTTTTAACGGCAGGCGAAGGAATACTCCTCCCTGTCATTGATTGACGGAATGGAGAAGGCAATCTAGGGAGAAAAGAAAAGTCATATACATAAAATTAATTATAGAATTTAATTTCAGTAAAAAGTAAATTTGCTCTTAATGAAATACAAAAAAAAAAAGTCAAGATAATATTTTTTATTAAGTATTCGGATATTCTTCTCATTCTTCACGTTGTAGCTAAATGCAATTTTTTTATTTTGAATACACGCATTTTATTTTAAATCGCTAGCTTATCTTTAGTTATTTATGAAAATGTATAAATTTTTTGAATCATTTTAAAAACTTAACCAAAATAAAAGATACATTGCTCAACGTCAAACATTAAATTTTCATGCGTTTATTTTTCACTAGAATGTAGTTCCTAAAATTTATGCAGTTGTGGTATAAAAAGTAATGTGGTAGTTAATTTTTGTAATTTTTTAAAGGAACTAATAAAATCGGGAGGATTTATGACCACTACTCAGCTTTTATTGCAGCATATATTGGCCGAGTAAAGTCCTTGAAGTTTTTTTTTTATTTTGTAGTAGCTAATTAAATAATAAAAAAATTACACGAATGCGCGCTTTGTTTTAATTAAAGTAAGAAAAAATTCTTTAATTTAATCATATTAAATCCAGCAAGAGTGAAACTCAGATGCAGATAAACGCACTACCTTTACGATATCCTAGTCTCACGATCATTAAAAATAAAAGTAGGGGCTACTCCCTCTACAAATCCTAATGTTGTATGTCGAGTTGACATGGAATGACTCCTCTACGTGCAAGTAGCCTATGGACCAATGGACACGCAGCTTCCAAAAATCCAAGGTATGCGCTCTTTGAGAGGACCCAGTCCGCCCCTGCTTAGATCTGTCGTAGAATGTTCTGGGGGGGTCATATTTAACAATTATTGCAATAACAAATCGATGAAACGCAAATTGTCCTGTTAAGTTGTAAGCGCCATCTACAGGTGTATTTTGAACTAAAAATACCGATTTTTCTAGAAGCACTTTTTGGGTCGCTTTTTTGCAGAAAATTGGCGGATTTTTCTTGTTACCATCTGGCAACTTTGGGCACCACTACAATGGAGTAGAGGCAGCGTGATTCCCTCTCTCTTTTTTTTTCTTTAGTACGCAGAAATCACCGGTGTAACTCCGGTTAGTTCATAAAGCGAAGCCGATTTTTAACTCTCCATAGTTTCGAGTTGATTCCGTAGGTTAAGATTCTTCGGAAAATTGTAAGTTTCTACCTTTGAAGTGCCCCTGATTAAATATGTAATGTTGAGAGGTTCAAGATCATTTCAAACGTAAACAAACACTGGTAATCAGTTCAAATTTACATTTGATTTAGATATTCGTTTATATTTTAGATTTAGGCTTGATTGCGGTCTTAAGTGAAGTTTGGTGTCTCCCATGCTGGTAAGTTGTGTTCTTTTTAAATTAGGATCAGTAAAAAACTTGAGTCTTACTTCAGAACACGCATCCCTCAGCAAAATTTTCCAACTTTCTATCGTGGAGGACGCCAATGAGAGTCAAATTCGCCATGATGAAAAGTTGATGGTTTCCTAAGTTTGGGCTTCCTTTGGAGTTTTTTGAAACTGCCTGAGAAATGTGAGAATTTTATATTTACCCTGCAGACGTTTTCTTCCTTTGGCGCTAGTACAGAATCCGTTCGAAATCGTTTTTAGTGGGAAGTGTTTACAACAAGCATGGCAACTTTGTCCTTACTTGGGGCCATGTTGTTTACGTCATATTACAAGGCTCCACCTCTTTCCCTCCTTCTCTTTCCTTTCCTCTCTCTTCCTCTTTGCCTTTTCTCCTGTTTTCTTTCCTCTTTCCTTTAGAGTGAGTTTTGGGTAACATAGTACGTACTGTTCCCATCTCTTTTACTACCCCATCATCCACGTTGGGCCTTGCATACGATCATGTTTTCTTCTTGCAAACTGGGCACTCGTACTCCAACCCTGTTAATCCTTCTTTAATAAACCAGTGCAACACACTTTTCTTCCCTTTTAACTGCAATTCCACGAAAAAAAACTCACATTCAAACGTTTAGATAGATTTCCAATCGCTACAACAAACACACTCAAAAGAACGATGAAGCACGTTCAAAACCTCCCAAGATAACGAGTGTATGATGCCACACCTTGTATGACATCACACATGACGTCACATACTCTCAAGCCCGCCTTCAGTGACTTCTCAACTCTTTTCTAGAGGAAGAAAGCACTAT
This sequence comes from Dysdera silvatica, assembly GCA_006491805.2. NCBI lineage: Eukaryota > Metazoa > Arthropoda > Arachnida > Araneae > Dysderidae > Dysdera > Dysdera silvatica. The sequence continues at coordinate 97,450,689 of QLNU02015360.1, forward strand.
TGGGACATATTCTGTACTTCCACCCTTACTTCTCTGCTTCCGGCCCTAGTGGATAATATTGGAGAAACTTTGTACCACGGAAGACTTAAATCAGTAGTTGTTGGAAAAGTAAGATCTTGAATGTTAATCAGAATTGTTTAATTTTTTGGAAATAAAAGTCCCGGTTTTTTCTAGTAAAAGGGAAATTTGTCAAAAAACTTGATTTAGGCTTCAGCATCTGCAATCTGGGGAAAAACTTATTTCACAAAAAACTTGCAACAGCTCACAAACACGGCTCTACTGCATGAGATGTTACCCCCCTAAATCTAGTCTGTGTTTCCAAGAACTTGCATTCGGCACAAGGTGATTAGCCGCCATGTTGTTTATGCCTGGTTTTTTTTGGATTTTCATCCTCCCTTTCCTCCTACGAATCGTAAAAAGTTGGTTATGGCGTCTTTTGTGATTTTCCTCCTCCCCTTCCTCCTCTTTCCTTTCTTTTTCCCTTCTTAAATTCACACATATCTTACCTTGCATACCTAATCTATAAAAAAAAAAATCAACCGCTCAGACATTTTCACTACAACGAACACAACCGGACCAGAGAGCAACATGAAGTAATCACTAAATGGCGTCTCTCAAACCAGTTATCACTGCATTACACATGCATATTTTATTGTTGCGTTTTGGCGAGTGCTTCCTTGTCTACATTTTCCCCTTATCCTCTAATCCTGATTTTCCCTCCTCAAACAGCGGATAAACAAAATTAAAGGTGGGCTAACTCAAAAACAAATGTTATGTTTTAATAAGTATTTTAAACTGGTGGCTAATTTTCTCCTGTTATTACAGTTTCAAAATACAGTAGAACCTCCATATAGCGAAATTCTATATGTATATATATATAGCGAAGTTTTGGTAAATCCCCATGGTCATTACATATGAAAGTGTTTCTATATAATGAAATTTTTTTAATGACCAACAGAAAATCAAGTAGTCAGCGACATCGGGTTCCTTAATACTGTGGGAATACAATACGATTTTAAAATACGTGGCAAACAAACAGAATAAGGCATGTCTAAGGGACTTTAAACTTCCTAATAAAGAGTTTTCCTAAGCACACATATCTGTATCTGATTGCCCCATACAGTGCGAAACTGCTAGGCTATGAACAGATCCTAATTATCCTCAATACATTGTATTGTTTGAATAGTAGTATTTGTTGCTCATTTGATGTTTGATTACCAGAAATCCAGACCTTGCAAATTTCCCACAGGAGTGCTAACATATTTATGATGAATCAACATCACCATCGCACAGATAGCGCCATGTGGGGGAGGACAATATACCTTTTAAAAGGCATTTTGTTTGAAATTGAAAGGGGATATTGAACCTGAATACCAATATTGGGGGGATAGGCTCCCCTGTCCCCCCCCCCTGTTAACGGTGCCCGTGAACGTCACCATTTGTTGTGCAGCAGGATATTAGAATTTTTTTTTTACAAAAGCATGAATGTGTTTGAAAGAAACATTAAATACCTTTCCATTTTAAGGTAATAATCGTTCAACTCTCTTTTATACGCATGTATATTTATATATTTCACACTTAAAAACATCTATTTTTAAATGGTTGAATGTTATTTATGAGAAACAGTCGTTAACTGAAAAATGGGATTTTAATTGTGGTATCATATTGCACTGCCCTGGTTCATGAATACATCGTTTCCACATAGCGAATTTCCTATATAACGAATTTTTTTTTATGGAACCGTCGATTTCATTATATGGAGGTTCTACGGCATTTACAGATTAACGAAAATTACTTTTTTCAAAATGGCAGAATTGCGATGGGCATGTGCGTTCGTTGTGACTGTGAGTTCAGAAAAGTCATACGAAGTTGAATTTAAAGTAGAGAAAAACGGAATACAATTCAAATTAGCAAAAAACAAAACCGAAGTTGCATTCAAATTAAGGGGGCTAGGGCCTTCTGGTGCTCAGCAACCCTGTAGTTATTCTTTTAATCAAAAACAATAACAAAACACATTAAAATAATTGTTTTTAACACATTAGAACAAAAAAAAAAAAGAAGTTGAATTTAGAATTAGAAAAAAAAAAAAAGAAGATAGTATTAAAGAAAATAAGAGAAAACTGGAATCCAAGTAAAAGAAAAAAAAATGTATGGAAGGAAACACTCGTCGAAATGAAAGCCTGTACCATATTTTAAGAAATGCCTATCTGACATCCTAAAAATGGAAGAGAGTGTTGTTCTTGTCCTCGTTCGTCAAGCGGTCAAGACACCCCAGGCTGAACGGAGGGACCTATGTTCGACCCCAGGATGGGGTTGTCATCTCTTTTTCTTATAAAAAAAAAAAAAGCACTACTTTGAGCTTATTTATGGTTATATGATACAGTAAAACCTCTCTACAACAATATTATACGGACCGAGAAAAATTATAGTTGTAAAGGGATTTATCTTTATATCGTTGTTGGGAGGTTTTACTGCATATACTACGAGGGTGTTGAAAATTATGTATATTAAATTATAATCAAAGAAAGCTGGTATGTAGAGTAAAATGTCCTGATGTTACAACTCAAATATAGTGCTGCAATTGTTTTGGCATTAGTGGAATTTAGTATGAAAGCTAGAATACATTTTTACTGGACTTGTTATATTCAGATTGTAGTTTCAGACTTACAAGATGTACTGGCCCTGCTCACAGGTATAAGGAGTATGTATTAGTTGCAGAACAGCAACTAAAAGGAACAGTGGCGTGCAGTGACATTTTCCTTTAGGCAAGCAATATATTTATTTTTAAGATATGTAAACAAGAAACTAAATTTTATTTTTATGGTGCGTTACAGTTAGTCCTATTTAACTAAAAATGCTAGTCTTCTCTTTTTTTGGCAAATAACACTTTTGTGAATAACACGTCAATAACACTTTTGTGAATAACACGTCAATAACACTTTTGTGAAAGTTGGAGTTCTTTTTCATATTTGTAAGGTTTTTTTCAATAGAGAGCAAGAATAACTTCACCAAATGCAATAAAAATTACTATCGATACCACTAGATGGCAGCATTATCGTTAACATAAGCTATTAGAAAATTGCTTATCAGATTAAAATTATTTCACTCTTACGCGGCTTAAAAAATTAAAACAATTAGTATTTATAAATTTAATTGAGGTTTAATTTGACGAACTCACAGATTTCAAGCTGAAAATACGATAAAATAGGAAATGAAAATACGATAGCAATATTATTAATCCGGAGCTGCGTCCATAATGATCCATAGTTAACCATTTCTGGCTAGAAAGCAGAAATTGCATTGCTTTTGGCCCAAGGTCAGTCCTAACCTCAAATAGTGGCACCATGCAGTGATAAAAAATTGCAAAGTAGTTAATTTGACCTTCGACAAAATTTCAGGTACGCAACATAGATTTTGCTAAACTTTTATAATTAAGTTCTCTTTAATTTAAATTGGCAATGGAAATGTGTTTCAAATTGATATTAGGCAAGCAATGCTTACATTGCTTCTATAGACCGCACGCCACTGAAAGGGAAATGAAAAGACAATAGATAAGAGGACAAGAATAATCCCACTCAGTGAAAACACCGTCTAGTATTACTAAATATATCAATATCAATACCACCTGAACTTGCCAAATATACCAAAGCGACAAGCATTTGGCAAGTTACCATAATTTGATGTAGCATTGATATCTAGTTTGTGTCAAAATTGACCAATTTCTGATTGGGATAGCAGGCAGTGGTATATAGGAAAGAGGACTGAGCCCCTATTGGGTAACAAAGTACAATGTTCTCCTTAGTGCGGAATCACTTAAATGAAGACAACCATGCAAGCTTTAGTCTTTGTGTGCTATGCACGATCAGCTTTCAAACATCCCCCACAACTCACCTTGGTGGTTGATTGCGCCGTTTGAGCTTCCTGTCTGGGATTACAGCGTTGCCTTTGATGGCCACCCCATGCCCAATAATGTAATGCGAATCACTTGATATATATATATATATTTTTTTTTTTTTTTTTAAGGCTGGCAGGCCCCTCCCTCCCATAATGTTCGAATTGTTATGTCCCTGGTAACACTTGACAGGGGCCTATTACGGAATGCCATACTCTTTTCCTCCACACTGGTTAGAAGGCTCCAATTGAAAGCAATTTGTATCTCTTTCTTTCATTGCAGTCATCAGTTGGCATATTTTCTTTAATTTTATCTAAGTTTGTCATCATCACTAGCATTTCCAATTGAAAATATATATTCCATATGCCAGGTTACATTGTTGGGTGTAACTACAGATTGCTTAACACCTAGCTACTTTTCCAATCTTTCCATCATGGTGGGTGCTGATGAACATCAGCTGTGGTAGAAATATCAAGTTATTTTTATTTATTTGTTTTTTTAATTATTTTTATTTTGTTTCATTTCAAGCTATTTTAATGTTTTGAACTGCAGAAACAGTGAGAAAAGATGAACTATACTTTCCTTGTTTTTCTTCCCTTTTTTTAAGCAACTTCCTGAATCAGTGTTTGCTTAATTGGGTATTAGGCCTCCGCCTTCACACATCTTCTCCCACATATTTGGTGTTTTGAGTTTGGGTCTTATACCTCTTTTAGCATAGGCATATGCAGAAAGTTCATAAAGGGGAGGGGAGGGTTACAGTACTACAACTGAAATTTTGTATGCATGAATACAAAATTTCATTGCATACCCCACTTTTGAGCACATACCCCCTCCCTATATACATCAGTGCTTTTTAAATCAGTGGTGTCTTGAATAGGATGAAAATTTTCAGTTTGAGGGGTTTCTTTATTGGTAAATTCTGTTTCAAAGCTTTCATAGAGACACCACATGCAATTCAGTCCTAATGTAAAATTTCAGATACATTTTATATGAAAATACTAGTTGTTCTTCTCTTGGAATGTCTCATACCAATAATGTAAAAATCCCGTTCCTTTCATTTTCAAACCGTAGAAGAACCAAATTAAACTGTGGTGTTATTTTTCCTGAATAAATGCAAATGAACAGAAGCTAAAATGGCAAAGAAAAAACTTGCACACATATGCAGAATGCTGCAGTCGGAAGCAACACATCCTTTGAAAGAAGGAGAAAATGGTCGGAGCAAGAACTTACAAGCAGCGACAGGATTTATGGGCCCTTGGAAAGTTTAGCATATTCTTCCCTTCCCTCATACACAAACAGTTTTCAAAGACTAATGGATTTTTTTTAATATATATCCTTATTTTACATACATATACACATAGTACTTCAATTTTTTATTTATTGAATTTTTTAATGAATTTATTCCCTTCTAGTATAGAAACTCTTAGGATTTTTTTAAAGATGTGTTTAATTATAATTAGAAAAAATTTTGTGTGGAGCCACTGGGACCTTGTCTCCCTCTTGGTCCTAAGCCCCAAACCAGGATTCCAAAGTCTGCACTATTTGATTCCATGTTCCTGTTTTTATGGGTTGTTTGAAGCCATACTTCTGGATGTAATAAATGTACCAACACCCATACTTCAGAATTTATATGCTCTGTGATAAAATGGCCTTTTCCGTGTGCTCCAGTTTTGCCTTGCCGTGCCACTGTTTCTACCATTTCTGTAAAAAAATTACCGACCAGTTCTTTATTTTTCATATAAAAACGCATAATTTTAAATTTAAAGGCTATTGATCAACACATGAAATAAAAAATTTGTTATGTATTCTAACATGCATATCTCAGTTCTGATTTTGACTCCTTAAACCTCACAACGGCCTTGTCTCCCTGACTCACAATGGCCTTAGTCGGCCGGCCAGGTAGGTAGTTAGCTTTGTTTCCCCCCTTCTCGCACTTAAGGAGTGAGGGGACCCCATGCGGCATATACTAGATATGTATCAAAGGCACGCAATAATAATGTGTACAAAATGCTCACCTTCAAAGGTAGCTTACTTATACAAATGCAAATAGCGGGTGGCGGAAGATTTGCTATTTTCACTGTTTATTATTTAGTGTAAAATAAATAATCCGTCAAAATTTTGTTAACCTAAAAGCCATGTTAAGTGACATTTGGTGTAAGGGGCGTATCCATATACAGTGAAAATCAGTTACAACGACCTCCAAGGGACCGTGCAAAAGTGGGTTGTTATAACAATAGTCTTTTTCATGATATCTTTTAAAATCATGGTAGCCTATAGCAATGCCCTGTAGAGTTTTATATATTATTTTGACAGTAAAATTTATTAAACTTTTGGTTTCAAATTAAGTAAAAATATACTTAATTATAATAAATTTTCATTTATATTATGTTATAGCCACACTAAATACATAGTTTACTTTACATATAGTTTTTAAATTGAAAAAAATTGCATACTACTAAATATATAATATAAAAATCAAATGTAATGAATAGTATTAATTATATTATACTAATGACTTCAGAAAAGTGCGGGTTTAATAGTTTTATGAGCTCTACCTGAAAAAATAGAATGACTGTTTAAGAATATGACCCTCATGATATTCAATTAATAAATCACATTTTTTTAAGTTCATTAACTTTAATATTCAGGATTTTGCAGTAAAAAATTTCTTGGACATTTGTAAATAAACCGATTAGAATAATGTTTCGTTACAGTAACTATCTTTAAATTTTTAATAACTAAATACATATTGGTTCTTATGGCTATTAGTTGCATCAATTGACTATATACGTCTGATTTCCCTACCGAATATCGTAGACTACAAAATCAGTATTCTTGGGTTTCGCCGTTACCTTATACAATGTGCGTTATAACCTGATATATTTGGTGTGGAGAGAGAAAGAATAGCAAACCAAACTTCCTTAAAAATGCTATGGAATTATAGGTAAAAATGCTGTATGCGTTATATCGTTGGTGAACTGTGCCAGCATGTTATAAATGATTTTCCTGTAATTATTTAGAAATCCATTATAACCTTATAAGTCTCTCAATTACCGAACAGATGAGTTCGTTTTCACTATTGATTATGATATTTATTTATTATATGTAGACCTATTTACTATCTTAACCAGCATGGAAATTAATCATTTCCGTATATGCTTACACTATAATTTTCAAATTTTGCTATGTTTTGTTATTGAACGCGGTTACATAAATACCGCAACATAGAAAAAAAAAATAAAACGTTGAAATTTCCCTTTAAAAAAAAATCCACGCCAAAAGATTTGTAATAAAAACCTTAACCTCCGGATCAGCTATTCAGGAGGAGGGGTGGGAATTTTCAAATAGCGGCATTTTAGTATGAGACCCATACAAATTCATGTTGACACCTTATTATGTCTGCATAATTAAGGGTCATCTCTACAGACAGATATGATTCTTGGGAAGATATGGGAGGCACAAAAATTATATAGCATGAAATGATGGAAAATATTTGAAGTGTTACACTTCGAAGTATATATGTGTGTGTGTGAGCGGCTTTTTTAAGGATTTTTTGTTCTTTTTAGGGATGAGATCACGAAACTATTGAAGTTATTTAGTAAATTTAAACTATAGTATTAAATTTTATTGCTTAGCTTAACAACATCTATAAATAAATTGAATGCTAAATACTATCTTGCATAAATATAGTTCTACAAACTATGTAGGATTTTCAACGCAAGTTTTATATAACTGTTAACAATGGACACTATGTAGAATCTGAACTCAGATGAATGTGCATTAGTTTAGCTACCAAGGAACTTCATTTACGAAAGCTATTTCGTCATCACTATCTGTTTCCTCTCTATTTGTAGCATTGTCTATACATGATTACTTGTGGAAGGGAAAACAGTCATTGGCATCATTTACTCTGATTGTTTCTAACAGTTTAAGGATACCAGTTTTCTTCACTTGTTTCATGCAGTTGTGAGGCAATACCATTGAATTTTTTCCCACGTTTAAGGATTGTATGCTGCGAATACTGAGCACTATATGTGTGTTTTGTAATCTCTATCATTTTTGCTTCAGTTATAAGAAAGTTGTGCTTGCTTTGTAAGTGTTTATGGCTGTATTTTTCCAATCCATGCTGTCTCAATCTTTTGTATACTGTAATAGAGTTTCAACTTTGGAAAAATATTTAAAATATTCAATTGGATGCAATATCATTTCCACCTTTTTTAAGACTGGTTTCCACATGCCCAAAAGCCTGATCCACTAGTAAAGATGAATGGCCTTGAACTGTGGATAGTAGTAAGAGAAGATAATATCACGCTTTACAGCTACGGCTGACAGCATTGCTAAAACCTCAAGAAGGTGTAATTTTTGTTTTGGCCACCACATGTGTATCACTAAACAACCGCACATTCTTACTTTGTTAGTCACCTTCTTCATTATGAAGTGGTACAACGCACTTGCGATTTCATTGGGGGCCACGACCACCTCATGCTCAGCCCATGTGTAAAAATATATGTCATCTTTCATTTGTTCGGCATTCTTTCCATGATGAATAACCACACCAAAATAATATTGCTGCTGTTGATGTAATACGCTTTTGTAATTGGTGTTCTTGGTAATTCGTGATTCTGCATTAAGCCAATAGTCATTGTGTTTTCGTCATCTGCAAACTCCTAATAATGAATAAAATTTTCTGCTCCGATGTTTGTGCAGTAAATATTCAGTTACTAAAACTTCCTTTTTGTGGTACGTCTTTCCCAATCTTCATTTGAAGCTTCTTTCTCACCCAGTAGGAACAAATATCTTTTTTTGGTGCACCAAAACCAAGATTAAAATCGTTTGTAAATATTTTATAATAAAGAGAATATGTACAGTTCATTTTATATTTTTCTTAGAACAGCTTCCACATTTTACATACGTTCAGAGTTGTAGATAGGTACTTGCAATATTGTGTCTTTTTACGTCTATAATGGCTTGATCGTCAACGAAAGTTATAGATGTGTTTTCGAATGCTGTTCCCTTTCTTTTCAATTTCTTCATTTAAGTGAATTCCTCCTCTTCTGCATTCCGATCTTGAATGTTTATTAATAAACCAATATTTAACAAGATTATTAATTCTTTTCTGCCCCACACAAAAGACAGAACGAAATATTGAAGCACAAACTGTAATGCCACTCATACCTGATACTGAAATATAGTATTTCACACTCACATTCTGATTCCTTGGTTTTTCTTTTCTTGACTGGTATAATGTTGGAGAACTAGTTTCCTTTTACGCACGCAGAAAGACATTTTATCGTGTTTTGTTACTGTTTTTGTATATAATGGCGAAAACATTTTACATGCTGACAGTAAGACATTTTGCTTTGTAGTAACTGTCACTTTTGTGCTTGCACTCCACTGTTGGGTGTTTTCCATCAGCAGAATGCAATTTCACCTTAACGTTTTCCTGCCATTTAGTCTAATCACAGTTACGTTTTCGTGAGTGTTCTGGAACCGTTGAAACAACATCTGTATTGCTGCAACTTTCCATACTGTAGAATACACACATTTTGCTTGCATTCTCACACTACGCTTTTTATCTGCAGAATAAAATTTGCCTATTATATACTAAAATATGACATGAAATATTTATTTTACTCATGTGTCAATAATACTGTGCTACAGTTGGTCTGCCGAAGTACAGAGGTATGTGCAACAAAGGGTGCATGTTTCAGAACGGACGGGGAATAGAAGCTTTTTGATTTGAGGCTCTTTGGTATAAAATTCTCGAGTGACTTAGGTCCTTTTGGAATAAAACTGTATTTTCGTTATGAATTTCGATTTTAAGACACTTTGGTAGCTTAAAGGGCTCTGCAAGCCTTCATGGACTACTGAGGCTGACTATCGGCAAATATACTCAATTTTGAAAAAAAAAAGATCATTCTTCTATATTATAGCGACGTCCAAAATATATCGCAAAGATAGTTGGTAATTTTGGTGAAAATGTCGCCAAAATTTTGCCAAGTATTCTTATATTAGCATGGTGTTGCATTTTTACTTAAGCTATTTGAGGCTTTTTATTTTATTTAAGTATACTGTGCATACAGATACTGATTCATGCAGCGCACATAGAATGTGGTTGAAACAGCATGAGTCGCTAGCGAGGGAGGTCTCCCCAGTTCGGTCTCTGTGATTCAGGTAAGTACTGATTTATTTATAAAAATACTAATTCATAATCAAAATATTATATTAACGGAGATACAAATACGGAGGTGTGCTATTGCCTGATATATAAAAGCTGCGATCTTGGCGAAATTTAGAAGTCGCCAAATAAAGTCAGACGTCGCTATAGTACGGAAGTACCAAAATGACTTGGGCCCTTTTGGAAATGAGGTCTTTCTTTATTCCAAGACTTCACTTTTTTAGGGTAAAAGTAATTTGTTTTCAAAACTGTTTGTGAAGACATTCAGTTTTCAGAAACTGCAAAAATGATGATATTTAAACAACTTCTTCGTATTGGTTTCAAAAAGTTAATACTATGAAAGAATCTTAAAATGTATTTTAGATGTTTCATAGATGTTGCAAAATCATTATACCTGTCTATAAAAAAAATTGTGGACTTAATATATTAAGTCATTATACCTATGTATGAAAGAAAATTGAACAGCTGTACAGGGATTTTTTTTATTTTTTTTATGACGTTTGTTTAATAATTGTGTAGGTTTTTTCACATATAGCATTTGTACATTTGATGTTTTTCATCTTCTTGCTGACAACACGGATGTAAAAATATCAGGGAAATTTTCAGAAATCTACCATAGATTTTTTTTCCTGTATTTTGTTACTACCCTGTTTTTGTAACAAATCTTTGATGTACTCTAGTATTTTTTAATTATTTTAAAATATTTTAATTATTAAAATTATTAATATAAAGCTTTATAATACACTAGACCAGCAGTTCTTTAACTTTACTGGACCGTGGACCCCCAAGAATTAACTCAAAGTTTAAAGCCCGGAATTTGCATCATATGTATTTATTTCTAGTGTTTCATCACTCATTTTCACTATTTAAGGAAGAAATTTTTCGTCCCCTCATAATTTATTCTTAGCATTAAAAAGTACATTTTAATGCCAGAAAAACTTGTACACTAACTTAATATCGTGTAGCCTCCTCCTCCCACCACACATGCAGAAGTGCCGCAATGTAACGTAGCATGGACTCGACTAATGTCTGAAGGTATCTTGTAGACAATTCACACCAGGAATCCTGCAGGGCAGTCCACAAATCCATAGGAGTGCGAGGTGTTGGAGATCTCTTCTGAACAGCACGTTGCAAGGCATCCCAGATATGCTCGATAATGTTCATGTCTGGCGATTTAGGTGGCCAATGGAAGTGTCTAAAGTCAGAAGAGTGTTCCTGGAGCCACTCGGTAGCAACTCTCGATGTGTGGGGTGTCGCATTATCATGCTGAAATTGTCCAAGTCCGTCGGAATGCACAATGGACATGAATGGGTGTAGGTGATCGGACATGATGCTTACGTACCTGTCACCTGTCAGAGTTGTCTCTAGACGTATCAGGGGTCCCATATCACGCCAACTGCACACGCCCCATACAATAACAGAAGCTCCACCAGCTTGAACAGTCCCCTGTTGACATGTAGGGTCCATGGATTCATGAGGTTGTCTCCATACCCGTACACGTCCATCCGCCTGATGCAATTGGAAACGAGACTCGTCAGACCAGGCAACGTGTTTCCAGTCATCAACAGTCCAATGGCGGTGTTGGCATGCCCAGACGAGGCGTAAAGCTTTGTGCCGTGCAGTCAACAATGGTACACGAGTGGGCCTTCGGCTCCGAAAGCCCATATCAATGATGGTTCGTTGAACAGTTCGCACGCTGACACTTGTTGATGCCCCAGCATTGAAATCCGCGGCAATTTGAGGAAGTGTTGCACGTCTATCTCGTTTAACGATTCTCGTCAGTCGTCGAATGTCCCGTTCTTTCAAGGTCTTTTTCCGGCCGCACCGCTGTCGGAGATTTGATGTTTTACCGGATTCCTGATATTCACGGTATACCCGTGAAATGGTCGTACGCGAAAATCCAAATTTTGTCGCTATCTCGGAGATGCTATGTCCCATCTCTCTTGTGCCGACTATAACGCCACGTTCAAAATCACTTAAATCTTGATAACCTGCCATTGTAGCGGCAAGAACCGATCTAACAGCTTTGCCAGACATCTCTTGTCTTATATAGGCGCTGCCGACAGCATCGCGTTACGCTGATTGGTTGCAAAGCTCCGTTATTTGCATACGCACGCCTGTACCGGTTTTTCTGGCACTTCAGTGTAAATTCTCTCATCTTAGTAGTTTTCCAAACCTTTGTGGAACATTGGGAGGGTCTCGTGGATCCCCTGATAGGGTCCGCGAACCACAGTTAAAGAACTGTACTAGACTATCGTAATAAAAATATATATTTAAAATCTTCCATTTATTTAATGATGCAATACTGTTTTAAGTACTGTTATTAGTTTCTGTCAGTTGAAACCGGTTATAGCCAGTTTCTGTTACTGGCACAGCAAAAACTAGTTTCTGCTGGCAGAAAACCAACCCTGGTTTTACGGGAGTATAGCTAACATGCAGTATGAATTTAGCTATATGAATTTAGTTGCAAAAACCGTCCCTTTACTAGCTATTAAATACTTCGTTTCTGATGGGAAAGTCTCACAAGAACATATATATAAATAAGAATTTATTCTTATATATATGTTACTTTGTTATCGAGCAAATAAAAACATAATTATTAAAAGAATCAAATTGACTAATTTCTGTGTAAGTCTCCTCCACATTTTTATGATGATCTTAATTACTACTTTTATCAAACAAATAGGTAAAGGTGGAAAATATGTACTTCTATGTGAGTCTTCTCCTGGAGTTGAGGTCATTTGCAATGAAATATTTACCTAAATATTCAAGGAGTTCAAGAAATGAACAACATAATTTAGATCTTGATTATTTGCTCAATTTCTACGTTGTTGAAGGTTGTCACAGATTTTTTTTTATAATTGGCAGTTGTCGAATTTATTAATCTGTTGTTTTATGCTGATATTGCATTGATTTGAATTCGCTCCTTGAAATTTGATTATAGTAACCCCTTAACTGCCGAGAAAACCTTACAAGATTTGCTCCCCAGTGCCACAGGTTTTCACACAAGCCCATGTAGTGATGTGGTGTATTGAGGAGAAAGTACAGACATGGTTTGCAATGTAAAAACTGTCTACTTTTGCAAAAGAAAAAGAAAAAAAAAAGAAAATACAAAGTTTAAAGTACAGAGTATAATAAAAAATAAGTGTTAATACTTAGCTGTTGTGTAATATGTCCTGAAACATTGTTGGACACATAAACCAACATCACATTCAGTGCATTGATAGCAGGAGTCACGGCGAATTTTTTTCCTAGAAATAAACAACACATTTTCTCGATGCATTTTTCTTTGAAGACGTTGATGGTACTCTGTCCGGAAAGTGTCTAGTAGTAAGTCGTAAAGGACAGTCACTTGTTAACTTCTGTCTTTTGGCTGGTCATGGTGCAGTAACATGGAATTTCTCAGTTATGCGTTCTACCAAATTCATGCGGAAGTCGTAGTTATCAATGTTTGGGAGTTGTTTCTTCTTCAAGATAAAGGCATTCCAAATAGCCATATCTAAAATATGGCGAAATATTGTTATATAATACCTCTTCTGTCTTTTTCGAGTTGTTGGATAACAAACCAGTGCCTGATCAGCTCTATCTACTCCACCCATCGTCAAGTTATAATATATAACTACAGCTGGCTTTATAACTTTCTTATCAGTTTCACAGCAGTTTGCAGTATGAATAGAGCTAAGAAGTGACATTTTTTGTCACGCCATCTCAATACAGTAATTTTGCCGTGTTGGAGAGCGGCAATTTCGCCTTTCTTCAAAGTAAGTTTGTTGAAATTTTCCGGAAAATCATGTCGATTAGGACGAAAAGTTACATCAATGTTATTTTAGATAAGAGTATCTGCTAATTCTTCTGACAACTATCACATATTTTCATATCCTTTTCAAAGATGTCCCATAAATCACACATCCATTTTGTTTTACTATTTTTGTACCCTTCTTTGTTAAAAGGGTTACAACAAAAAAGTGGTAATTATAGACCTACTTACATTTTCAGCCATGGTGGAAACTGACAATTACACACATAGAGAATAATGATGTAAAACATTTGATGCAGACTGTGTAGTGTATATTCACTCTATGTGACAATTAAGGCAAAACTGAATGCTAGCTGTTGAATTGTCACTTTACATGCAACAATTTATAAGGCTTCAACATAAAATACTCAGAACTGCACCTGGGTAATATCTCAGTGTCTTGCTTACAGATCGTTTCCATCTGTTTATAGTCATAAAGGAGAATTTCTATGGTTTCTTGAACACTGTTCTTCCACCTCTTTTTACTGGGTGAACTAATTTAAACTATTCTAGCATGGTTGCATATATAGTGGCGTAGGCAGAAAGTTCATAAGGGGGTTATAGGCTTAATGGGAAGGGTTACAGAGCTACAACTCATATATTCCTATGTTAAATATACAAAATTTCATTGCAATGGCGGGGGGTGGGTTGCAACCCCCAAAACTGCCCCCCTAGCTCTGTCTCTGATTGTATAATAACACTGTTCTTAACTTATAATAATGATAGTGGTTATTTCCCAACAGAATTAATAATTGTGGATTAAAATTAAAAATTTCCATTTATGCAGATGGTCTTTCCTTGGCATAGTTTTTTTTTTAAATGACCAAAATATGACTCCATTCCCGCCCCAAGATGAAACTTCTCAGAAATGATGCTAAGATAGGCAAGTTTATGTATGATTTTTTCATAATTTTAAAAATAGCACTTTTTGAGAAATTCAAGGTCAAAGAGTTCATGGCACGAACTTGAAATCCCAAACTGCCCAAAACTAGTCATGTTGGAATACCATACGAAAGCTCATAAAATAATCTATCATATGGTTTTTCTTTCATCTATCTCATTTCTAGCTTGAGTAATAATAGTTTTTGTAACTGCACGTAAACAGAAAATCGTGCTTTTTTCCGAATTTCAGAGGCCTATAATTTAAAAAATACTGCAGTTAAAAATCTAAAAATTTGGATTTTTCACTATCTCTGACAGTACATCTAATGAGCCAAATTTGAAAAAAATCCAAGAGGGTGAAGTTCAAAAGTGCTAGAATTTTGGTTCACTTGACACGGAATGACCTATATCCAGTTGTGTCCAATGTCGGACATCTTTCAGAGAATAATCGCTATCAGAATCATCTGACATATCATATTCTGATGTTTCTGGTCCTGAAGATGATGGAAAGTAGTCATCTAACTAACTGTCAGACATATATTCGTACAAAAAATTGAGTCTGGGGTTTGGTTCCCCAGGCCTTAAGAGGTTCGGATTCCTCGGAAAACAGTAGGTCCCGGCGCAGCATGACCACTGTAGTCTTTGAGCCGTAAAACCAAAAAACAAACAAACAAACAAAAAATTGAAAATGCTGCTGTTACACAAGGTAAACGGAACGAAAGAAGAATAAAAAAAGCATGACCTTCTCAAACAGGAAAGCAAGCAATAACTGTAGCTATGAATTTCACCCTTGCAGGAACATCCCCCCTCTACAATTCCTCTTCCTCTCTGAAATGAACAAATCCTTTGCAAACTCTGTTCAAGATCATTTTATTGCAATCCAAAACTGTGGGATAAGTTTTATGGCTAGCAGCATATTACAAAGGAATGTATTTTGGAAAGGCATATATATACGTTGGCATCAGTTAGCGCATTGGCTGTGCAAGACGTATATATATATTGGTGGTAGTTAACGGGTTAAGCAGCTGATGTTATTAACTGGCAGTCAGTGTATTTTTTTCATACCATGGTTCTTACATTTCATGAACTATGATGCGGTGAGGAACATGTTTCCAGCCATTTTTAGGCTACATTTAAAGTACAATTTTACGTCCATTTTTTTAAAATAAAATATTATAAACCATTAAATGTTTTAAAGTAGTCTCATTTTTCTATATTTGTTTTAGATTGGAAGCAATATACCTTAGATAGAAATGGATCTTAAAACTACCGTTGAAAATCTTGCCACTGTATTCACTCTAGGTGTTTTTCTGTCAGGCTTGTAAGTTATTCTTTTGTATAAAGTATTCAAAAAGAATGAGTCTGATGGAGTTTTCCTTTTAAAACTGTTAAATAATTAAAATTTAAAAAAAAAATCTAAAATTGAAAGAAATGTGTATATATAATTATTTGTAAAATTTTGAAAAACTGAACAAAAATAAACTGGAAAAATTTAACTTTAGTTTCATTAACTGTGATTTAATGTTCAATGTAAATAATTTCATCTGTAAGACCAATGGTAGCAGTATTACTTCATAAATCACCAGCAGAGAAAAGAATGATTTTGTGCATGTGATGGGTGCAATCCTACAACCCTTTGATTGCCGGTCAAAAGATCTACACATTGATCTACAGACAACTATCAAACCCTCCTCTGCGAGTGGATGTAAAGCTTCACTATGGCCAAGTTAGTGAATATTAGTGCTGTGCCTCGATCACTTTTTAAACCACACGCAACTGTCACAAGAAGTGGACATCTTATTTAAGACAAGTATTGATACTGAAAAAATACAGATAAGATACTGTAAATTACAGATGAAATTATATTACAACAGCCACATCCCATAGAAATCTCACTGTGAGTGATCAAAAATTATCAACACTATTTAAGAGAACTTTAGATGCTGATTATGAATATGTAAAGATTTTGAGGTGGGATGTTGGGAAGTGGTTTTTTTTTTTTTTTCCAGAACTTTAAATCATAGAAACATGTTTCTCCTATAATTTGAGGTCTTGTACGAAGTCACATCCTGATGTCTCACTTTCACAATCATTACATATTCATAATCAGCATCAAATATACTCTTAATTAATGCTCATAATTTTCGAGCACTCTCAGTGAGGTTTCTGTGGAGTGTGGCTGTTATTCTTACACTGGTGTGCAAAAATTAAGGACGAGATGGAAAAAGTAACATGACAGTAGAATAAACAGGTAGAGCTGACCGAAACACCAATCAGGAAACTGCCTAGGGTCCGATATGGCAGGGCATTTGATTATGTGCATCATGATGTAATGTAGGTGTGTAGGTAGGGTATAAAGCACAATAATGGCATACACACAGCATTTCAGTGGAAACTATTACACAGTGTATATCGGTTTGAACGACGGCAAGTTGCTGTAGCAGTGCGAGATATTCAACAGACAGCCCCGTAGACAACATTTGGATGATTTTACTGGAGGTCGAATCATTGGAAAGTTGGAAGAAGGTCGAAGTGTGACGAGTGAGGCCGAGGAGTTCGTAATCGCACACAGCATCGTGTCACGAGCATGGACGGCATTTCGAACGACAGGAACAGCTGTCCGAAGGTTTAGTGGTGATTGTCCACGAGCAACCATGGCAAGGGAGGACCGGTATCTTGTTCTACAGGCGAGGAGATATCGACAGCTAATTTATTTGCTCGACGACCAATACAGTATGTGCTATTGACGCCTACCCATCGGGGACGGTATTTTCTTTGATGCCAGGAACATGAGGAATGCTGAACTCAGCAATGGAGTCGAGTGCTGTTTACGGATGATAGTCGATTTAGTCTCATTAGCGATTCTGGATGTCTATACATCTGGAGAGGGCGGGGAACACGCAATCACCCCTCCAACATGGTCGAAAGGGACCGATTTGGAGGTGGAGGAGTTCTCATTCGGGGGGACATAATGCTTGATGGCCGTACGAAGTTCCACATCTTCCAAGGAAGTTCAGTCGCTGGTGACCACTAGTGTACCGAAGTTCTTTCCTAATGTCCATCTTTTCCGGGGTGCTGTGGGCCCTGAATGGATTACAACTCTACACCTAATTATACAGCTGCTGTCGCTGAGCTGTCAGAGAGTGAAGATATTCATCGTATGGAATGGCCCGCACGGTCTCCGGACCTGAATCTAATAGAACACGTGTGGAATGTTCTCGGGAGATGCCTGGCAGCATGTTGCCATCTGCCAGCAATGATTCCGCAGCTTCAATTGGTGCTACAAGAGGAATGGGTC
Organism: Dysdera silvatica; assembly: GCA_006491805.2. Lineage (NCBI taxonomy): Eukaryota > Metazoa > Arthropoda > Arachnida > Araneae > Dysderidae > Dysdera > Dysdera silvatica. Next base: position 97,468,735 of record QLNU02015360.1, read on the forward strand.
ATGATGCCTCAAGAGCTTGTCAACAACCTCTTACTGAGCATGAACAGATGGTGTACATCCTGCATCGCAGTCAGGGGTGATCATATCCCCTACTGAAAACTGTTTTTGTTGTCTGCCGCCTGTCACATGGACGTTTCTGTCTTCTGTCCTCCTGTGCTGAAAGCCCACTTTTGAATAAAAGTCCTTTGTATCCTTTGGATTCCTTTCTTGGTCAGTTCGTTCACCGTTTCCATAATCTTACATCTTGGAAATATTATGGTATGCTTTGTACCCATTTGAAACACTGGGGTGCGACGTTGCATGCGAAAAACTGTCCCATCCTTAATTTTTGCACACCAGTGTATAATGGAAGTCTATAGTAAAAATGTGTGTTTTCTACGATTTCTGCAAAGGGCACTACAAGTGACTCAATTCTGTTTTTGGACAAGCAATTAGAAGCTATACTGCATTTAATGCACCTGAATTAATGCTTGGAAAATGTCAGGAACATGTTTAAATTTAACTTAAAAAAAATGAGTTAAAACTTTTTAAAGTTGAATATGATCATGTTCCATACACTTCCCGAACAATATTATGTGTGTGTATGAGATGCAGCATAGCTTCTAGTTTCATATCTAAAAATAAAATTAAGGTCATCTGTGATCTCGCTTGCACAAATTCTAGAAACATGTTTCTTATAAAGACTCCCTGTTGTAATTTGAAGTCCTGGAAAATATCACTTCCTGGCATTTCACTGTCAAATTCTTTACAGATTTATAATCAGCAAGATAAAATACTCTTAATTATTGCTAATGATTTTTTATCACTCCCTTCTGCGGGAGAAATTCCTGTGGGAAGTGAAAATCACCTGTTGTTGTTAACCATCTATTAGATTAATGTAGTGTACAAATATTATTTATATATTTGATGATTTTTTTAGACAGGTTTGTAGGAAGATATGGCTTAAAAGGTCAACTACTGATATCTCAGCTCTTCCTTTTATCTGTGGTGTTGTTAGGTCAGTATATTTTGAAAATATGTTTCGTGTAGAATAAAAATTCATCTCTCACTATATACACATACACACACATTCATTAGCCAAAATATGGGAGACACCATACAAATATGGAGTTTATCCTTCTTTAGCTTTGATCATAGCTGATATTCTTCTGGGCATGGATTCAACCAGTTGTTGATACCGTTGTTGATAAATATTAGCCCATGTCGACATAGTGGCAACTCTTAGATTGTTCATATTGGATAATGACATTTCTAAGCTTCGAATGGATTTTTCCACTTTGTCTCACAAGTGCTCAATGCGGTTGAGATTAAATGACTGTGCTGGCTATTGAAGTAATTGAAACTTTGAATCCATGTTCCTTAAACCAATCTGAAACTAGTCAATCAAGGTGACAGGGTGCATTGTCCTGCTGAAAATGACCAAATGACTGACTGCACCAGAGAACATTGTGGCCATAAACAGGAGCACCTGTTCTGCAACAATGTTAAACTAGGCTTTGATATTTAGGAATGTTTCCAAATGGTATTAAGAAACCAAGTGTAGCTCAGGTAAACATTCTCCAGTCCATTATTCCACCACCACCCACTTCAAGGATTGTCAATAGGCAGGAAAAACCAAGTGTAGCTCAGGAAAAAAATTCTCCAGTCCATTATTCCATCATCACCCACTTGAAGAATTGTTAATAGGCAGGACGGGTTTATGGATTCATGCTGCTTGTGTTATATTCTGATCGTGCCAACAGCATGGCAGAGAAAAAACTGGAGACTAGTTGGACCAAGCAATCTTTTTCTACTTTCATTATGTTCACCTCAGTTAAAAAGGTATCCTCAATCACTGATTTGCTTTTTTTAAATGCTATTTAGAATTTTCTACATTTTATTTTAAAAATCTCGTCATTTTTTCTCATTAAGTCCAGGGACCACAAGAAATCTTGTTTGTTTAAAACAACTAAATTGTACCACACTTAATCATTATACCAAACAAAATCTGTATTTTCCTTGTTAAATGCAAGATTGCTGTGAGCACTACTGTGTATGCATGTATATAATTTTTGATAAATTAGGTGATAAAATATGGGTTGTATCCCGTTATTACATTAAGACTTGTTAGCAAGTATAATCTTTATATTTTGATTTTTTTTATAAACATTTTTTGTTTATATTGATACTTTTTTTAACAGCTGTTCTCTATGGTTGCTATATGGTATTTATGTCGGTGAACCTGTATTACTTATCGTGAATTTTCCTGGTCTGGTGTTTCAACTTGTATATGTTGGATTTTATGCTCTATTTACTATACAAAAAGTAAGATGCCAATTTTGTAAACATTAAAGGTTACTAATAAAATTCCTCAAACTTTTCTTAATCTCCTATAAAGGTGTCAATTAAAAAGTTATGCCACATTGTCTAGGTCTCTTAGTGTTGTAGTCTTAGAATATTTAATTGCTTTTTCATGATTTGTGTGTACTGTACTATAGAATTGTATATGTGAGTATAACATATAGCAACAGGAAATTTTCAATGTTTGCTACTTTTTAACCACCATATTTGAAGTAACGTACAGCGAAAATTGTTTATAAAAACGCCGGTTATAACGACGGAATTTTTACAAGAAATTTGGTTTGCTATTCTACTCTATACTAAATGTATCGGTTATAACGACATCGTATATAACGAAGGCGATTTTGTAGTCTATGTAGATTCTAACTAGGGAAATTCGTATCGGATATAACGACGTGACTTGACAGTCATAAATCGGAACAATGTGGGTTAGTTATCAAAATTTAAGCGTTATTTTAATCTTGTTTATTTACAAATGTCTGAGAAATTTTTATTACTGCTAAACCTGAATATTAAAGATAGTGAACTTAAAAAGTGATTTATTAATTGAATATCACGAGGGTCATATTCTTTAGGAGTCCATTCTATTTTTTAAGAGTAGGACCCACAAAACTCTTAAACCGGCACTGTTCGGAAGTCATTAGTATAATATAATAAATATTATTCATTACATTTGTTTTCTACATTATATACTTTAGTATTTTCTAGAATTTTTTCAATTT
>QLNU02015360.1:97473067-97490357 GCA_006491805.2 Dysdera silvatica
AATGATCAGTACAACACTTTACTCCCAAACCCAAATTTAGGGTACGAAATACCTTGAATACAGCAATGTTTGCCTCCTTTCATGTATATACAGTGAAACTGCTCTAAGTCATCCACCATCGGTTCTTCTAGAAAACTGGCTGTTCTGAGGAGTAGCGGCGGGACAGTGGTATTGATAATTTTTTTCGAAACTGTTAAATTTAAAATTTTGCAATATCCACTGTGCATTAAATATGAATGTAGGTCCGTTTTGCTATTGTGTTACTAGATTACAGACATAATATAGTGATAAGGGGGAGGGGCTTTTTTTTTTTTTTTTTTTTAAGGATCAGAAACAATTCCCATAAAAGCATCCCTATCGCCATTGTTAATTGAAGGGGAAATTTCGCATGAGATGGCAAAGCTTTCTTTATTGATAGGCACAATGGTGTTTCCAATAATGAGTCAATTCCTTTACCTGTCTAGTTACTAGACAATAGAAATTGGCCGTTTTGAGAGGTGGCCATCTAGAGAAGTTCCACTATATATATTTTTCATAATTATATATTTGTTAAAAGATATTTTCTCTGTGTGCGTATGTGTGTACGTGCACACTGGAAAATCATTTGAAAGGGCAAGGCATCCTATCAGGATTTCTAAGTTAAGCTAGCCCCAAAAAAAAAAAAGTAAAAAAAAACAACAGTCAGTGCTGTTGTGTGGGAATGCCAAATTCTTGAAGGCTTAAAATTTTAATATTGGACTGGTGGAAGGGATTGATAATGTGTTTTCGCGGGCGAAATACTTAACTTGCCCCCCCCCCGGGCACTGGTAATCCACACTATGCCACTAAGGGTAGGGCTTTTATGATGACTTCCTGATCATTATAAGGTGAAATAATGACATGTTTATAAATAAATTTAATTTAATGACAAAACTGCTTGTTTCGGTGGGGAGGTCTATCACGGAAATTTTTTTTAACTGAGATCGCGCCATGTGCAAGATTCAATTCCGCCGATGAAGGGAGATTCAATTTGGTGGAGGTGTACACCTGGTGGCATTTTTTAGAATTTCGTGATGAAGGTGCGAGATTTTCTTCTAACCTTCATATCTCTAATGGAAGGAACAAAATGGCTACAATAGCGCCCTCTGGCAATCTTTCGCTAATTTCTTTTAAAAAACCGGCCATCTCCAAAATTCTGAAGTTGAGATCGTATCTGCTGCAAAGTTGATCTCATCAAGTGAGAAAGATTCAAATTTTAAATAGATTTTATATGTTGAATTAAAATTATATTTGATTAATTTATAACCTGCTAATTTTAATTATTGTCCTTAGTCTATTTGTATTATCTTGTTCAGTGTTAACAGGGTGTCTATAGATCTAGGAAACCAGAAAAAGTCAGGGAAATTTGAAATACAAAGGCCCAAGTCAGGGAAATTTGAAATTCATTGTTATAATAAATAACTTATTAAAATAATTTTCCTGAACTGTGCTTTTCATACCACATTGCATACTGAAAATTTTGAAAAACTTGTACTTTTGACTAAACTTCTTCCAAAAGTTACCATTTTGCACCAAAACTAATATAATTTATATAAAATTATTAAGCCCATATATTTTTCAGGAGAAAATGTTTGCCAAATATGTAACTAAAACTTGAAAAACAAAAAGTGTTTTTAGCTAAATTATTTAATCTGTAAGGGATTTTGATCATACAAATCTCTTTTCCTTTAAATAGTCTATATTCATACACACTTTAAATAGAATAAAAGATGAAGCATCAGCTTTGCGATTATATAGTTAAATTCTTTTATAATGAAATCAAAAAAGGCTGACTGAAAAATTTTAGTTCATGCAAGTTTTTAGTATAAAGAAATGCACTTTTTAATATAGCTTTTATATTTGTAAATTCACTGCAATTGAGTTATAAATGGCTTTGGGTTTTGTGTTCATGAATTTTATGGTTTTGCAACTTTTAATGCGCTGTGTTTAGTTTACTGTAATTAGTGACTGGAAATCGATTAAGATTTGGTCTGGAAAACCTGAAAAAGTCAAGTAAGATTAAAACAGAATTTTGTTAACTACTTGATTACTTTTAAAGAATTGCTTTTCATTTTCAAACTTGTTTCATGATTATGTTACTTCTTAGATTGTGTTTAATCATAATGCACCCTAACGTACTTTTATTTATTCCTTAAAATGGTATTATAAGAGTAAAGTCGCTTGCATAGATTATCTCTTTAATTCGTTTGTCGTGTGTGTGCGAGGGGTCCTTAAATTTTATGTAAAGAAATGCATATATATCTTGATTTAGTGTATTTAAAAAATTATAAAATAAGAAATGTATTTTAATTTTGGGAAATTATTTTGGATTTTTATTTTCTATTTAATATTAAGCATTATTAGCGGGTTTCAATAGATATTAAACCCACTATTGCTGTTGGTTTTTCTGTCTGTACGCAATGAAAGGGCAAGGGTCTTCCGTAAATGCAATAATTATGGTTGTTGTTAATGCTGAAAACCTACCGAGTTACTTGAGAATTAGAGTTGCGAATTAATGTTAATTGAAACCCGCTAAATTTAAATATCAACAACACATTAATCCTCAAAAATTGTTAAGATTTTCAAAATTGAAATGCTGACAAGTATGCTATTGACAGAATTATGATATTCAATAACAACTCTGAAAGTCAGGTATCGCCAAGTCCTATAATAAAGACTGTAGCTTTGAAATTTGTGACTATAAAAATTGTTCTGTTGTACAGGTTTTTAAAGCATTGTATATTTCTTTCTTTGGAGGAGAATGGACTAAGCCTGCAGACCAGGCGAGTGCTTTTGTGTCAACAGGAGCAACAACTGAATAAAATTTGGTCACCTCATTTAGTATTTCTGATATAATGAACTATAACTCAACCAAATCACAATTTATGGTTCGATTTCCAAAATTTAAAGAGCTTAAGTGATACTTTTACCAATTTCATAGGCTGGGTGCAAATTTCTCAATCATTTTTCATAAATCTAAGGTAAAGTTAAAAGCGTTATGACTGGATAATAAAAAATAATCTTGCCAAAAATCTTGCCAACAGCTTACTTGACTGCAGGGCAATCAAAAATTGAAGGTCACATCCAGATGGTTACGGATATGGCATGTCTATTTACCACATGTCAAGTTGAAAGTTTTAGTAACTAAATATCTGATTCCATATTAATTGCGAGTGCAATAGATAACGAGCACAATAATTAGAACACCTTTTGATATCTTAAACTATTAAAATTATCAGAAATTGTTACACCATTGAAAAGTCAAAACCAGAATACTGTGTTGCAATAATGAATACAGTGATAAATAATGCCAATTGTTTTAATGCAGAAGTTACACTGTTGCCATTTAGATTCCCCACCATTATGACCAGGTTATGAAATTAATATTGTCAATACTTCTTTCTTGATAAAATGTTCTTGTTTAATGCTGAGGAATGTAATTGAAAATCATGTCCAGGTCGTTATCGATATTATGATTTTGTAACTTTCCTGCAGTCATAATAACACTCATAAATGCAACGAAAATAACTCAGTGGCACACTGATAGGAACCCAGAACTGTTCCTGAATGATGCTGAGGGCATTAAAGATTCTTTCACGAACTCTTCATTCTGCCTTCACTTGACAAAGGGAGCAGTTGGCTCCCGAAACGTCGTGTTTTTAAACCTTACGCCAGTGTCGAAATAACTGTTTGGAATTAAAGATGGTTACTGTTACGACAAATAGACTTTCCATAATTATTAAGAAGTGGGAATATATATTTATACACATAGGACATAATAATAAATTTTTTTTTTCTTTCTTATGCTTTGTTTCTATTCTTGTATCTTGTGCCTAAGCTGTAAAGTATTCTGATTTAATTGTGGGAATAAAACCATACAGGTATTGAATTAGGTAAGGTATTTTTTTTAAAGCATGTAATTTCAATATTTTGTTAAATTTTTGCATAAGGCAACTTCTTTAACGACTAAATTTTTGTTGGAAGACAACTATTTTTGTGACTAAATTTTTTGCTTGAGGCAACTATTTATAAGTGTTTAGGCTACTAAAGCAACTAGTTTTAATATAAATTTGAGGGGCAGCCCTGCTAGTGGTGTTTTCTGAAGAATCCTGCTTTAATTTGGGGTACAGTGATGGCCGCATCTGTGTTAGACGCTATACCGGTGAACGCCACCTTCCGGAGTGCGTTATCCAACGTCATAGTGGACGAACCCCCAGCGTTATGGTCTGGGGTGCGATTGCGTATCATGGACGATCTCAGCTGCTACGAATTGTGGGTAATCTTAACAGCAACCGGTACATCAATGAAGTTCTGGAGCCCGAAGTTGTTCCCTTCCTTCAAGGCATTCCCGGAGCTGTATTTCAACAGGACAATGCGATTGAACATGTGTGGGATTTCGTTGGTCGGTGTCTCGCTCGTGATCCTCGCCCCATAGCTACTACAGATGAACTTTGGGGTCGCATACAAGCAATCTGGAATGCTCTTCCTCAGGCACACATTCAACATCTGTTTGATTCCATGCCACAACATCTGTTTGATTCCATGCCACGTCGTATAGCATCACTTATTGCAGCGCGTGGTGGCTTCACCAAATACTGATTTTCGACATGTAATATTGTTTTTTTGCTTTGTAATTTTAATCGTTTATTTGTATCAACACAGGTCGTTTGTACATTAAATTTCATTCAATTCGGACGAGTCCTTCATGGTGTTGCAATTTTTACAAACACGAGTTTATAAAGCAGTTGATTTCATTAACCAATGAATTTATTAGCGACAAGCACTGTATTACTTTTTTGGGGGGCTGAAAACTAATCAAGCATTTCCTCGGGGTGCTGGGCATAGAAAAGGTTGGGAACCCCTGATTTAATATGTTGTGATTGGTAAGACAAGATCAGTTTATACTAATCTGCTGAATAGAACTGGTGGAATTTCTGAAGTTGATTACTATTATGTTTGGAAATCTGACATTCTTCTATTAACGTTTGTTTTCAGTATAAACAGGCTGCTTGATATTATTTCTTTTCCCTAGTTATCGAAACATTTTGTCAGCCTGTTTAATTTCATCATCACATGTGTATACTTTTCAAAGTACCTATTAATGATGTCTGTGGCAATTTGTGTATTCTCAATTAAGTGTGATACAGACTTAATTGTCATGACTTTGGTCAGGTAATTGTGACATTTTATGTCTGGCTTATAATTTTCAATGAATTTAAATATATTTTGGGTATCACAGTGCACATAAAACATCAATAAAGTACAGGGCTACTATAAAAGATTAATTCATTATCAAAACGCTATATATTCAAAAGTATTACACGTACAAATATGAGTGACGTGTGAAAATAATCGCAAACTCACCAAGTTTGTATTGTGTGCATCAGGTGGCAACATGAGTTCAGTATCGCCCAAAATGACTCCAAAATGAAATGCGAGGATGACCTCGCTTTGTTCCCTTGGCCGCCCAGGTCACCTGAATTAACGCATTGTGACTTCTTCCTTTGGGGGCACATTAAGGACCGTGTATATGTACCCCCACTACCAAAAACATTAGAAGAGCCTGGGGAATGGATCAATGATGCAATGATGACCATTGACAGGATGACTCTACAAAATGTGTGTGGAACGAGTTCAACTACCGCTTGAATGTGTGTAGAACATTTGTAGAGTGTGCAGAAAACTTGGTGAGTTTGCTGTTATTTCATATATCACTCATATTTGTACATATAATACTTTTGAATATATAACGTTTTGAAAATGAATCTTTTATATTAGCCCTGTGTAAATGTACATCATTTTCCTTATTTTTTACGAAGTTCATTATTTTACTTAGATTTTAAGTTGAATTTTAACATGTTTCTGACACTTCTTGAGTATTAATCAAGGTATGTTAGATACAGCATAGCTTTTGGTTTCTTGTCTGAAAATAGAATTGAGGTCATCTATGGTACTCTTTGCAGAAATTGTAGAAAACCTGTTTCTCCTATAGACTCTCATTGTAATTTGAAGTCCTGAAGGAAGTCACTTCCCGACATCGCACCTTTAAAATCTTTACATATTCACAATTAGCATCAAAGATGTTCTTAATGCTGATGATTTTCGACCACTTCTGGGTGGGGATTGAATCTTTATGGGAAGTGGCCAATACTCTCTATATTTAATCTTGTAGTAATGCCGTTAATTATACTTGTTTAATTTTAGGAACTTCTCTTCAAGCAGTGTGTAATTGCAATGTCAGCAGTAGCCCTTCTTTATTTTTACACATCAGTATGGATTACAGATGATGAAACTATAAAAAAGGTTACAGGTTTCGTAGCTTCTAGTGCTGGAGTTTTATTCATCGCGTCACCACTTGTTTCGATTGTGTGTATATATTTATTTTCTACTAATTATAAAAAATGTACTGTCTTTAATACAACATATAAGATACATCTTAAAAGTTTAGTCACAGACGTTATTTAGCTAAGGTGAAATTGTAATACAAACAAAATATTAAATACATCCATTTCATTATGTAACTGCTTGCATATGTAAATTCATAACTGCTGATGTTTACTTAATGCCTTATTTAAAATGAAAATTGCATACAAATACACATCTCAAAAATATAGGCACAGTTATATGCAAAGTAATATGTAAATTTTATTTAATGTCGGTTTGAACAAGAGAAATGACTTCATTAGCTGAGCTAGTATAAAGCCTGGGCTTCCTCCTTGGATGTTTTGTCAGAACCCCAAAAGCTCAGTAGTTGAATAATGATTTGTGTAATCAAAGAAGGGAGGAAGGTGGTGCTGTAATCCCAGATGGGATGCTCAAACAACACAACTAAACTCCAGAGGCAGGTTAGGGTTTGGTATAAGTCAACCATGCATACATAGTACACGGAGGTGCATGCTTGTATGGGTGTCGTCACTCAACATGAACAGAAGCCAGCAGACAACTGGACCACCGTGGAGATCGTTCATAGTCGGTGGAACGTAACCACACCCGGGGCTGGCCAAGGCTCCTATAGAAACCTTCTGAGCCCCGCAAGGAAGATGTAAAATGTTGCAAGGAGTGTGACATGAGATCGGGCTGGAATTAGCTTTCAAATCAGAAGTGAGACATGCCTTCCCTCAATTCCGGCTTTAAAATCAGGAGTCCCGATTTAGCTTCAGAATAAGGAGTAAGAAAAAAACAGATTCTACTTGACCAACAGATAAATCCAACTCTCTACAGAAATCAGAACCTTATCATTCTGAAGTAGCTTTACTGTGGAAATTGAAGGCTAATGAAAAGACTGTTAGAAATTGTGGTACAATTAAGTTGATCGAAGCCTAGTATTTATAGAGATTAGCAAACTGGTAATTGTGGAAGGCCCACGTTCAACTTCTACATGTAGCAACAGAAGGATTATGAAAATGGTGTTTTCTCAGAGAATGACCTTAAGATGAATAAAAGGAGAAAATGAACAAATTTGTACTTTTTTTTTTATAGATAATATGTAAATTCCCCTTGTAAATAAAAATTGATGTGTTTTTGCTCAAAATCGTACCTACTTTAGAACCAAAGTTACTAATGTGGGACGTTTCTAAATGATCACCCTGTGTATCATTCTGTTAACCTGCATTTGACATCAGTTACTACCGTAGAATTCATGCTTTTTTCCTTTTTTTCACTATAATCTAGGGTTTTAGTTCTTCAGGCAATGGACATTCAGAATAATATGGGTCTTGGTGAAATGTGGCCTTTTCTGTCCTTGCATTGTAAAAACACATAAGTAGTCTCCCTTGACTGGAATGCACTTAATTCCACCTTTCTATTCAATTCTGGAAGGTGTATTTGAAACCCTTCTTCAACGTGGTGTTCATGAAACCCATCACAACGTTGTTCAGTTCAGTATTTGATGCAAACCAATATCTGTGAATTTGTTTTTTCACTTCTGAGAATAGGCGAAAGTCACACCACACCATGTCCAATTACTATGGAGAGTATGCCATCATTTCAATTCCTATATCTTCGATAAGCTGCTGGGCAAACAAAGCAATGTGTGCAGGGATATTTATTATCTTCATGCAAAATTCAACCAGTTTTTGCATATGCTGGTCATTTTTGGGATTTTTTTTTTTTAACTTCAGGAGAATAATCCATAACAGCGTTTCGATGGTATTGACACTGACTTCTGTAGTTAACATCTGAGGCCTATCAGTGCATGTTACAGCTTCCAGGATCTCCCCTCTGGGATGAATGATACTGGACTGATTTTATTTTGAAATTTTAAAAAAATCAGTATAGTAGTGTTGCCAAATACAATATGTAAAATACAGTATATCAGCTTTACAGAGTATAATACTTGTTACGATATATGAAATACAACATATGAAGTAATATTACCAAAACATAATGATACAGCAATTAAATCACTAAGAATTATATAATAATTATAAAAGTTATACTGCTGTAGTTATTTAATTGGCAACAGTTCATAGTCAGTTACATCATTCCTCCCATCTAACTTTAAATGTCAGGAGAGAAATGGACAGGTTTATGCTTTTTACATGATACTGTAATGCTGTTCAGGTTATTACTTATATTCACTTAGTGGGCTCTTTTGGTCAGCATAGCATTTTCTTGTTTTATTTACATACGTTTATACATACATTTCTTGTTTTATTTTGTGCCTGAAGTAAAGATGTAAAATGGTGTCTCTCATAAAAAAAATATTAATTTATAACACTTGCTATTTTTAATTATATATGTTTTGTATTTTCATTCTAACTTAACCCTAGACAGCATAGGTGGGGTATGCAGTACCCCAATGTGTAAATAAATTGTCATCACGATGACTAAAAAGTGGACTGTGAGTAGTCAGTGACAAGAGAAAAAAGTATAACACTGAAAAGAAAGACACATTATCACAATAAATAAAAATAAATAAATACATAATCACATGTTTAATGAATATTTGCATAAATAATGTTAAATTTGTGTGTTGTTCCATTCGTTAAGATTAAAGCTTCTTTGTACCTCACCTATCCTGGCAAGTTTTATTTTCCCACCTATGCTGTTTAGGGTTAAAAATACTTGCCTGGAACTGCAATACATTCCCATCTTACCTCATTTGGTTCTTCCTTAATCTTTTAATTTGAAGCAACTGCCTTATTTGCCACATCCTTAGTATGGTCCTGACAGTTGAATATGATAAATGTGCATTAAAAAATATCTATCAAAATATTCAGTACTTTTGATATTAAAATAAATGTTCAGTAATTCTATTTAGAATGTATTTATGGTTAATACTGTTTTATATTAAAGGCCCGTGTATTCCGGACAAGAAGTGTAGAAAGTCTTCCTTTTGCAATGATCTTATTTTCTTTTATTATGGCTTCGTTATGGTTATGGTATGGAATATTGTTAAATGATCGATTTATACAGGTGTGTAATTTCTCATTATTGCATACTCATGTTTTTTCAGTTCTAGTTTTCAATTATATTAATTCAATTGCAGTTATTGATATCTAGAATAATTTTAAAGTATCTAAATTTGTAAGGTCATACAACTATTATGATTTTATCTAACATTGTAGATTATCATAGCATTAAAAAAGGGGCACAGCTTGCGTGATGTAAAAAACAACAACAACATGCATTTGTAGAATATCTGAAATTGCAAAAAAGTAAACTTATGAGAGCTAAACATTGCAAGTAATTGTAACGTTAATTAAAAATGTTGATTATCAATTTTTTGCTATTGATGATGATGTGAATGATCTGTAAATACCATGGATTCCCAGTGTGAACTCATACGGACCACCCACCTCCCGAAAAAAAAGAAAGGAAAAACTTATAAAATTGAAAGTTCGTAAAAGGGAATTTACATTTCTTGTGTGTAATACTTTATTGTACCAGTGCAATAATTTGTAAATATACGAGTTTACTGTAGCTCATTAAAATTTTCTTGCTTTTATGTCCAACAGTTACTAGTTCTCCGAAATTAGAGAACCTTAAACATACTAAATATTTTTATAGAATAAAAAAAAGGGAATATAAACATCCTCATTGAGTATGGGGATGCATTCCTTTTAAGTAAGATACTGTACCATTATATGAATGAATATTATTAACACATGTGAATAGATATGAGTGTTCCATAAAAAATAATTCACTGGAGAAATATATTGCATTAATGAATATAATTTATGTGACAAACACAAAATAATGAATAACAATGAACCATAATCTACAATGTCTAGTATCATTAATAGCTAATTATTTGTCTATATCAGTTTAACAGAAACGTATCACTATCGAGAAAAAAAAACAGGCTAAAGTTAGATCTTCAGGCAGGGACCAATTTAACCCTATTTTATTGAAAATAACACACTTGTAAATCATTCAACTGCATACAGTGGTGAATGTGATCATGTGGTATGATGGCATTAAAATGGGGATACACCAGATCTCCTTTTTATGGAAGCTTGGAATATGCTGATAAAAATATTTTAAATATGTAGTTTCATACCTTCTACTTTTTGTGCATTTTGTTTGTCTTTTTACAATTTTACAAACAATTCTAAAATTTTTATGGGTTTTTAAAAAATCTATTTTTAAAATTTTCTTTTTAATATTGTCTTATTTTAAATCTGCCAAATTTCAAAGTCTGGAAATGGTTTCAGTTTATATATCTTGTCTATTTTTAGAATGTGTTTACAAAAAATGATCATATCAAACTCTTAACTAGTGAAAACTCGTTCATTAATCACTCAAGAAGAAAACGTGCACACATAGGGACTTCCTTACATTGTCTTTGGCATCCCAGTAGTTATTGCTGTTACCTTCAGGCATGTTGAGTTGGCTTTGACTTCTGGCAGAATTAGTTGTACAGGGTTAGTGAGAAGTAAGTTCCCACTTCAGAGAGTTCTGGAGTGTGATCTACTGCTCCAAATGAGACAAAATATGTATGACAGGTGATTCAAATGATGCACTTGACATTTATTAAATAAAAAATTTGAGTACGGACTTTGTCAATAAGTGGTACTGGAGCATGAATGGTATTTCTTTGCATAAATTGAATACGTGAAATACCATGTTACAGCACATGCCTATTGATATTAATTAGCTGGATAAGAAGGTGGCAGATGGTGCATGAACATTAGTTATTTATCTGCACATCATGCCTATGCTGCAAGAAAGAGCTCTACTGGTAAAGTTGTTCTACCAGAACCAATGAAATTCCATTGCAGATATTAAAGAATTCTGCCATATGAGACAGACACAAAGAGGTCTAATGTCTCCATGTGCCCTACACAAGATACAGAAATTTGAAGGAACTGGGCAACTTGGCATTCTTCCGGGTAGAGGACGAAAGTCAGTCCAGCATGTTTGCGTGGAAGATGCAGCTACAGCGATCATGGAGGCCAGCAGTCAATCGCCACATTGTAGTGTGAGTGTGCCTGTTATTTCCCATGCTGTAGATATGATATTCCACTGTACAAACCATCATGTGGCAAATTTTACATTCCTCCCCCCTTTATAAAATCAATCATGTGTCCAATTGCATGAAGGGGCTCAAAGATTCATAAAACCTTTACACTTCAGTTCCTTGCTCACATGGTAGTTGACGTCACTTGGCCGTGGAACACTCTGTGGACTGACGAAGCCCATTTTTGTCTCAATAGCCAAGTTAACATCCGCGATTGTCGAGTTTGGGCAACACAAAATTCTCACACTATCCAAGAACAACCCTTACATCCTGAAAAAGTAAAAGTACAGTGTGGTTTTACAGCCATTTTTATCATTGGGCCATATTTTTTATAAAAGATAACAGCAAATAGAATCCAAACTTATTGCGTTCAATGGACAACGGTACCATGATATGCTGTGAAATTTTGTAATACCACAACTTCAACAGAGCGAATGCTTTCAGTATATCATTATCATGCAGGATGGTTCACCTCCCCACATTGCTCATCCTATACAGCAATCAATGAGGCAGAATTTCACAAATGCACGGGTAATCAGCCATAATTTTCCTACAACATAGCCTCCTCGTTCGCTGTATATCACTCCGTGCGATTTTTGGTTATGAGGTTTCCCGAAGGACAGCCTTCAGTGCCATGTTTTGAATATTACGGCAGACTCGCTACGTTCAGCTGTGGAAAATATGGTTTTGCGATCAGAGCATATTGTTCAAAATGAAGGGGGAACATAATGAGCAGTTTTAGTGCTACATATTGAACATTTATTAAGCATATTCAGTATTTATATGTGTGCTCCAGTGCCACCTATCAATAGATTTTTGTGCTACATTTTTTTATTCAATAAATGTCAAGCACATCTTTTGAATTATGTGGAAGACAAATTTTGTCTCATTTGGAGTAGTAGAGTAATGCACTTCAGAGCTCTCTGAAGTGGGAAATTTATTTCTTGCTAACCCTGTATATTGATGTATTATGATTTACAGGTCATATTAGCTGTATCTTCTCTCAAAAAACTGCTATACAGTTACTTTAAGCTGTCAGTCTTATCTCAGATGACCCATAGCATAGGCTTGGAAGTAAAATATGCAATAAACATGCATTTTAATTGTTCCTGACTAGTTTTCAAATTCATAAATGGGCACCTTAAATGAATAGCTCACTCTTTGCGTTTAATCTCTTTTTAGTGTATACTAACATGAATAAAATTTAAAAAAAACAAAAAAATTCATGCCTTGGAACTTGATTTAAGCTATCCTCATTCCTCTTACAATAAATAAATTTAAAGATGTCCATTGGGAAACCAATATCTCCATCCCCACCTAATATATTTTATTATATGGTAATAGAACAAATCATATACAAAACACACGGAATGAGAACTAAAGTATAAAAGAGAAACCTGCCAACACCTTTATTTAAAATTTGTGCTACCTGTATTTGGTACTGTAAATCCTACAATCACATATTTCTAAAATTAGCGTATTAAAATCACTCTTGATATTGGAACATCCAAAAACTTTCTGGTAAAATTTGTAATGCTACAATTTATAAAACAATGAACTACAGGGTCGTCGAAATTAAAGTGTATGGGTCATAGAGACATGAAATTTAGACAACAGGCACTTCAGAAGATGCACTCAAGATTTATTGAAAAAAAATATTTAGTACAAAAAATCATCGATAGACGACGCTGTAACACTAGTGAAACGTGATTTGCAGAAACCTAGCCTCTGTGCAACCTATGCAAATGATGAGTCCAATAAAAGAGTAAGACAGGCGCTGCACGAGAAAGAGTTTCCAGTTCGCTGATGCACAATGCCGACTTTGAAAGACAAAGCTCTATTAGTGAAGCTTTTTTACCAGAATGACGGGAACTTATCTGCTGCAATAAAAGCATTCCATCGACAGAAGAACCTACGCCGAGAACCAATGACCACACACGCTCTACGTGACATGAAAAAATTAGAAACAACTGGACAGCTTGGAATTTTACCAGGTAGAGGACTAAATCCTGTAGACCCCTCAAGCGTGGAAGATGTGGCTACGGCTGTCATGGAAACAACTAGCCAAGACCCACATGGTGTTGTGAGTGTACCAGTTATTTCTCATGCTGTTGATATGTCCTAGCTATTTCTCGTGCTGTTGATATGCCCTATTCCACCGTTTGGCGATGAATTGTGGGTTATTATCCTTACAAAATCCATAGTCTTCACCAGCTGTATGACCGGGACGCTGAAGTTCGGCAAATATTTGCACTGCAGTTCCTTACACGAATGGCAGTCGATGCCGCTTGGCCATGAAACATTCTGTGGACGGATGAGGCGCACTATTAACTGAATGGAAAAGTGAATACGCACAACTGCTGAATTTGGGCAACAGAAAACCCACGCACAATCCATCAAGTGCCCTTGCGTTCTGCAAAAATTACGGTATGGTGCGGTTTCACTTCAACGTTCATCATTGGGCCTTATTTTTTTAGGAGATGACTCCAACAGGGTTTAAAACCTGTTCCGTCAATGGACAACGCTATCGGGACATGTTGACAACTTTTATGATCCCAGAACTGCAGCAACGTCACCGTGTCCAGGACACTATTTTTATGCAGGACGGTGCACCTCCCCATATTCATCGTGGCATTCAATAGGTGTTACGGCAAACTTTCACCGCTGCACGGATGATCAGCCGTTGTTTTCCAACAAGTTGGCCACCTAACTCACCCAATCTCACACCATGTGACTTTTGGTTATGGGGATTCTTAAAGGATCATGTCTACCGAGAACAACCCGCAACCCTGTCACATCTGAAAGACTGTATTCGTCTCCATGTTCGTGGACTTCATGCGGACTCACTTCGTTCAGCTGTAGAACACACTGTTTTGCAATTGGACAGGGTTGTGTAGGCCCATGGTGAACATGTAGAACAACTATAAAACGTTTTGTCATGCTGCAGCGTCATCTTATCAGTGTTTTTTGTACTAAATATATTTTTTAAATATATTTCGAACGTATGATCTGAAGTGTCTGCTGTTCAAGTTTTATGTCTCTATGACCCATACAACACCCTATACCCCTCTGAGTTGGGGAAGTTTAATTTTGACAACCCTGTACTTGAAAGGAGATTTATTGAAAAATGTAATCACACTGAAGGATACTTCTGAATCAATAATTAATATTTTTAGAATTAATTTATTAACTATTTTACATGTTTTAAACATGTGTTAACATATTACAATATGAAAGCAACGTAATCACGGTTAAAACTTTATTTAACGGCTTATGGCCATTTCAAAATCATGCAAGCTTTTTTCCTCTGAGCCAAAATAACACTGACAGATACCATATGTGAAAAGTTCTCTGATTCCAACACACTTGTCATAAATCAATTCAAGGAAACTGGTTGTGGGTCCATAGCCATGTTTCTTGCTATGAGATGAAATAAGTTTTTCCAAATTGATGACATGGAATTTAAACGGGAATTGATCATTAATTGTGATATTAGAATTAGTAAGAATATGAAAGGCTTCAAAGAAATCGGGATCAGAAGGTGAAAATACGACTACTGCGTTATAGTATATTATACATTACAAATGTACTTTATACTTCACTAATATTTTATGACTATGATTCTTTTCTTTTTTCCATAATTTCTTTTTGTAATGGAATGTCTGTTCATAGGTACCAAATTTTCTTGGAACTTTGGTGTCCGGATGTCAACTCAGTTTATTTGCAATTTGCCCATCGAAAAAGTTATACAGTCCTCTTCGAAATGAAAACCAGGCTGCTTAAATTGAAAAACTGGAAATTTTGCCTTTCCCTATCTGTGATATGGCTATATACCATTTTTCAAGTCTGCATTTTGAGACCAAGTGAATTTTGCAAAGAACTCACAGTATTCCTTTTTTGTAAAAAGTTTTTACATAGATTTTTATTTTTATTGTACAGAACAGAATGTGAAAATTATTTTCTTTGACTGCATTGATGTTTGTAAGATACAATGAAATATAAAAAAACTATTCAATTTTTGCATTGTTTAAATTTGTTTTAAATCTAAAAATTTGAAGGTTTAGACATTGAGACTGGAAGTATATTTTAATTCTGAGACCTTTTCTTCATTATACTTACATTGCTTAACAAGCTTGACTTAAATTATCCAGGGTGATCCAAACTTAAGTATCACTGTTCTCGGAACAATCTGCATAAGGAAAAACTCTTCATATTTGATAAGTATATTTTCCAGATCGTAGGGAAGGGATTTTTTAAACTAAATACAATTACAGTCATTTAGAGTAAATTTGGTCCATATGGAATAACTCTGTGCCACATCCTAGTTTACAGTATGTTTAGTTTTAAATGGCTCACTGCACTGCTTCTGTTGCTGGTAAGGTTGTGTAGCAAGTTTTCTTTTCTGTATTTTAAAAAATAATTTGGCAACATTATACATGTGTAGCTAATTTGGTCATTCAGATGTTTCTCTGAAGTACTGTTTACAAGCTCCATTTGAATGCTGTTTTGAAGTTGATATGCAGATGAAGTGGAACTACAGATGAGTTTTCGAACATCTATAAACCTTTTTTTATTTATATAAATCGAACACTACGCAGATTAAATCAAACAACAATGTCAATCAATCAACGTTTATTGGCGTAGTGATACCAACGCCGATGGTATGGCGTGATTAGATGGTGAAACGTTCGAAAGAAAATAAATATTTCTGCCTTCGGTGGGACCTGAACCCACGACCTTCCACTTGCCGGGCGGAGGCTCTACCCACTGAGCTACGAAGGACAATATATAATCTCTTTACGAACGTATATATATTGTTGCCAGTTATTTCGCAGAATGGTGTAGTACATAGACTACTATTTAAACCAAATTGCAAAGAGACTGGTATTAAATTGATCGAAATGCACGTTGCAGCATATGTATTTATATAAATCGAACACTACGCAGATTAAATCAAACAATATAAATCAACGTTTATTGGTAGTGATACCAGCGATGTTATGGCCTGTGATTAGATGGTGAAATTTCGAAAATAAATATTCTGATTCGGTGGGACCTGAACCCACGACCTTCCACTTGCTGGGCGGAGGCTCTACCCACTGAGCTACGAAGGACAATATATAATCTCTTTACGAACGTATATATATTGTTGCCAGTTATTTCGCAGAATGGTGTAGTACATAGACTACTATTTAAACCAAATTGCAAAGAGACTGGTATTAAATTGATCGAAATGCACGTTGCAGCATATGTATTTATATAAATCGAGTGGGTAGAGCCTCCGCCCGGCAAGTGGAAGGTCGTGGGTTCAGGTCCCACCGAACGCAGAAATATTTATTTTCTTTCGAACGTTTCACCATCTATAAACCTGTTTTAATTTTCCAATTCATCCTAACCCCTAGCTTTAATGAAACAAAATATTTTATTGGAATTTCTGATGTTAAATCCAAGTTTCCCCAAATGCATCATACTAATAACCCATTTTTTGTTGATTTTATCATCAGCACTGCTGATTTGTGTAAACTAAGCTATAATTTAAGGCTCATGCTTTCACTTTATGCCATTAGCTGTGAAAATATCATTAGAACACAAGTGGGACAAATTAAAAGAGAAAATGTGAATAAAAGTTACCCTGAATCACTGTATTCAAATATCACCACTGAAGGAAATGTGACACTGTAAATAAGAAAATTTACAATAGTATAAATTAGGTGGGGTGATAAAGATGACTTCAATATTTGCAGAACAGAGAACGTTCAAAACTGTGTATCTAGGTGGCAGAGAATCCCTATGCATTTCAATGTTTCT
>QLNU02015360.1:97490457-97503188 GCA_006491805.2 Dysdera silvatica
ATTTCTGCACATTATTTGGATATATTGTATAGTTCATATTTCACCCTCCACAAAGATTGTGTCTGAGCAAAAATTTAATGCAAGGTAGAGTACCACTCCACATTAGATATGCTGTTCAATAATTGCTGCATTTCATAGAAGATCATTAGTCTGTTATTTGCAATGAAATTGCCACTATGTGTTTACCAGACAGTGACTAATATGACTTGGCCTTAGGGTTCCTTTAAAATGTTGATGGATCATGTCAATGCTCATCATTGATAAATTTAAAGAACTTTATTATTCAGCAAATGTGAAACATCTATATGGATCAGTTGTGTTTTACTGTAAAGACTGCTGTTTGGCAACATCGACTTATGATCCTACTCTATGGTCACCACATTAAATATTGCTTCTAATCCATCTTCTTAACAGTTTTCCTGAAGCCACTATAAGCTCTTTGTGATAATGTGCAGTAAACATAATAAAATACCATCCATTAAACTTTGTCACTCCATAGTCTTGAAATGACGCTTTGTGAAAGTCTAGTGGCTTCGATTACAACTTACTGTGTCTACCTAACTTCCAAATTACCAATATCCCCTGCCCTCACACACTGTTGATTGCAATAAATTACATTACCCCAACATTATCGATCTGTATAACATAAAATTAGTTCTGGAAGTGGGGTGGTACAATTACTTTTCATGTTGAATAACTGGTCTTCTAATATTTTAGTTACATCTTCTAAAACTTTATTAAATTTAATCCCTCTTTCTTTCCATCATAAACACCTGTGTCTTACCCTTTTGTATAAAATTCTTCATAATATAAATGTGATTTCTCTCAGTAACTCATACTCACCAATTGTATATTTTTTCGTATCAATCAGCCGTTGAAATTACAATTACTAACCTCTCATAGTAACACTCATAAATTTAGTTTTATTGCTCAACCAATTAACGATTGGAAAAAGCTTAATTCAGAATGTGTTTTTTCAACCAATATCAACGCATTTGTTCATATCATCCAACAATATATAGGGCATTTCACTTGCTCTCAGGCCCCAGATTTTCGTGTATATTAATCAAAATAATGGTCGTAATTTAATAAATGTTACTACCGATATATCTTGATGCGTGAGAAGCGTGGTGACATGAAAGAAAATGTTGGAAGTGATCGCCATGAGCACCAAGGCCAGTCTGCACACATCTCTTCATATTACAGAAGAGTGCCACCAATGTATCGGAAGTCGCAGCATCAATTTCTTGCTGAATGTTGTCTTTCAGTTGCATAAGAATCCATTGCTGTACCGTATTCAGACACAAACCACACTGTACTCTTGATCACAACGTAAACACAAGACCACACTCTCACAGCTTCAATACATATACATATCCATAAGACAGCATGAAATGACCGACTCATTGCATTCGCAAGCTTAGAATGACTTCATATTTAAACTTGCAGCAACTTTGAAAATTCCAATGGTGACACCCAAATTTGATATCATAATTAGATTCTAGATTATTTAATTAGGCTAATTTAAAATTTTATTGTCATTTTGATTATTAAAACTTAAGATATTCTATCAAACATCAGCGGGGGCTTCCACCGTAATAAAAAAACTAACTTGTAGGTTAGGAATCCAATTTTCTGATCAAACCTGTTAAAATCAAAAAGTTATAGAAAAGAAGCTGGTAGTATGGATTTCCTTGGCCGGAAGGAGGAACACTCTAGTGGCGGAGGGGTAAATCAACTATAATTACTCTGCGTTAAGTAAGAGATTGGCATTGCCATGCATTATTGAAGGAGCATTTGTGTTGTGAGCATTATCAGTTTCACCCAATTCGCGAATGATTAGCAAGGTAAGTGATATACAAGTTTTATGGGTATTTATGTTGAACAATGCACAGATTTCGATGTTATACCTGGAACTACACTAGTTAGACGATAATGTGTCGAAATCAGACTTCAAGTTTTTGGTTAGGTTTGTGAGTAGTGATGTGATAATAATTTCAACATGGTGTTGCTGGTCATATGGATCCCCAAAATGTGTGCAATATAGACCCCCCCTGTAACCGTCATATTTTTCCAGACTCGGACTACATTGCAGCACGTGATGACCAAAATCATGCTGAAAATGAACAGTCCACCTCCACTTCACTCCAACAAATTCTTCTGCAAGAGGACCAACCTTGTGTGCGAAATGCCAACTATCTCTTCAGTGATTCCTCTGTTACTGATGACTGTCATGGGGAACTATATGTCATGTCGTTGCTTAGCAGTCACAAGGGCATAACTCAAATTTTGCTGTTTTCCAGGAGAGGCATTTAAAGTTTTGTCACTTCTGTCTTCCTTTATTTTTCCTTTCGATATAAACCTACTAAAAACCAACTCAGTAGGTTTACATCGAAAGGAAAAATAAAGGAAGACAGAAGTGGAAAAACTTTAAATGCCTCTTCTGTTAAGAGATGATGTGTCGATTATAGGCACACAGTGAATGTGCTAGAGCCGAGAAAGAAATTTATATTTGAGACTTTTGTAAATAATTTATATTTTTTCAACAATAAAGTTCATTTTTGACAAATAAGCTGTGACTTTCATGGGGATCCATAATACCCACACTTAAAAAAAAACCAAAAAAACCTGGTGATTTCTGTTTTTTTGGTAATCGCATTATGGAGGTTACTGTATATATTCTAAAAATGATTCCTCCTGTTCTGGTCATAGCTGATTAGCATATGCGACTAATCATTCCCAAAACAAGTGAAATTAGCTTAAAACGTAGGCATACTTTACAAAAAGCAAAGTGGGGGTCCATATTACCTCCTTTTCCTCTAATTACAGTAACTTTTCTTCTCTCACTGATGTAAATTTACTAATATGCCTGCTGAATGATTATTAAGAAATGTCACTCGACAACAGTTTTAAATAATAAAATAATCTTTATTTTATTCTTTTTACTTTTAATAACTATACAATGCCCCCTTAAACTTTTGCTTTAAAAAATATAAAGCATAAAATAAATTTACTGATCGGATTGCGCTGAAATGTCTGTACAGTAGGTAAAAAACCGTAAGGTTTCAATTCCCATCAGAAAATTAATGTTTCTATTCATATTTTTATCAAATATGATTTTCATAATTTATAATTCAAATTAGATATTATTTTAAAAATAGAAACATAAATTTTATTTGGACTGTTGACTTTTAATGCAGTAAAAAATACTGGAGAGAGATGATGAATATTTCTAGAGGTATTCATAAAAATCCCATAAAATATTTTAACATTATGAGCTCAATATTTCTAACATCCAAAACACATAAACCCTTGAACCAAATGAATTGAAATTTAGTATTAGGGTTTTGTTTTTTTCCAGATTCGAAATATTTGGTAAAAACTAGTTGTTGCCATTTGAATTTTCAAAGTTGCTGCAAGCCTGAATACGAAGACGATCCCTTATGCAAATTTTATGCACATGTATTGGTAGATTCAATTGTTCACTATCAATTATCACTTTTGAATTTTCTGTAGCACAATTATTGCGCGAATGGTAACGGATGTTCGGTACCATGTGATCTATGTTTTTGTCATATTTCAAAGCTACTTAAACCTAGATATGCTGCATGTTGTTTTCACTTTACAAATTGATTTGAAAACTATATATACCCCTTAAAAATCTGTAAAAATAAACATTAGGTGCTGATTTTTTTTTAATGCAATTAACAGCTTGTCAAACAGACAAAATTTGAAATAAAAAATAATGAATATGTTTTTTCCGTGAAGGGGACTCGAACCCCATACCTCTCAGCTGAGAAACGAGTGACATCACCGGGAACAAGGTAGGAAGTACGATTCCCAGCATTGGAAATCTCTTTTCTTTTTTTTTCTTTTTTTGGAAATGGGAATGGACATACTTTAAAAAGAATCCTCGTTTTATAAAGAAATTTATTATACAATAATTTTTGCCACCCACGTATATTTAGCTCAAGCTAGAGCTTTTTCGTTTTTGGAGAAAAAGTGGCGCCGTCCTCATACCTGTGAAGGGTAATAATATCTTACAAAGAAATTTATACCTATATATATTATAAAATTAAGAGGAAAAAGAAAGTTTAAGGATGTGATTTTGCATGAATTTTAAAAATTGGTTTAAAAGTGATATATCTGTTTTAAAAAATATGCAGAAGTATGTATTAGGTACAAAAAAATTCGTTCAATTTTATGCAAGTTACATCTTATCAAACGCCTAAAATTTGAAAAAGCGTTGAAAATGGTTTTTGCATGATGAGGACTCGAACCCTGGACATCTTGCCTGAGAGTTGTGTGACGTCAGGGTGTCATTACCCAAGATCTGAAGTAGGATTTTCAGCATGGATTTTTTTTTTTCAATCCTGATATTAAAACAATTTAATTCTATAAGGTGTAGCGACATACCGACCGAAAGGGGGAAAAACCCGCCACATCTGCGTTTACATTAAGGATGAAAAACATATTGAGCAAAGAGTGTGTTTAAAAATGCTATTTTGTTTGACTTTTACACCTGGATTTACAAATTATATATCCTCCTTAAAAATCTGCTTAAATAGGCATTAGTTGCAGAAAGATGTGTTCTATTTTATGCAATTTACAGTTTGTCAAATAGATGAAACTTGAAATAACAGTGAATATGGCTTCTGTGTGAAGGGGACTTGAACCCGAGACCTGTTTGCTGCAAGGTGAGTGTTTCAACCGGGTTATCAAACAGGGTAGGATGTACAATTCTCGGAATGGGAAATCTTTTTTTTTTTGAAAGAAACAGTTTGTCTATATGAAATCAAGCGCACCCCGAATGAAATGAAAAAAAACCCAAAAAACTTGAAAATGGGCAATAAAAGAACCCTCGTATTTGTAAAAAAAAAATAATATTAAGGAGGTCCAGTACCATTTTTCAAAAAATTTGTATTTTTGAACATAAACTTTCCATTTTTTTTTCTGTAAAAATTACAGCATAATATATAACCAAAATTATTCTTCGTTATTTTTTTTATTTTTTAATTCAAAGCATGTGAAAAACTCGAAAAACTTATGTCCAGCATTTTTTATATAACTCTAGATATTATTTGACTTTTGATAAAATAAAAATATTTTCTTATAAATAATAATAATAATATGAAGAAAATATAGTCTTCAGAAAATTTTGATAAGTTGTTTATAAAAAATATTAAAAATAGAAAAACGCCAAAATTGATATTTTTCGAACTTTGGCGCTGTAAATAAAATTCATATTTCCGGCTATAATACACATGAAAATTCTATGAAGACAAATTTAAGAAAATTATATCAAGAACACACCTTGAAAGTTTTTAACATTTATTTTAAACGATTTTGAAGATATATTAGACTGAAGTCTTAGTATTTCAAAAAATATCAGTTTGAGAAAAACAAGTTTAAAGTTTGTCGAATATAACAGAGACTCATGTTACAACTTCATAATAATTGTCGTTTTGGGAGGATCCAAGTGACTCAGAAAAGAAATCAAATACACTATTGCATTTAGAGGAACATATTACAATTTTCTTTCATGTGTTGGGGATCATGCGTCAATTATCGAAATTAATTACGCAATGTTGTTCTCACGATATCAATACTCGAGATTTTCGTTTGTAAATACATATTTCATTTTAGTTTTCCTTTTTTTTTTTTTATTATTAGATTTCTGTTAGCTGGCATTGTTGTTTCGAATTTCTTGTTTTTTACTCGGTTTTGTTTAAAAAAAATTTGAGTATAATTAAAATTATTTAAAAGACAAATAAGTGCAGTGATCGTATATATTTAATTATTCTAAGTGTACGGTTGACCTTTCATGTCAAAGATTACTATAATATCGGCTGAGAAGAAAGGAAGGAAAACTGCCCATTTTGCATGTAAAAAATGAAAAATCTATTTTTTGAACCAAAAGTGGTACCAGACCCCTTAAGGGTAAAAAAAAAAGTGAGAGGGAACAGAGCATTTAAAAATGAGATGTTTCTTGACTTCTGATTTCCAAATGATATATTCGCCCTAAAAATGTGCAAAAGTATGTAATAGATACAGAGAAATGCACTTAATTTTATGCAGTTTACGTCCTGTCAAACACATGAAATTTGAGAAAACGGTGACAATGGCTTATGCGTAATGGGGACTCGAATACATAACCTCTTGCCTAAGAGGCATATGATGTCACCTTGACACTACCCAGGGGCTGACAAACAATTCTTGGAATAGAAATTTCTTTTTTTTAATCGTGCACATAAAGCATAAAATTATGTTCCGTTAAATGCAGCGACACCTCAAACGAAAGGAAAAAAAAAAATTAAGAAAACCTACAAGAAAATAAAACCTCTCATCTGCCTTTACATTAAGGATGAAAAACAGATTGAGTATAAAGTGTGTTTAAAAATTCTATTTTGTTTGACTTTTATAAATTGATTTTAAAATTATATATACTCATTAAAAACAGGCATTAGGTGCTGCATTTTTATTATTATTATTTATTTAATGCAATTTATAACTTGCCAAACGGAGGAAATGTGAAAAAATAGTGGCTGTAGCTTTCTCTTGAAGGGGACTTGAACTCGACACGTCTCAGCTGAATGGCATATAACGTTACCTGGTCACTAAACAGGGTACGGAGTAAGATTCCATGCCTGGGAATTCCACGTTTTTTTGGTTTTTTTTCCCCTTCAAAGAGGCAGTTTGATTCTATGAAATAAAACGACCCACTAAATGAAAAGGGGGGGGGGTTGGAAGGTGGGCATATAATAAAGGAACCATCGTATTTTTAAAATATATAATGTTAAGGGTAAAAAGGGAAAATAGCATTTAAAAATGCGATTTTGCTTGACATTTAAAAATGACACATTCATCTTAAAAATGTGCAAAAATATGCATCAGGTATAGAGAAATATGCTCACTTTTATGCAATTGTCATTTTATCGAACGCATGAGGTTTGAAAAAATGGTGACCATGGCTTATGCTTGATGGGACTGGAATCCAGGACCTCTTCCCTACGAGGCGTGTGACGTCAGCAAGTCACTATACAGGGTCTGACGAACGATTCTCAAAATAGGAATGCTTTTTTTTTTTTTTTAAATCCTGCGCTTAAAATAGGAAAATCTGATTCTATGAAATGTAGCGACACACCGAAAACGAAGGGGGAAAAAACATGAATATAGTGCGTTCGCGCTCAGTTGTCGCCCGATACCGTTACCAGACGGGTTGTTCCATTGCAGTTTCGGGAAGGGCGTCTTGCCCGAACTGGTTTTTCGCGCGGGAAAAACCAGTTCCTCCAAGACGGCCTTCCCTAAACTGCAATGGAACAACCCGTCTACTAACGGGATCAGGCGTCATATCTGCACGAACGGACTATAGGTACAAGAGAAAAAGCCCTGCGGTGGCGCAGTGTGGTAACGCGTTCGCCTAGTGCGCCGTTAATCCGGGTTCGACTCCCAGCAGTGCAAAAAGAACGCTTACTCAGAGATCTCATAAAGATCGCACTGCTCACTGTAGTCCGGGGTTTGGTTCCCTAGGCCTTAAGAGGTTCGGATTCCTCGGAAAACTGTAGGTCCAGAGGTTTAGATTCCTCGGAAAACAGTAGGTCCCGACACAGCATGACCATTGTAGTCCTTAAGCCATAAAACCATAAACAAACAAACAGGAAAAAAAGCGCTCCCATCTGCTTTTACACTAAGGATAAAAAAGAGATTGCGCAAAAATAATGTTTAAAAATGCTATTTTGTTTGACGTTTATAAATGGATTTACAAATTATATATACTTTTTGAAAATGTGTAAAAATATGCATTAATTGCAGATTTTTTTTATTTTTTTATTTTATGCAATTTACAGCTTGTCAACAGATGAAATTTGGTAGATTTATGTAAAAATTTACGGGTGCGCTTATAATAAAAAAACCTCTTATTGGTAGAAAAAGTAATATTAAGGATAAAAATCGTAAGAGGGAAAAGAGCGTTTAAAAACGCGATTGTGCTTGATTTGTAAAAATTGATTTAAAAATAACATATTCGTCTTAAAAATGTGCGAAAATATTTATTACGTACAGAAAAATGAGTTCAATTTTATACAATTTACGTCTTACCAAACGCATGAAATTTGAAAAAACGGTGATAATGACGTATGCATGATGGGGCTCAAACCTGGGACTTCTTGGCTGAGAGTCGTGTTATGTCACAGAGTCTGAAGTAAGATTCCCGGCATGGGAGTGCCTTTTTTTTTTAATCCTGCGCTTAAAACAGGAAATCTGGTGCTATAAGATTAAGAGAAACACTGAATGAAAATAAAAAAAATTAAAAATAGGTACAGGGAAAAAAAACTCCCATCTGCCTTTACATTAAAGGTAAAAAACAGATTGAACAGAGCTAGTGTTTAAAATTGCCACTTCGTTTGACGTTTACAAATAATATACCCTCCTTAAACATGTATAAAAATTGCATTAGATGCAGAAAAATGTGTTCTATTGTGTGCAATTTAGAACTTGAAAATTGAAAAATTACAACGGTTGAAAATTGAGTGAATAGTGTACATGGCTTCTGTGTGAAGGGGACTCGGTGCCAAGACCTCTTAGCTGAGAGCCGATTAACGTCACTGGTCACTAAACAGGTTAGGAAGTACGATTCCCAGCATAGTAAATCCGTTTGTTTGTTTTTTTAAACATTTAGCTTGGTTCTATGAAATGAACCGAATGAAGGGAAAAAAAGTTTCGGGATCTGCATATAATGAAAAAACCTGTTATTGGTAAAAAATATTAATATCGAGAGTAAAAACGGTAAGAGGGAAAAGTGCGATTTTGCTCAATGTTTAAAAAATGATGTATTAAAAAGATGACGTATTAAATAATGACGAAAATGATGACGTATTAAAAAGTAAGAGGGGAAAGTGCGTTTAAAAATTAGATTTTTCTTGACTTTTGAAAATTTATTTCAAAATGACATATTCGTCCTAAAAATGTTCAAAAATATGTATGAGATATAGAAAAATGTGTTCAATTGTATACAATTTACATTTTATCAAACTTATGAGATTTGAAAAACGGTGACAATGGCTTATTATGTGATGGGGCTCGAACCTGGGACTTCTTGGCTGAGAGTCATGTTACATTTGATAGTCATTACACAGGGTCTGAAGTACGATTTCCAGCATGGGAAGGCCTTTTTTTTAATCCTGCGCTTAAAACAGGAAACTTTGTTCTATGAAATGAAGTGATACACCGAACGAAAGGAAAAAGAAGCACATTTAAAACAGTCACCGGAGAAAAATCGCTCTTATCGGCCTTTAGATTAAAGATGCAAAACAGATTGAGCAAAAAAGAAGTGTTTAAAAATACTATTTTGTTTTGCTTTTACAAATTGATTTACGAATTATATATCATGCTTAACAATGTGTAAAATTATGCTTTAAGTGCAGAAAAATGTGTTCTATTTTATGCAGTTTATAACTTGTCAAATGGATGAAATTTGAAAAAATGGTGAATATGGCTTATGCTTGAAGATAACTCGAAACCGAGACCTCTTGGCTGAGTGGTGAATGAAGTCACCTGGTCACCACACAGGGTCGTAAGTACGATTCACGGTATGGCAGTCCCCCCCCCCACTTTTTTTTTTTAATTTTTGCTTAAAACAGGCAGTTTGGTTCTATGACATGAAGCGAAACACCGTAAGAAAGGGAAACTATTTTTAAGCTTGGGCATACAGAGCCGTGGCTAGACGTTTGTTACAGTGGAGGTTCTGAAAGTTACAGTGTGGCTCTGAAAGCTACAGGGGCTTAAAGTTCTTTAATATTTTAATGTATTTTATTAATATATTTAATAACATAAATATATAAGTAGACTAATATATTTAACATTAATGAATAAATTTCTTAACTTAAATTTTGCATTAAAAACTTATAAATTTTAGTATACCTCTCTATAATTTCTCTTATCCTTGTTATAAATATAAAGCATATGAGGACTCAAACCTCTGTAAAAAACATTATATACACCAGATCTACCGTAGAAAGCTATTTTGAATACATTTGTCAAAGAACATGTGTAATTGCATACAAAACAGAAAAAAAAAAATACTTTAAATTCTACAATATTTTATTTTGAGAAAAAATATTTTCCAAAGGGGGCTAATTATATTTCCATGGGAGCTCAGCCTCTTTTAGCCTCAGTCTGGCCACGCCTATGTAGGCATATAATAAAATAACCCTCGCATTTGTTAAAAAAAAAATAATAATATTAAGGATAAGAAAAGTAAGAGGGGAAAAGAATGTTCAAAAATGCGATTTTGCTTGACATTTAAAAATTAATTTAAAAATGACATATCTGTCGTAAAAATGTGTGAAAATGTGCATTAGGTGCAAAAAAGATTGTTCAGCTTTATGTAATTTACATCTTATCAAGCGCGTGAAATTTTAAAAATAAGGCCCTAATAATGCATCCCTAATGAGGACTGACATTTTTTTCTCAAATGAGGCCTAAATCAGCAAAAATAAATTAGTTTTTTTTAGAATACCAGTAACTATATAACAAATCTTCAGGTCATTGTTCTGTTTTTTTTGTCTGCCTGATATACTAATTAAAGAAATACAATAAGGATTAGCGATTAAGATATTTTCAGTTCTTTCACTAGATGCGACCTTCCCATAATAAATTAAAATTAATTATGCTTTTCATAACGCCGGAGGAGAATCTCGTAACAAGTTTCTGCTTTATATTCTCCTCCATTTCTAACCTAATTTATTACTCTAGATAATCATACATCATTGTCGCATGTAACTCACCATATACCAATTATATGCACCACTCAATATGTACCTTAGGTTGAATAAATTAATTATTATTATTGTATTAATATTACTATAGAAACGGTAACAATTGCTTATGCGTGATGGGGATTCGAACCCGGGATCTCTTAGCTGAGAGTCGTGTGACATCATCGGGTCACTAGACAAGGTCTGAAGTAAGATTCCGACATGGGAATATCATTTTATTTTTAATCTTGCGCTTAAAATAGGAAATCTGGTTCTATGAAATGGAGCTGCATGCCAAGTTTATACCAAATTTCATGGAACTTACACAAAACTTGAAAATCCGCAAGGAACTCATTATACTGCAATTGGAAATTAATACACTGAGTATTCGATGAGATATGAGTATTTATGGGAAATGTTTTTTAACTACGCATACGCAAAAGCTAGCATTATTTTCTTTTCAGAGGTCAGTAATCAACTGTATAGGGCAGCTTTTATAGAAATCAAAAAGATATCGGCGATATAGTAGGCTGCATTTCTGTGTACTTCTGAAAGTAGCTGGATGATGAGGAATTTTCCACAAATTGTAATTTATTATTGCATTTTTTATTGAATTTCATTCATAACAATAATTGACAATGCATAAATCGAATTTATAGCACGAAAAACGTGTTTCTGCATATTTACTTACTTCTGGACTATTTCACTTAGAGCAGGGGTCTTCAACTCGCGGCCCGCGGGCCATATGAGGCCCGCCTACACTTTTTTTGCGGCCGCTGGCTCATGAAAAACACAAATTGTTTCACACAAAAATACACTCTTGCTGCCTGTGAATCTTAAGTCTATGCATTTTATTTTATTCTGTTCACATTCAGCAATAAATATCTTAAAACGCTAGAAAACTAAACACACGGTCTTCCCTTAATCATATTTTACTTTAATTTTCTTGCGTATATGGGTATTAAAGGTAGTTTTATTGATTTGCAGTGCAACAGTTATTTTAAAATAAAATTCAACTTACCACTCAATGAATTCTATTCTAAATATGCTGATATGAACATCTTCCCCACCATCGGACTGCATGCTCTGAAAACGGTATCACTATTCGTGAGAACTTACGTCTGCAAAAAGCTCTTTTCAAAAATGAAGTTTATAAAATCAAAAATTAGGATCAGAATAACCAACGTCCACCTTAAAAACACTCTTAGGGTTGCAACGTCAAAAATAAGACCTGACAGGCTTGTTAAAAATAAACAGTGCTAAAAATCTCACTAAAAGGTTTAATTTCGCTTTATATATTAATAACTAAAAGTACTATAAATGTTTGCTTCAATGTGTATTTTACGTTGTAATATATGCATATTCAGTTACAGCGGTGGATCTAGAAAATATTGGGGGGGGGGGGGGCAAACCAATATAGGGATCTAAAATAAAGACAACAAAAGCGAATCCAGGGGAATCATCCTCTACGCCTCCCCTTCCCCCCAGATCCGTCTTTATTCAGTTTCAACATTGCCGGTACAGTGATGCGGCCCGCGAGCGAACAAAAATAAGCAAAATTGTCTCTTGGAATGAAAAAGGTTGAAGACCCCCTGACTTAGAGTACAGGAATATCCGATAAATTAGGAATTTGCAATTTGTGGATAATCCCTTATTATCCAGCTACTTGCAGAAATACAGCTTACTATATCGCCGATATCATTTGAGTTTTCACGATATTCAACTATAATTTTTATATAAGTTGCCCTATACAGATAGTTATCTACTTCGGAAAGGAAAATGATGCTGTTTTTTGCGCATATTTTCCGTAAATACTTATATCTCATCAAATATTCCATATATTGATTTTAAATTGCAGTATAATGATTCTCTTCTAGGCTTTCAAGTTTTATGTAAGTTTCGTAAAATTTAGTTAAAAGCTCGGCATGTTATAAGCAAAAAACATGCGAAAAGAAATGGAATATTTCAAAGAAACGG
>QLNU02015360.1:97503288-97542166 GCA_006491805.2 Dysdera silvatica
CGGATTCCTCGGAAAACAGTAGGTCCCGGCGCAGCATGACCATTGTAGTCTTTGAGCCGTAAAAACAAACAAACAAATCAAAGAAACGGTCTTATTTACGTAGATATACTTCCTCTTGTGACAAAAATACACACAAGTACTATAATACAAGTACTGTAGTACACACAAGTGCAAATAATAAGTAATTTTTTTTTAAATTAGTAATACAACGTGATCATAAATATTTTTCTTCTTCAATTTATTGGCGGTCCCCTAAATGCACTTGTTACTGAACCTCCACTGAAAAGGTTGAGTCCAAACATATTATTTACATCACTGAAGTTGAAGAACAATTCGTCTAGTATTTCTCCAGAAATCCGCAAAAATACCTAAAATTGAAAGTGTCTCATGTGATTTTGGCTATAGTATAATATCTGTCTTAATTTGTGAAAAATGTGCATTAAGTACAGAAAAATTCGTTCTATTTTATGAAAATTGCAGCTTGTAAAACGGATGGAATTTGAAAATATACTGAAAGTTGCTTCTGTGTGCATGGGACTCGAACCCAGGACCTTTTGGCTAAGAGACGAGTTATGTCACCGGATCACCACATAGAGTCGTAAGCACGACTCCGCGAATGGCAATCCTTTTTTTTTTTTTTTAACTAAGCAGTTTAGTTTTATGAAATGAAGCGATACCGAATTAAACGGAAAAAACGTTTAAGTGTGGTCATAGGAAAAAAACCCTCGCAACTTGCAAAAATTAACATTAAAGATAAGAACAATTAAGAGGGTAAGCAGCGTTTAAAAATGCGGTTTTGCTGGACATTCGCAAATTTATTTAAAAATTATATTATATATATATATATATATATTCCTTACAAATGTGTAGAAGTTTGATTAGGTTCAGAAATATATGTTCTATTTTGTGCGATTTGCAACTTATGAAATGGATGAAATTTGAAAAAATTGGATAACGGTTTCTGCGTGAAGAGGACTGAAACTCTGGACTTCTTGGCTGAGAGGCGTGTGATGTCACCGGGTCACTACACAGGGTCGGATGTGTGATTCCAGGCATGGTAACAGTGGCGTATGTTTTTATTGTTTTATGTGCAATTGAAAAATTAATTGGAAAGGTTGGCCCCAATAGTGGCGCTGTATTTCTAGAAAAGGCTGGGACAAAGTCCAGAAGTTATTGATACATCGTAAAAGTACATTGGAATAATAATGAAGTACATTGAAATAATAATGAAGTACATTGGAATAATAATGAAGTACATTGAAATAATAATGAAGTACATTGAAATAATAATGAAGTACATCGGAATAATAATGAAATACATTGGATTTAAAAACAAATTATTTTCTCATAGACCGCAGCACAAAATCATCTTTAAAGGCGCTTAAGCGCCCCCTCCTCAAATGAGTTTTGAATTGCTACGCTACTGCCCCTCCCAAATTACGGGTTTGTTATTTATTTATTTATTTTGACTTTTGGTTATTCACTTTTGATTAGTATCTACAAAATGTTTTAGGTTAAACCTTGTTTTTTGGAACTATTTTGTAGAGTTCACCCCAAATTTGAGGAGTTGTCTGTTACACGCGTAAAGGGGCCTCCATCTCGTACTGTGCCTATAGCCCCCATTTGTCTTACTCGGGCCTTACTGAAGTGTTACGCTAATTTTTAAGTACCGATCTTTTACTAATTGAAAGTAGAAAGTCTTGAGAATGTCATGGTTTTCGGAAATGAAATCGTGAAATAATGATACTCCTAGCGCGCAATACGAAGCGAATTTTTGGAAATAAGTCAATCCATGAATATGCAAAATCTTTAAACGTTTGGTTTTAATTAAAAACCACAAAATACTTTTCAGGCTTTACTTCTGAGAAAGGGTTTTTTCTCCAGTAGATAAAACGGTGGGTGGGATCATTGAAACTTGCTTCCGTTAGTAGCTGTCGTCAAAAAGTCGCGCCAGCTTGCTTCCTCCAATTTGCGGCGCCCAGATTTTTGGGTTGTTTCCTCGCGGAACCTCGTCTAAACTTGGATCGAAAAACAACAACTCAACATTCTAAATGCCGATTTCCTTGCCCTATTCGGCTAATTTTAACTAACAGCGGAACTTGCCATTCACCTGGTGATAAACGTGCAGTTAAATGAGTCAGATTTTTGAATACTTGCCTGGCCATTGTAGCACAGATGACAGTGATACTTGTGAATGTGAGGTGGATGTGTGACTAGCATTTCAGGGTAAAAGATTTAAATTTATAAAATTCACATTCCAAATAATGCACCCTATGTGCGTCCACGTTCATTTCCAAAATATGCACATATTTAAAAAAAAAAAGTGTTTCGTTGTTTCTAAATAGGCGATTTCAATTTGATTTAGTTTTATGTTTTAATTTACATACAAAAGGTTAAACACTGGTAAAATAGCAATGAAAAAGATCACCCTTCACCATCGTGGTAATCCTTTCCATTGGCTATTTTACCAGTGTTTAATCTTTTGCATGTAAATTTTTTCGTCTGGTACCCTGTATCTTATTTCTATTTATGTTTTAAATTTACGGATCATTTTAAAGTGGTGAGAGGGGTGGTAATAAATAGGGGAGGGAGAAAACAAGATTGGTTTTGTTTTTTTTCGTTGAGTGTTCAGTGGCAGACGCTTAAAATAATCGCATTGTTTCATTATTAGATCCAGCATTAAGGGATGAGTAAGTGCAAATCACACCTTGCTTCTCTTACCTGCCGTACCCTCTATGATATGTTTGCTAGGCCCTGCGGTGGTGCAGTGGTAACGCACTCGCCTAGTGTTCGACTCCCAACGGTTCTTAAATAGAACGCTTGCCGATAAACGGCGCACTGTAGTCTGGGGGTTGGTTCTCTAGACCTTAAGAGGTTCGTATTCCTCGGAAAACTGTAGGTCGTGGCGCAGGACGAACTTTGCTGTCCTTGCGCTATAAAATAAATAAGATATATTTGCTATATGCCCGGATAATGAGAATATAATTACGCTTACTTTATTAGTTATTCGAATGGTGTACGCACTTTTTTTTAATTGAATTCTAATTGTTTAAATATTAATTTTACACATTTCTATAACCTTTAAAATGAACGCTGCATGATCTTTCCTGTCCTTGCGCTATAAAGTAAAAACCCACAAATAAAGAAACCGTGCACACAAAAGGATTTTGGGGTTTTAACCCTCCCACCTCATGTGAAAAAAATAAATAAAATGAAATAAGATTCGTTATGAAAGTCTGTTTTTATAAAACCCTCCTATTATTACCACGTCATTCCGAAATACTATACACAGGCCTGCTAGAATAACATTTAACGCTATGGATGCGTTTCTAAAAAACGTAGAGCCACATACGAATCAACACTGTGCTAGGTTATTAACAAAGCATATGAAATGCCTACATGCTAAGCGGATTAAATATTTACCTTATAAGAAGTTTTAAATATTGTTTAAAATAAACTTTTGTGTATTTTTTTTTAATGTCAATTAGAAATCAAATATAATTTATGATGCAATTAGCCTTATGCTGCATGGCGTTCGGGGGTCTTAAGCGTGTAAGATTTATGGATATAGATTGTGAATTTTGAGTGAATATTTGGACTCTTTATTTTTATTCTGTATCAACTTTTCGTCCTCCCTCACACCAGGTCTTTTGAATAGATGAAATGTATGATTAAAGGAGGCTTTTTTTCCCCGCCTTAATAGCCACGCATGAATTGTTAGTTTCGGTTGGACATTCGGATCGGAAAGAAACAATCTTAAATTGTCTTTTTGGGAATTGTATTTTCTGAGAACACTTCATCTTGAGGGCGGTCCACGAAACGCCACTGATGACTTTAAATAATAATGCTGCAAAAGTTGGCCTGCACAGTCCCCTACGTCATTATGTAGCCACCAGTTTTTCTCGCGTAATAATAGGGAAGGTTTCCGCCCTGTTCGCCATATGGCTGGCACGAGAGGAAGAAATGGGAAAAGATCATTTAGAAAAAATAAAATTTCCCACTATTGTGTTTAGAAGCTTGATCTCCTTCTCCAATTCTCCAAATTTTAAATGGTAAAATCGTTCCTGTATTGCACGATGTCTATTAAAAAACAATAACTTTTATATCCATTATGAATTTAGAAGGACATAATATATGCACTATGTGTGTGCATATATTTAATTCATAAAAAAGAGTAAAGTAAAAAAAGTAAAGGTAGAGTTCGAACACTAATCAATGAATAAGGTTTTTATTCTCAATATCAATTTCTAACAATAGAGAACAGCAGTGTAGAGTTTTCAAAATTAGTGGGAAGGAGGGGGCCCCAAGTACATATTTTATACATTACAATATATGTAAAATTGCAATTTATTGGGGGTAGGTAGCTTGAGCCGATAAAATTATATGTCTATGATAGAGAGACATTATCCAAAGGACTTAAATACAAAAATAGTAGCAAACGCCTAATATATATAAGCAAATTTTTAAGAACCTTTTTTGACTCACGATGCGTTTAGAATTTTTTTCTATGTACCAAATTGGCGCGTAAATGCCCCTTGACACTAGAGTGCACAGAGGGTATTAATGGGGGTTGCAGACCCCCTTTGCGATGAAATTTTGCATATATATATATTATGTTGTAGCTCTGTAACCCCTCCTCCCTTATAAATTTTCTGCATACGCCTATGCCCCTGGATATCATTGAGTTTCGAGCGTGAAAAAATCAGAATCTAACATGTAGTCACACAGAAAAATATTCCTTTGACCAGCAACTTCGATAACCGATTGAAAATTAAGTGCGACCCCGAACTTTATATCGAATTGCAAAACGTTAACGTTTATTCTGAATGTTAACATTTTGCAATTCGATATAAAGTTCGGGCTAAAAAGCCAAGCTAAAGCTATCACCGTTTTTAATTAAATTTTAATTTATTAATTTACTGCGATTTTTGTGTCATTTGCGTTTCGTGCTATTCATCCTGAAGTTTGAATTTTTTGTTATATACTTCTTTAAATATTTTTTTCTTTTCTTTTTTTAAAAAATACGCTTTTTCTTATTTTTTATCTACACTTTTCTTCATTGGTATACTGGTTGCATAATATTTCAATTTTTTATGCTATTATACAGTAGCATAGGAAGGGAGGAGCTTGAGCCCTCTTCCTAGGAAACTAAATTCCAGACGACGCGTCGTCTGGAGTTTGCCACCGAATCGTCTGCCCACCGTCGCGACGGTGGGCAGAAAACGGCATACGTTCTACGATACCACTGAGAATCGAACTTCTACTAGTTATGGTAAGTCTCGGTCAGTCGTTGTATTCCTTTGATAGACGAATGCGTCACAACTACCTCATTGTAAGGAAGTGGACTTACATTTTTCCGAGGAATCCGAACCTCTTAGTTAGGGCCTACGAAACCACCTTCCGAATTTCAATGAGGAGTTAGTTGGTAAGCGTTCTATTTTTTTCATCTGGGAATCAAAACCGGATAACGGCAAGCTAGGATAACACATTATCACTAAGCCACTATGCAGAGCCCTGAGCAATAAATTATGTACATATTCGTATATGTACATTATTGTCTTATACTGTACATATGTCATTTTCATATTTGACCATTATCTATCCACTGCTGGATGAAGGTCCCTAAACCTTCTCTATATTTTTCTAACACCAACAATTCCTTGTTTCCATGTTATTCCCAGGGCTGTCCTGAAGAAAATTATTGAGAGTAAGCGGTGCTGTCTTAATTAAAGAGTATTGAAATTGCGGAGTTACTGGACTTGGTGACGTCACCGAGCCGCGCTGACTGACATTTGACTGGTCGTCTATCGTCTATCCAAGCCCAAGGTGGCAGTTGCCACTTTCATGAGTTTTTCATTCCTCTTCTGGTCATACGCAGGATATTATTTTGAGGCTTGGGGGAGTTCAGGATGTTTTTCCTCATTTGTTTCCATTCAAGTTTGTAAATGACTAGGGGAAAAAAAAAAAGGCTGAAGTTCGTTGAAAGTTGCCCCAAAAACCAGCAAATACGAAAACTTTTTTGAGACCTTGAGAGCACGCGCCGCGTACTCTGTATTTTTCAAAATTTCTTGAGAGTACGCGGCGCGTACAGCGCCTA
The DNA here is from genome assembly GCA_006491805.2 of Dysdera silvatica. Classification (NCBI taxonomy): domain Eukaryota; kingdom Metazoa; phylum Arthropoda; class Arachnida; order Araneae; family Dysderidae; genus Dysdera; species Dysdera silvatica. The sequence continues at coordinate 97,509,386 of QLNU02015360.1, forward strand.
CACTTTGGGGACAGTCCTGGTTATTCCAACCTATTTCCTTATTCCATTCATCCATCTAGTCTGAGAATATTGCCTTGGCCTTTGATGATCATTTGAGATCCAGTGGAAATTCGACTCTCAGTGGTATTGTAGAACGCGCACCGTTTTTCTGCCCACCGCTGCAACGGTGGGCAGAAGATCCGGTGGCAAACTACAGACGATTCATCGTCTGGAGTTTGGTTTTCTAGCAGCAGAAGTTCGGATTTCCCGTAAAACTGTTGATCTCGGAATAGTCTTTGCTGTCCTTGTACCGTAAAAACACAAATTTATTATTCAGCAAATATATCAGCAAATATATAGTAATTTAAAAAAAAAAGCAAGATTGTATAAATTGAAATAAAGTTATAAATGTACGTGGACAGACATAGACATCAAGGAGTGTTTCTTTATAAAATTCAGCAATTTGATTTCTTTTTTTCCAGCCGTACGATAGTGTAGAGGTAAGGTGGTTATCTACCTTGCAGGAAATTTGAGTATGAATCGTACTGGTATCAAATGCTTGCCATTTTTGCTATCGATTCGTGCTCCGGGGGTTTGATTCAGTAAGTTGTGTAATTTTGGATCCCTCGAAAAATTGCAGCTCCTGCTACAGTATGATCTTAGCTCTCTTTACTTACATCATAAAACATCAACAATTAAAATTTATTTATTTCAATTACAACCTTCCACTACCAGGCATTCGCCTTAGCTCGGGAAAAAAATTTAATCCGTAGGTTATTTCTCGATATCTTTTTAGTTTTCTCGAATTGACTTGTGTTAAGAATTAGATTACAATTAGAATCTATTAGTGTTTATCAACTGCTTTGAAATTCGGTTCACATTAAAAAAAGGTGAACCAATTTATTACTTTTGACCACTGCTGTTAAAGGCCGTAGGCTTTTAATTTATTCATTTATAGTTGATGTGTGATATTTGAATTTTTTTTTATATTTCTATTTTTAAAACAGCAAGTCCACAAATGACAAATATATATTTTAAGAAGAAAGGGGGCTTTAAGATTATATTTAAGACTTCCGTATTAAAAATGAACATTTGTGATAAAATTAAGACTTGGAGCGGTGGCGAAAGGATATATCCTCGAGTATATGTATGTGATGCTTTCTGAAACGTTGTCGCTTTTCTTCGTCATCTGCCTTTCTGTAGAAACAACGCTCCAACGTCAACGATGATTACACACCTTCGGCCTTCGAATGGACTCGCTGAGCTCTATTCTTACTAAAATTGGCGTTGTGTAAACTTCAAAATTTCGAAGGTCGTATTAAGCTGTCGATCCCATCTACAATGACTTATCATGCAATCGAGACATAAAATTACAAACATCCGTAAATATATTTTCTAGTACCAACTTTCTAACCACTGAACTTGCACCTCAGTGGTTATAAACGCTGCCTACTAAGATGGCATCGACCACCCAGTAACATGAGTGTGTGCAAATGTATCGTGGATCGGAGGTCCTGTTAAGTCATTAGTTCTGTCCCACATAACCAACAGCGCAGTCTTAGGACGTAAAACATGCAAAAATTAAAAAAAAAACGTACACATTAATATTTCGTTATATTCACTACGTTTAAGAACACGTATTTTGTGTATGTATTTATTATTTTTAATGTTATTAGCAGTCGTTCCCGATATTCTTATGTATATAAGACAATCAAATAATAATTAATCTCTCACCATTATCTCTGTACATGTGTTCTTGCACTGAGTGACATCAACTTGAAATATGTGAAAGACCAAATACTTAACTTTTTCTCAACGTCTGTTCATTCAGATATGTTGTGTATCTAAACAGCCTTTCATGCCTTTTGAATTATTGCAGTCTGCCGTTCGATGCAAGTGTTTTTGTGGGTGCTGAGTTCTTTTGGTTAACCGAGCATTTGATGTAATGTGAGGCTACTGTAGAGTATTATAGGGTCTACCGTGTAGTGTTTTTGTTTTTTTTTCCTCTTTTTCTGCCCATGCTTCCATTTTTTTTTTACTATCCGAGGCGGATATTTTTTTAACGACGTTGAACAATGGCGTGTATGAAGTGTCTGCTTGCCTCTTCTCTTGGAAATTTTGCTCCATGTTCTGGACTTACGTATCGTGTAGCTCTTTGAGCAAAGGAGATAGAGGGAAATAAAGGTATATTTTTATATTCTTGGTTCGAGGTTCATTTGTCCGCTACCCTCAATTCATCGCGAGGAGGCGTGTCTTTCGATTGTTGCTGTTGCATGTACTCCAGCCGGATGGTTTTTATTGTCCGCTGCGCATTCTCTAACTTAGTATTTGATCATTTGATGACTTTGAAGGAATATCCTAGCACTAGAACTGGACAACAGGCAGTAATTGTTTGAGTCGTGTTTCTCCTATTTAGCTTGATCTTCAGAATACCCCATAGTCATTGCTTGCTGACAGAAGGCTTGACTTTGACCTGATTGTGCTGTGGTTCTAGAGTCAAGATATCTTGTCTTTGTAGTAGTATTTTTAGTTAGAGTCGTAACCAGCAAGGAGACTGTGTCCCTCATTTTTTGTTTTTTTACAAAATCGTATACGACAATAGAAATTGTTATTTAATGTTAAAAATGAATTCAAAACGAATTTAAAGGGCAAATCGTGTGTACATGTTTTGTTTTATAAAATTTGAGTCTTCGTCTAGTCAATAGTAAGGGGAAAGGAAATTGTAAGTTTTAATATACCTCTACTAACAATGAAAGTGTTTTAAGTGCCAATTTCATCCAGATTTGAGACTTAGTAAGTTGGAAAGATCTATAGTTTTGACAAATAAATCCGTTGGAACCAGCGTGTAAAACGAATTTTTCGATTTTTTTATTCATTATTAAAAATATTTGACATAGTACCTTCATAGTATCTTTTCCCATTTTTCCCTGATTTGGGGCATGTAATAAAAATTTTATTAGGGCGACGTAATGTTTTTTGAACTGATGGATTACATTTTCCGACTGTTGACGTAAAAAGTAATTTCCCTTTCAGATTGCGGTCATAGACAGAATTGGCATGATCGTATACGAATGTGTGGCTGCAAATTTGGATTCAACAATTGATACTGTACACTTTTCACCCTTAATAGAAAGCTTGGATGAAGTACTTGGGATGTACTTTAATGAAGTCGCTTGGGATGAAGTACTGAAAACCACTCTGATCTACATTAAGCGCTTGCTCAGTATTACAGCCTGAAATAAAATTTCTTGTTTCTAAAACAAATTCAATAGCTTTGTTTTCATTAGTTTCAACATCATGAAGTGATCGGACAGTAGTATATTTCCTTACTTTTTGTGAAACGATTCGATTGGCTAATTTATTGATAAAGGATATTAGATATTTTAGATTTCATATTTAAATCTTTTGCAATGTTAGTGGCCCATATTTTTAAATTACTATCACGAACTGGTAAACTATGACTTTGAATACGATGAAATTTCGATTGTAACATTTCCTTTAGAGTTTTAAATTTATCTTTGCGTGTATCACATTTCGACACATCATTTTTGAAACCAGAAATTTGCTTCTGATCGCGGATACGTTTATGACGCTGCTATGTTTGCTAAAATTTACTGCTTTTACACCAGTCATAAAAATTAATTACAGCCTTCATTTGAGGTAAAGTAAAATTTTCTGTCTCGCATTTCTTATCAAATTTCGTCGCAGGATTTATTTCATCATCAATATTACAATAGTCATTTTCGTTTTTGAAATGCAATGTCACTTCCTCTTCAAATGCCGAGTTATTTAAAATAATTTCCTCAAATTTTGGCATGAAAATTTTACTTTGTAAGTACCGGTTCTCATTAATTGTCGTAGGATTAAGTTAATATTTCTCGATTGCCAAATTTAAAAGTGACTGAAAATTATTAATAACGTCTTGGATTTTTCTTATATGTAAATAATGTTTTCAAATCATGGTATAATATATGTGAAGAGTATTGCTTTCCAGTACGAAAAAAAAAATTACACCTTCATTAAATGCGATGCCTAATCCGTATGAAAAGGGAAAATATCTTCCACATTAATACTGCAACTTCGTTACTTCAAAATGCCAAGTTAATCCGCCAAAATGAAGGATTACAACCCCCATTCATTAGCGCCAAACATTCGATTACGCCAGTAAGTGCGCCAATCCAAATATTTTTAATAATGAATAAGAAATCAAAAAATGTGTTTTACACGCTGGTTCCAATGGATTTATTTATCAAAAATGTAGATCTTTCCAATTTTCTAAGTCTCCAATCTGGGTGCAATTGGCACTTAAAACACTTCCATTTAAGTTCTCAATTCAAAATTGTTGTCAAAATGTATTCATTAATGATAAACGAATTAATCTGATTTCATTGCTAAAATGATTTGTTTACATAAACTATTTTAAACATTAATTATATATTCCATATGCATTGTTTATTCTAAATTCCAATCGAAAATGCACAGTACTAAGAATTAACTAACTTCATTAAAACATTTTATGTCCATATTGAGTTTATATTATAAATGATATTTAATTTTCACAGATATTTAATGTTAATGTAAATATTAATGGAACAATCAAGAGATCAACGAAGCTTCCAACCTTCCTCCTACGCCTTTAACCCCCCAGTAGCCTCCCCGTAAAAGTGGCCCTATCTTTAGTTAATTATAGGTTTCAAATTTTCCCACTTTCCGCTCTTACTTATTCCTTCAATTAAATTTCTGCCAGTTCTATACTTTTAATGCTATTTTGTAATCTGTACCTCTCTCTAACCCTAATTTAACGTTCATATTTCGGGAAAATTTCTGTTACTGGGTCAGGTGGCGCAGATGAAGAATAGTCACTGTATGCAGCTTAATGTCATCCATGTATATTAAATGCGATAATTTGGGCAAGTTTCCCTTGGCGTTCTTGAACGTATCTATGGTTGTTATCATGGTGTCATCCATAGTTTCTATAGTTATGTCATAGTTATTAAGTTGAGATGATATTTTGCAAAAAAAAAGTACAAAAGAAACTTAAAGGGATGTGATAATGGAATAAGTATATGAAACCAATCTGTCCAACCCGTCTAAATCGGAGTCAAATGCGCCAAATATCCATCAAGAATAGTTGATTTTTCATATGAATTTTTGACGTTTCGAATTAGCTGACGCATTTTTTTTAACCGTTAACCTTTATAATCTTGTTGACTTTAAAGGTGGTTTTTCTTATATACAGTGCGATTAAAAAAATGTCGAAACTTGCGTAAAAAAATTTCATATGATTTATCAGAAAAATAACTATATTCTTCATAAAGGACTTACACACTATCGATTCCCATAGGTCTCATCTCAAAGTGCGTTTGTCAGCGCAAAGGGTTCTCTTTGAGTACGGGGTGTGGTATGAATAATAAATAATTTGTAGCGGCATGGAATACACTTTTAATACTGAGCTCAATTTTTTTTTTTTTAAATTTCATTAAGTTTACGCATATGTGTATAACGCGCATCATCCAAAACCTTCAATTCGCTTTTCTCTAGGCCTCTTCTTAAAGCTCTGATTATGTCTTAATAAACTTCTTCAGTAGATTACGCTAATGTCTTCAAACGAAATTTTCAGTGAGAAAACCGGAGAAAAAATTTCTTAGGTATACGTTGAAAATATTAAAAATATTGGTCACAATTTTAGGCTATTACACACATATATGCACGTTATTCATAAAAAGAAGCTCAGTTCTAAGCGAAGATTCCGACAAATGCCGATAGAGATACAGTCGGTCTCAGCGAGCCACAGATAATCGAATACCCCGCTTTTATAAGAATAAAATTTATTAGAACCAAAATTTTTTATTACAATGGGATTAGTGTTAAGTTTCTCCTCTTTAACAAGTAATCTTTGCAGATAATTCTCGGATAAGCGAATAAAGACGACAATCTTAGCATAAAAAACAGTTCTCAAACAAGAAAAAAGTATTAAAATGAGAATTTGTCTTTGAAAACGTACCCCATCTCTCCCCATCCGTAGTTGAACATTTTTCAAGATCTCCATATTGTGTGTATAGAAACGTCACGATACTACCAATATGGGTAGGTATCGGTATCGATATCAGTTATAATATCGCAGTATTGAAACAAATATCGGAGTATCAGTATTCCATATTCTGACTAACGACCCTTGGTATACATATAATGTCCTGTGTTATTTAGCCTTGCGCAAATTCACAGTGATCAGTAAAACCACAGCCGCTTTTTCTAATGATCAACAGTAACCATTACTACCAGCGAGTGACCACCGCCCACTCAGACTCAGGTAGTCATTAGTGTTTCCAGGATGTTCTCATAATATCTATTGTGGGTCTGGGATTCTTCCAAACGCCGAATTTCGCAGCAACAAATGGCGCACAAGTGATACTCCAATTATAAACTCAAATCTTCCGAAACTGTGGAAGCGCTTTTAGTGTACGATGATGTTTTGTGTGTGGGCCTTCGTTTTGTGTTACATTTCTTTTCATTCTTCAATTATGTTGCTGAAAATAGAAGGTTCCAACAAATAAGAGTAGGCCTTTAATAAATAGGTGCGGAGTTTTTGCAGAATCCAAATTCACGTAACCTTCAGTGAACAATACAAAATGTTATTCACTTTAGTCGTAAGAAGATACCAATGTTAAGTCTCAATTGATAAGCAAAACGAACCTCATTATTTCTGTTTAACATTTTAAACACATTGTTGATCTGTCGAAAATTTTAAAATGTTTCCATGGCTTTCATGTTATTTTAATTCGGATATTTTAAATAAAAAGCAATATACAGAAAAACTTCTGTTAACAGTCACCCTGCTTTTACGGTCAGATAAAATTTCTCCGGCAACAAAATTCCTTCAAAATAATACCTATCCTTTACGGTCACCTTTCCGTTGCGGACAAATTTTTCTGTCCCTCGAGTGTCCACTAATGAGGAACTTTACTGTATATAAAAAAATATTACTATGTATATACAGGGTTCCTAGGAGAGTCGGAATGCGACAATAACTTTTGAACCAAGACAGATATTGCAAAGAAAGTTAGATATTAGTTAATAAAATGACTATGTACTATCAGACGAGATGAACAGCAGCGCTCCTGATGGCGAATTGAGGAAGTTAAAAATTTTTTTCTCGAAAAATAATAAAGATAGAGAAATATTTTCAATTAGAAAGTTGTAGAGCATCTTTCAGTTAGTAAGCAAAACATACGGCTTACATGCACTATGTACACGTACTGCCACAAAGTAAGGTGTTCCGAATGTTTCAGAAACTTTTGTTAGAGAATACTGTAATAATTTGTGTATTTGCGTCAATAACAATTTGCATATTTACGTCACAGTATGACGTAGTTATTTTTTCTGCGGCCCTGTATCAGGTCCCATATTTTTTTTGATTGCAGTTTGTTCACTTCTTGTTGGGATGGTTCTTGCGTAAAGAGCAAGACAAACACGTTAATGTTTTTTTTTTTATCATTTAAAAGCTTGTAGTCCAATAAAGTTTCAAGATGAAAGAAACTAAGCAAGAAGTCTCTCATTCATTTTGTCATTTAAAGTTTCAATTAATTTTAAAAGACGTCTACTTCCAACATTTCAGTTAGTAAGGTAAGATTTACGGCTCACATGTAGTATGTACACACACACACACACACACACACACACACACACACACACACACACATATATATATTTTTTTTTGACACATATAGCATGATTCTTTTCTTCATTCATGCGCTTTTATTAACCAGAGCAAGTATATTTAATGTTACTATCTACAGGGTAATTTAGTTTGATCAATTTCAAACCACTCTGACACCTCTTGCTTCTCGAAAACGACGGCTGGCAAATACCATCTCTATCAAATCTCGAACTTATGTTAACATTAAAAGTCAAGGCAAGAAAGTTGGCGATGAGGACACGTTTCTGAGCTTTCTACGGTCCGAGAACGAATGACTGGGAGGTGCTTTTACCCGATAAGGAATAGGAAAGTCACTTAAAGTGAACTTTAGCGAATTTTGAGCACTTACGAAGACGTCGATATGTTTTTCGCTGAATAGTGTCCCAGACGAAGGGGCCACGGATATGATAACACAGGCGCTGGACCTTTTAGCGCGCCCTATCTTAGTTAAGGTTCTGTTCAAGACCCTAGGGCTCAGTCATCTACTTTTCCCCTACACTCAAGGGGACTATGCCTGATCCAGGTGTGATAAGACGGTCCCTGTATTTTTCGCTAGAAAAGGGGCCCCCTTCTTGGACTATCTGTTGTCTGTGTAGCATGACTGATCTTATTTTAAGTTCTTCCATTTGGTATAGTGAAAGGGGGTTGTTACCAAAAGGACTACGACATCGTCATACTTCCTGAATTTTCAAATACGTTATAAATATAATAACACCATGGCCATTCAATTACCACGAATTCGTATTCAGAAACTGGCATAAACAATATAATTTCTACCGCTTTCTCATCACTTGCGTTGATTTTAAAACTTAGTATTAAGTACATTATTTATTATATATTTATTACCTTAAGTACAAAAAAAAAAAAAATTGAACTTGCAAATTATCAAATTTGGCTTCGAAATAGCTTCCTAACTATTATGCATTATCCATAATTCCGTTGACGATTAAATACTTTACTATGTATAGTAATTGCATTACCGAGAACATATGTCACATCTATGAAATCATAAATAGAAATATTAAAAGTGAATATAAATAAAATGGAACAAAATATTTTTGATAAATTTGTTATTTTATTTTTACTTTAATTTTATAGCATTATATGATTATAGGCAAAAAGGGGTCAAAAAATAGCATTCATTTTCATCCCATTTCAAAGGCTAATAATGTTATATGTTGTTACGTGCGTTTTCTAGGTGTAATCTTGCTACTTTAGTATTGGCCTTTAATACATATATTCTTCCCTCATTGGAATTTGCATCTCCAGTGTGGAATCCACATGAACTTAGGCATATTAGGATCATTGAATTTCCTCTTAGAAGATCTGCTAAGCTTTTACCTGTATTGAGGAGTCTTTCTTATAGTGACCGTTTGGCTTTATGAGGGGACCAGTCTTGTGAGTGGCGTCGACTTGTAATTGATTTGAAGCTATTCTATAAATTGATCCGCGATATGATATATTCTGATCACGACCGACCTCTGATAGCTATGGCCTCTCCTCGGGTTTCAAGGGGCTATCCTTAAAGGGTCGTTATTCCAACTGTAAGGTTAAATTTCCGTTTTTATTTTTATATAAATAGTTGGGCGCATTTGGAATATGTTGCCCGCTGAACTTGTATGTTTTGCTAGCTACCGTGGATTTGTATCTGCTTTGGATATGACTGATTTGTCTCGATTTTTACATTGTTTTCCTTTTTAGGATTTTTAGGTAGGATTTTTATTGTGTACTATTCTTCATGTACTTTTGTTCTATCTTGTGATTTTGATTTATTAATCGATTTTACTCTCAGTATAAGTGTTTGTATCCATCTGAGTTTTAATAAATTTTTATGATTTAAAAGAAAATATTTGTCAGTGAAAAATAAAAATCAAATTAGTGAATTAAGTTTTAAATGAGGATGATTTTTTTTATATAAATTTTGATTATTTGGGCTTTTGTTTATTTTCACGTTCTCCCTTCAATATAAACGCGCGGCTTTTTGAATAAGTGAAATATGTGGTTAATGTGTTTTATTAATAGAATTATGCACAAATTGGGAGATTATTAATAGTAATTGAGTTGCGAAAGCACTTTTAGAGGAAAATGTAATAGCACCCATTTTTCTTTCACAGAGAGTGACACCTCGCTTCAGTCTTAAACGCTCGGGTAAGTATTACATATTTCATTTAAAAATAGAAGGCAGTCAATAATATATATTTAGACAATTAAGGTTCTTACTCACATTTCAAATATTTTATAAAAATATTATTGCATCAAATATGTTAATATAAAAGCTCATTTATAGCCTGGTAAAAGTCAATTTTGCTTCCACAAAGAATGTCAATTTCCTCTTATTTCCTAAAGGGCAGCAACTGACAAATATCGGACAAGGGAATGGCAGTTTTAAGATGGTCCCTCTACCTCTACTTTCCTAAAAGTTCTGTCCCCCTTTTTTTATCGGAAGAGTAGATAGGCAACAGTGGTATGCTTTCTGAGCACTCTAATTGACTTTTCTGATGACTCGAGGTCGAAAAGGATGCAAGGAAACTGTAATTGAACATTCGAATAGGAGATTTCTGAAATGCGAATTCGCGTTTTAAAGAAAAACTCCAAAGCTTCTGTATATCTCATATTCAGTGGCGTTAATTTGCATTTAATTTAAAATAAAGGTGAACACAACCAGCAACTCATAACGCTTATGTTATAAAGATACGTTAAAAGAAAAAATCCCACTGAATGTGACCTGATGAAATTGCAAACTCTGGGTAAGTTTCAACAAAGAAAAGTTAGATGAGCAGCTTTTTGAAGGTGCGCGAGGAAATATTACCGCCTCTTGCATATCATAAAAAATGGTTTGGTGTAGCACACCAATGTGTTTGAAAACAGTTGATAAGATAATGATAATTCTTTGGCTATTCTACATGCAAATCAATTTACAAAACATCCATGCGAAATAAACTTTGATTTTTGACTTCAAAGATTGACATTTGTTTGTAAATTTTGTCGGCTATCCGTTATAAATCCAGACTTTCTCTTTCAGTGGAGTAAGATATCCCTATTTCCATGTGATGAGATCAGGTTCGTTTACAGTAGTGTGTTTCAAATTTGCTGAAAATATTTTACCGTTCCACATTGATTATAGTTAGTAGATTAACATGCAGGTAGCTAAAATAAGTTGTTACTAATTTCAGTTCTGTGGTGTAAACGAGGTTCACAGTAAATATGTATCGTGGGTCAGCCTACGAAATCAACGTAGAGTTCTCAAAATTATTGGGGGGGCCCAAGCACATTTTATGTACGTTTATACATTACAGTATATGTAAAATCGCAATTTATTTCAGATTATTGGGGGACTCGGACCCCATGTGCCCATATAACTTTACGCCCCACGATATCAAAAACGATTTCCAACATACCTAATATTTAAATAAGACGATTAACTAGGGCAGAGTAGACAATTAGGGTAGATTTCAACTGATCGTAAGCCTTACTAATTGTAATATCGAATTATTGCTAAAACAATGGGCTGATAAAAGGGTATTAAAAATATCCAATTTCTAAAACTATATAATATTTTATATGAAATTCTAATAGAAAAATGTATTTTTATATAATGTGATACTATTACAGTTTTCTATGTCTTGTTAAATATCTTGATTTGAAAATATAATTGAATGAAGGTAGATACGATATTAAATGCTTATCAAATTCCGTTCATTTGCATATTTTTAAGGAAAATTAATTGAAGAAGCAGAAATACTTATACGTATATAAAATGAAAATAAAAATTAGCACTTCAGCGATTTCCTTGATTAATTATTTATATAATCATTAATATAGATTAATTTATAATTTAGAAAGGATTTTATGTTATTTTATATGTGACATGCTTCAATCTTTTAAGAGGTGATAAGCAATGACAATGAAGAGTGGAGCTTTTAAAGCTGGCGTTTGAAATTTACGTAAACACACTTAGCTGTCGTTTACACTCGTCCATACATGCTTTGGGCTTCAATTTCCCTGCAATGTTATCCGTATTCCCTTTTTCCCTTAGATAACAACAAAGTGCTCTAAAAGCAGTTTATTTCTCTTCTATCCACTTTTAACTTTTCGTATGTTAGTGTTTTTCATTCCGAAGCTTAAAGTTATTCTTTATGACTTCATAAGTTTTTTTTTTATACGCGAGCTACATAAATTGCAAATTTATAACCGTCATATCAAAGTGCTACTTACTATCTGTTATTCCTGTGTTACTCATCTCACCCTTTATATCTAGTAATACCTATTTCTAATAATATAAGGCAATAAGGTTGAAAGTTTAGGGTCCACGGCTTACTAAACTTCTAAATAAATTTCCGCGATGTCCCTGTAGAAAAAAAATTAATTGATTAATTAATAATGAACCTTAAGTTTTCCTTAAAAAATGTGAAAATGGCTATTTTTACACGCAGGTGTGTAAAGGCAAGGAGTGCGAGGAAAAAGTAAAATAGAATAAAAAGCATCCAACTCATTATAATGGTGCGAGATTCAAATTAAGCCAAATTCTATGGCCCCAATAACATAGGGATTTCTCATGAAATTATAAAAAATTTTTTATATAATAAGAAAAACGATATTTGCACACTTGCATCATGTCGCATAAATAGGAGTGGAAAGCAAATACTACAAAATGTTTTTAATCACTCGATTATTTTTACAATAAGCATACATACGTGCATTTACTTTTTTAATAATTGCAAGAAATAAATTCATAAAATAAAAACCTATTTTTCATGCAAAAAATAGTATTCGCACAGAAAAACTAAAAAAAGAAATTTCCAAAAGTAAAAATTTTACTAGCAGTTAGTATGCAATCCTTTTGCTTCAATTAAAGCTTGTAATTGCATGGGCATTGGTTTTGCTAATTATTTAATTATTTCTGCACTAATTTTCAACCATTCTTCAGTAAGAGTTTTCCTAGATATTGTTTTGCTGGGAATTTTTATTTTTTCTTACTTGGAAATCTAAAAAATGCCACAAGTTCTCAATGGGATTGAGATCTGAAGATCGTGAAGGGTATATTCAGCAATTTTTTCGCATTTGAAAGCAACCTTGTTTTGTGGTTAGCATATATTCTTCATCGTTGTCCTGTTGAAATAGAATGAATCCCCAATTCCCAATTTCAATATAATATCCAATAAATTACCTTGCAATATCTTAATATGACGTCTAGCATTCACATTACCTTCAATAAAAGCCACAGTGCCAACTCTATTTGAAGCCATGCATACACCCCCCTCCCTCCCACACAAATCAGCTCATGGCCATCGCTGTGTTTTACAATATGGTCTTTGTTTTTCTTTGTTTCAAGGGAAGTATTTGTCTTTCTCCACACATGTTTTTTCCATCCAAACTAATAATACTAAACTTACTTTCTTCGAAAAATGTCACCTTTTTCCGGAACTCTGAGGTTCTTTTTGGCATACGCTTTGCCAAACTTGTCTTGTCCGCCTCTTTGTTCCACGGATGTAAGGTTTGTTCTTGGATCTTCTAACTCGAATATGTGCATCGTGAAGAATATTTCAAATAGTTTGAAAACTTACTATTGTTCTCTATGCTGAAGCGACATCAATAGCTAATTCTCGACCACATACCAGATCTCAATCTATTCTTCAAAATAATACTCTTTTTCATTTTTTACTACGTACCGAACACTAAAGAAGTTCAAAATTATATTCTTACCCATAACGCGATAACAAAACAGTCACAAAAAATATAATTCCCACATTGCAATAGAAAACTTGTAATTTTTTTTAGAGTCGCGACAGCAGAAACTAACTAAATTGCCGTCCCAAAGCTCTTATAACGTGTCTTTTAAAAAGTATAGGACTTTAATTTGTTGTAAATTTATATAGTATAATGTTTAACTGTCTTAAAACAGAACTTTGGTAGGTGTGTAAATACTTTTTTGGCATGAAAAATAGGTTTTTATTTTTTTTTATAAATTTATTTCTTGCAGTTATTAAAAAAAAAATACACGCATGGATATTTTTACTGGTAAATATAATATTTTTGTTTAAAGTAGAATTCGTGTCGTTCACTTCAATGTACCAGTTTAAATGCACTGCTGTTTGTGTTTTTAAAATATTTGCAGCTTTATTTCTTATACACATATTTTTAAATTTAAAATAGCCACAATACATCATGATATTTTTACTACTTGCACGAGTTTTACGAGTACCAACAGTAAAGAAAAGGGGGTAGATAACTTTCAATAACCCACTGCAGCCCTTTGTTAACAAATCTACGGCGACGTTTTAAATTTATCTAACGCGCCATCTTGGCGTGCCAGCACATAGTGAAAATGACACCTTACTTCTATTCTCGTGAGCTCAAGATTCTATCACAGTGGCAGTGATGACGAACCCCAACGAGGCAAAAAAAGCCGTCTTCTTTTCTAAAATCTTAATTCAGAAGTTAATGTTTATCAAGACGTGAGCTAAACATAGATGCCTCGCAAAATTTATTAATCTCATTAAAATTAGCTCAAGCTTCCTTAAAGCATTTTTGATTTTGAAAGTTCTGGAAAATATTCTCAGCCGTCTAATTTTATTTAACACAACATACCACACTGTTTAGTTAGAGATTATTCTGTCATTGAAAAAGGATAGTTAATTAGCTAATCGGTATGGTTTTTATGGTGAAAGTATGGTTAATATGGTGATATGACAGAAAAGTCACGCTGCGCCATGGGTGCCCATATAGGAGGGTAATGGGGGGCTCGGGCCCCCCCTTCCCTAGCTGTTGTTTAAAAATTTGATTTGCACGATTCTGTAATGTATTTGCTATCAAAACTTTTACAGTCATACTTTAAAATAAGGTACATTTAGATCATTACTAATTATCAAGCAGTGTCAATTATTTTTATATTATTTTAGTATCCTGTACATTTACAAAAATGTTTGACCACAGGTGTACTCAGAAAGTTTATAAGGGGGTTATAGGCTCAATGAGGGGGGGTGGCAGCTACAACTCACATATTCCTATGTTAAATATACAAAATTTCATTGCAATGAGAGGGGTTAGAACTCCCATCACCCCCTTGCGTACGCCAGTATGTTCGACAGCCCTGAAGGAAGCAATGATTTTTCTCACGCCCCCCCCCGTAGAACTTCTTATATGGGCGCCACTGTGCTGCGCCAAACGAGATATTTAAGAGAGAGAGAGAGAGAAGAATGGGGAGCTTATTATCATTATTTTTTTTAAGGCAGCTTAATTTATTTGGTAATTGGCCTATTTTGAAAAGCTCGTATACGAAGAAAACGGCAGCGTTTCCCGTGATTTAGCGATTATGATAACCTGGTCCAAGCACAATCGTCACCGGTTCAACTCCAGCTCGGGATGATGCTTTTTTTTTTCTGCATTGACAGTGAAAGTAATTTAAACTTTTGTTATAATTAAACTATCGCTAACAGCAGTTTTAATTTAAATGTTAATTATTGCATATCAATTAATTGATAATAACCTCCATCTGTAGAATTTTTATTATTAGAAAGCAAAATAAAGCGCAGTTCTTTTTCTTATAAATCAAATAAGGTGGGAGTTTCGATTTAAAAGGAACCAAACTCTTTGAAAAACGCCCAGAACACTTTTCAGTTTAATAATTAAAATTTATTTTGTGTCTGGTTACTTTTACTTTCTCGTATTAAAAATTTGGTAATAATAGCTTGAATTTATGTACATAACTATACTATATTTTGATTAATACGATTAATTTGTATGAATAAATGATCAATGTGCATCTCTCATCATCTGGCAGACAAAAATGTGTAAGTGTGTGGGCTCCCGCAATAGAAATGCTAGTTCCCTTCGCGGGCTTTCTTAACTGTTGCCACTTAGAAACGCAAAAAGACTTAAACGTACAATTTCTAAAATTGGCAAAATGCCAATTTCCATTTACATGTTTTCTAAATGTACATAATTTTACTTTCCGTATCTGGCAACAAATATATTGTATAATTATAATTTCACTTTTTATATTTGGCAACAGTACGTGTAATTGTTTTCCGAATTCTAAAATCAAATCAGTCTTCCGTTTACCATTGAAGTGTGCACACGTCATTCTCGGAGGCTCCGCCAAAACGGCGTACTAAATTCTTTTAACGATGTGTTCCAGTGAATTAATTTATTTATTGGCGTCTATTATTGAATTAACCTAAACATTTTAAGCAGTAATAAATATTAGTTCAACTGAATTGAATTACTACATTACTTCAATACTTATTTCTGCAAGTGAACTCGTTTTCTAATAGAGGAAATAGAACATCTGTAGGAGTTACTCAATGATAAAATTACATGAAACCTCAGGTGCCAGATTGGGCTACAAGTAGCGCACTGGGCGATGTTTTAAGTGCCCTCGCTACAAAAATTTCGAATTCGGCGACACGCTACTTATTGGGATACTTTTAATTACCTTCAGGCTATAAATCTGAAAAATACGCTACTTTTTTATTTTCATATATAAAATCACAAAATATTATTAGTATTACATAATACAATAAAAATTTTGTTTGTTGAACATTTCTATTCGCAGTGAACGATAGTTTTATTAAAACATAACATGTTCGATACTCGTTCAATTCCTATGAGATCTCTGTGGTTCAATTCTTGTTTTGGTACTTTCAATCACAGTGATCTTACATGTACTAGAGTGGACGTCACGTGACTTCGAAACTCGTTTAACATTGCAGTTCTGTGCAAACCTTCGAGCATATATACGCTATATACGTATACTCCAAGGTGCAAACCGTAGATCCATATCATTGAGGTCAATTTTTCTATTTTCCTGTGTTACAGTACGTAATTATAATCAAGAGCGGATACAGGGCAGAGGTCACAGGGGTCATGACCCCCAAAATATATTTTTTCACTGTAAAAAATTCCAACTTTCATGATAAATGAAGGGTGTTATTCCAAGACCATGGCAAATTTTGTCCTTGACCCCGCTTCCCCCAAAATGAAAGTCTGTATCCGCTCTTGATTATAATTATGCGTGCTTGTTTAAGTGTAGATTGTACACTTCGGGATACTGTGGAAAATCGTTAACGTGGCAGTACTTTCCACAGTTAAACTAATGATTTTAGTTTAACTTGCATTCCATTCAATTTTCGTTCAGCAATGCAAGCACTATAAAAACGATTATGCTGACTTGCTTATGTAAGTATATCTGTTAGGCTCAAACATCGAAAACGCTCAATAAGCGAAAAAAGACCACAACGCATTGTGGCCGTTTCAAAAATGCCAAATCCAAGGGTTAAAAAAAAATCAATCTCAAGACATGTCAGGGGCGTATAGGGGGACGAGCCAAAGCCCCATCCTTTTTCTAGGCTGCTATTGGAAATACGACTACAATATTCCGTATTCAGAGAGGGCACTTGGGATGTCGCATGTCAGGGCCGTATCGGCGGAAACAGGAGTCCCATCCTTTTTCTAGGCTGTTATTGGAGTTGTTACTAGTTGCAAAATAATTCATTTTTATGTTTGGGCTACAAATAGTTCAAATCCGCTACTTTTGGAGCACAGTTTGCTACTTTTTAATCTTCAGATCTGGCAACACTGCGTGAAACAATTATATTGCAAAATACATCGTATATGTGTGCTGCTGATTAAATGAATTCTTATCTAGATACAGTTCTCGGGCCCATACTGTCATACCACACTTTGAGATCCAAGTCACTGTAGTTTTACGATGACGCTAATTATTTTCCCTTTTAATTTGTAGATTCATGTTGTTTAAGGCGATCACATGTGTATAAGTGATTTAAATAAAACTTTCCAATTAAACTAAGAAAGGAGAGAGAGAGAGAGAGACGGAAAAAAAGATTAAAGAAAAGCTATTGAAGGGACGTTGAAGGGAATGACGAAACTTTTGGATCATCTAAGTTTACATCAAACACTAAACTCTCTACCCTTCGATGATCGAGTAGGTCAGTAAGCGGACGTTGAAGTTGGCTGAGAATTTTAAAGATTGTTGGTATTTTACGAAAAGAAAGTATCTAGTGAAGTTCGAAGAATATAATAGATTGTCTTCCCCTTTCTCCACATATTTCTCCATAGTAGTATATTGGTGTAAACAGTTGAAAATTTACAGTTAAACATGAAAACTGTGAAACATCGCGACGCCTTTAACTGAAGACCGTGAGGCCCCAAGGTAAGCTTCGACCTTTTTCAGTCCAAGGGCCAATTTTGCTTATTCTTGTAGGACGCGGGCCGCACTACTGTATCAGCAATATTAGGACTGAAAAAATGTGGCCCAAGTGGTTGCTTCCCCCCCCCGGATTAGCCTGTTCGATATTTTTTTCCTCATGCCTCCAGCGCCATGCAAAAGCGCCAGATAAAACTCAGGTCAGCTGCTCAAGTGCATAGATGATTAGGACATCGCATTTTGCGCTTCTCATGCACTGGTTGTCACTATTTGTGCATGCTGGACGGTTTTAGAACTAGTACTGTGAGTGGTTTGCGACCCTAGGTTCTATGACAAATATTGTTCGTCTAGGTGTACCCTACCCCTCCTAGATGTTTGCAACCCTGGTGCTCAGACACCCTGTACATATTACAATGTAAAATACGTATGGAAGCAAAATACATTTACAATTCGTTTAGTTATGAATATGTAAAGCGAAATCAAACCTTTTAGTGAGATTTTTGTCACTGCTTATTTTTAACAATCCAATCAATATCAGGTCTTATTTTTGATATTGCAACCCTAACTTTGTATTTTATCGTCATTTTTGGAAACAGCTATTTACAGACGCAGTGGCTTACGCAGGGGGGTTGATGGGGGTTGTAATTCCTACTGCAACGAAATCTTATGTATATACATATGAACATATGGAGTTGTAGTTCTGTAAACGCTCCCCATTGTAAGCCTGTAACCCTCCCCTTATGAACTTTCTGCTTACGCTTATACGCAGTGCCATATTTCCCAATAGGCTATACTAGGCTATAGATTAGAGCGACAAAATTTTGTGTATTGAGTCTGATATAACAAAATCAATACCATATGATATAATCAGATGTTTTGCCGAGAAGAAAGCTAGACGTCATGCTTTCCATTTAAATACCAGTGTTCGATAGGCTTTTATTTTTTGCTAAAATTAAAATTTATTTCAATAAAATTGAATTTGATTTATTATATACCAAGAAGAGATAATACTTCAATATAAGTTAATATTGTTTAATGTTTATGTTTCAGTTTATGAGTTTGTTTTTCAACATATTTATTGTCAATACAAAAGTTTTTGGCGTATATTGAATGTAACAATTTTTATGTTCCTACCACTGATTGGGAGGGGCCGCCGGAAAGTAAGGGGGGGGGGGCAAAAAGTAATCTTGGGGAGGCAAAAATAGCCTAGGGGTGGCAAAATGGTAAATCCGCCCATGCTTATATACGCAGATATAAGTACTCCCGAATAGTAACGCTCTCAAAGTATGCAGTCAGATGGTTGCAAAAATGTTCTTATCGACATTTTTAGAACAGCATTCAATGAGTCCTAAATTGAAATTTTTCTTTAAATCACTGTTGCACTGCAAATCAATAAAACTACTCCTAATGCCCATATACGCTAGAAAACTAAAGTAAAACACGACTGAGGGAAAAATAGAGTGTTACTTTAGTTCTTTAGTGTTTTAAGATATTTATTACGAAATATGAAAATGCCAACAGAATAAAATACATATATTTCAGACTCAGAGGGAGCAGGACAACAAGAACAACAAAAATCAACGTACTTCTGACCTTTATTTTCTTTCAGCTTTTAAGTTTTGGTCATTCCTCCACCACCTACAAAGCCATGTCAATTTCGTGTTCATATTTAGTCAGTTCAACACTATATTTCATGAAGGTGAACACTCTCTTCAGTTGTTGTTGTTTTTTTTTAAAAGAAAGAATCTATTTTTTTTTTTAATTACGTTCATGAAGGCATGTTTTCTTTCATGAAATAAAAGAAACGGAAACTTAACTGATACTATAGATTAGCAACTAAATTCGCGTATTATTATAAAAAAAACGAATAAAAAATAATAATAAAGGAGGTATAAAATACAAATCTTTTATTGTACTTAAGAAATTTATGTAGTATGTAAATAGATATTGTGAAGTGTCCTGAATTTACAGGAATTCGAATTCCTATATTATCCCTTGTTAGAGAACGAGTTGTTTCTTATTAAGTATTAAGAGCTAAAAAAACATAATCACACGTCAGGATACTGAACCAACTAATTCTTGTTCAATGAGTAAAATTAATATGAACTCAATACACGTGACAAAGTAAAACGTACAGTGGCGGCTGGTATGTTATTCAAATGGGGGTTCACCAGTGGCAGAGCTAGTACCTTTGTTCCCCGGGCAAACCAAGATTCTGGTGCCCCTCTGGCACGGCGCCCGCCCCTTCATTGGTCTCCCTACCAACAATCAAGGCCATGTGCACATCCTGCCCCTTCTAGTTGCGGCCCTGGGTTTACAATACATAAATCACGGAAACAAATTTTCACAGGTCAACAAAACCTACAGATTAAAATATATTGTGTTCTTGGCATAAGATTGAACGAACTTGTAATGCAACTTAAAAAATGCACTGTCAAGCTGTTGAAGAATACCAAGCAAACAGAATTCTAATGTGGAGTTTAAATGTGACTGCGAGTATTCATGCTAATTTAGTTTTGGAGTTATATGTGACAAATCAGCCACACTGTACTTCACCCAACTGAAATCACCACTTCGTTTTGCAAACAGGAGACAGTAAAAACAAAATAGCCTGTTTGTTAATTCACATCCACAAATCCATAAATTTTTCTCATATAACTAATATAGTTTTTGATTTTGTCACCTGGATAAGGTCAAGCCTAGTGTTTACAGTTTTATTTCTATTTTGATTTCCAGAGAAATTTTCCGTTGAAAAATGTAAGTGTTTCAGCTCCGAGACACCTATTTTGCTAAACGTCATTTTAACTATTAACACATAATAATAGTAGATGATAAATTGTTTTGTATATATGAGATATTATTACCATTCACAGGGTTAACACAATTGCCAAATGGTCGGCACACAGAGCCATCGGGGCGTATGTTTTATAAATTGCTCGCAAAAGAAAGAATGATTTCAATTTGCCTGGTGCCGTGGTGCATGGACCATAATATGTTTTAAAATAATATCGCACACACAATAATAAAACTAACCATACTAATTAAACTAACCGAATGTACCAAAGTAGCAAACAAGTTGAGAGCCCTGGTGAAAAAAAAACCAACCCTCAATGAAGGCAATTGCATTCTATCTTGCGCACAACGAAAATGTGCGAACGGTAGCGCCGTAAGCGGCAAGTATCCCACACTCCCTCACCGTGTTTGGCGCAGTATAGCCCAGATGCTCTTGCGCCATAAAAAAGCCAAACAATCAATCAATCAACCCCACACTCCCACCCTCCAATGCCTTCCATGCTAAACTGCTTTTCAAGGACAGTTTTTCGATTCGCACGTGCTACTCGCATACTCCTTGCATCCCGGTTAATAAAGTCACCAACCAAATAAAGTAATAATTGACTTACACGTAATAAATTTCGTATTTTATACTATTACAGTTTCGTATTACGTGTTTGATATTTTCTTTTACTTTTTATATCCTATTTTTTCTAAATTTCCCTTCGAGGGTTCACATGCTCATGTGCACCAATGGACGAGCCGCCATCGAAAACGTATAAAATAAGAATTATTTGAAAAATTTATACGAACAATTTTCAATTGGCTGCTATTAAAACGATGAAGAAGTTTATTACAAAGATAGAAATTAGTTCCCGCCTGGAGTTTTCCAAAGTGAAGAAACAAATCACAGAGAAGACACAAAATACTTAGAAAGTCGTCTTTCTATACAGATGAGGTATAATGACGTTAGTGCATTGTTTGTCCTCCATACATTGCCAAAAAAAAACAAAAAACCGCAGAAAGAAAATAAGAAGTAGCAGGTAGAGGCAACGAAAATCTTTACCTATAATTTTAAGGGTTCTATTTCTTCTATGGCGCCGCAAATAGCCTCTAATGGACCCTCAAAAATTTTGAGAAAAAAAAAAATTAGACCCGTAATAGCCCCCTTTGCCGTCGGCGGTGCCTGTCTTTTTTCTGTCAGTTCGATAGAGCCTGAAAGTCTGTTGCTCGCTTCTAAATTTGGCTACTTTTGGCCCCACTGTGTACTTAGTTTGGCGTTGAGGGAAATATGCTTTCCTTTTTCATATTATTTAGCTCAATTGTTTTCTCTATAGTTTTTTCATGTATACAAAAAACGGCTTCGTCCCGATTCGTTGCAGAAAGTATTTTTCGGGCCAAATTGGTGTAGCGTTTTTTGATTTTTTAAAAAGATAACGAATGGAAAAATAGGCATTCGAAATTTTTAGTAGAGCAAACTGTTTATTAAATTAAATCGTTATAAGGGTCAAAATTCAATGCTTAAAATAATACGCCGAATCCAGTCCAAAAGTAAACGATTAAAAAATCCTTGATATTTTATTAAAGGCAAATAGAAACGTAAAATTGAAATAAATTTGAAATTAAAAAATATATATATTGATAGTATATTATTATATAGTGATATTTGCCTTTGTCAGATCATACGACCGACTATGTTTATAATGTAACAAGTGAAGGGAGGGTTTAAGGCTTTTACGAAATAGTTCAAGCTTAGTTCTTGGTACCTATACGTGGTTGAAAAATAAAAACACACGCTAGCCGTGGCGACTTGGCGGAATTTAACCCGCTCCTGGGGCAACGTTGGCGACGATAACCCAAGTTACTATACATCTTGTTCACATGCTAGTCCGGTTTTCAGTTATGTCCAGTGACAGCACGAGTCAACAAACTTGGATCGCGTGTTGGTGATCTTCTAGCCCTTCATCCCGCGCTTCCGAATTTCTGCTTCTATTTTTTTCAGTACACTTTTTTCAAAATGTGTACGATTCTATGCTTCTTAGCCTACATATTCTTCGCCATTCCAATTTATATACGAGGTAAGTCCCTTATTTCGCTCTTACATATTTTATTTTACGAGTGTCCTTCAAAACAGACACTGTCGGAATTTTTCTTGTTGACCTAGAAAAACGTGTTATGATTTAGGTTATGGCGTTTAATTACATAATGCGCCTGTTATGTGAGCACAGAGTTAACAAAGCTGATCGGATCAGTGGGGACTTTAAACCATAGCTTGAACCTTCTCCGTAGACAAATTGATACTATAAAAAATCAATCAAGTTATGGGATTTTTCTGTGTTTAAACTTTAGTTATCAGATAAAATACTTCTTTCAAAAGGTGATGCGCGCACTTAAGACGAAGGTTCCTAAAATATGGAAGGAACGCAATTTTTCTTTTTCTTATTTGGAATGCGTAACATCGCCGATTTCAATTATCACTTCCATACTTAGGAATAACTTTTATGTTTTAGATAAAATAATATTACAAGTACCATATAAGTTTCTTCACTCGAGAACGTTTCAACGATTCTTGTAAATTTATTGACCGTTGTGATAAATAATAATAGGTACCCTTCTGATGTAACAATTAATGGCCCATTCTACATCTCGACAGCTAAAATGCAAGTATTCATGGGGTATGTGGTATAAGACAAAGGTATCCATTTTCAAAGTATAATGTACACCAAATGTAGAGTTATATTATACATTGTGTAGTACTTTTGTTTACTGGCAAATCGTTAATTGCACCTGTGCTGTGTGCATAGTACCTTTCTTATATTTTATTTTGCTAAATGCTCTTTACATATAACAACCAACCATTGCAAAAATACGTAGACAAATACTATTTCTCTGTTTTTTTAAAAATGCACAAATTACGGAAGAGGAAATAAGCGCTAATTTTAATTCAAACTCTAAAGTTAGAAATCGTAGGGTTAGAGAGCGTGAGGAGATGTCAGAGCGAGAGCCAGCATTTTTTTTTTTTTTTAAGTAGACGAATGTTAGATTTTGAAAAGTATATCTAGGAGAATTTGTTTTTTAATTATCTAGATCATTTTGCATTTTTCTATAAACCTATGTAATTGGCTTCATATATTTGTATATATATATATTATACTGTTACGCAAAAAACAATTATTTATTTATATCTCATACAAATAAATGCAAGTTTCGTATTTCGATTTATGGTTCTGAATAATTCGATTATTGCTTAAAGGCGAGTTAACCTGCAACATTTGTTGCTCCAAGAAAACAAATATTGGAAGTGGATAAAGAGAAGGTCCACAAAACTGTTGCAGGACTTGAGAAAAGCTTGTGTTTAAAATGTTGGTTTCCTTGAAAATTTTATGTAGTATTTTCAAAAGTGGCTACAATTTTTGCCTGATTTTTCTGTGTTTTAATTGATTTTGAACAAAAGTGGAATTGTCAAAACGAAAGGATAAAGCTCAGTGTTACTTTTATCACAATCAGAAGAAAAAATATGCCGTTATCTTAAATTAGTTTTTAATTCTTGAGGAGAGATTACATAAAGGCACTGTACAAAAACATGGATTATGAAATGAAATCATACTGCTAATTAGTTTAAAGCGAACCTTAAAGTATCATAATTAGAAAACAAGCCTATTTTGTGTAAGACTTTACGGCGATGATATTGATTCGACATATACACAACAAGGGTTTATAAGTTATTTACATGTTCTAGATCACGTGGAACCTATTCTTTACACTCCTAAGATGTACAGAGCTCTTTGTCGGGAACCTGCATCCTATTTGCCCATATCTTCTGATTACATATATTAACCAACGGTAAAAATTAACCCTTTAAGTCAGCGTCTGTTCCGTTTTTCGATTAGTTAAATTTAAAAAACAAAACAGTTGTGTTTTTTCATGGTTTAGCCGGTTAGAAATGACCGTCCCACAAAATATTGCGCTTTTCGAAAAGAATGATTGATATTACGAAAATACTTCGCAGCGACGAGTATAAAATTTATTTTATTTATTTATTTTTTTGAAGCCCCACCTTTACATACATCGCAATCTAATTTTTCCAGGTCACCTTCCTCGCGAGTCTCTATAACCTTGTATTTAGAATTCACATTTTTGTTGAAGAATTTTGCTACAGCTTTTTCTCATAATCGTTTAGGAATGATAATAAATAAAATTTAAGTAGAATCACACTTAACATCTCTTTAGTCTCCCAGACCCACGTGGTACATCCAAGGAAGCTTCAAGTATTATGTAAGCACCTTTGTGGCAGGGGGTGGATGTTGTGTTTATTTTCCGATGTTAGCAAATGTTAATGTTTGCTTAGTAGGCGGGGTGGGGGAAAGGGGTATAAAATGGACAAAATATTACTTACGTAATGTTTGAACGCTCCCTAAGTGTTAATAGGCAACATGTCAACCAAAACAGCATCCAAAATTACAAGATAGCATAGAATAAATTAATATATTTCATCATCTTTAATTTATCTTTATTCTTCAACGTATCGGAAAAAAAAATCATTTTGCATCGCGTACATAGATTGATAACGAAGTATAGATAGCACTTACTGTAAACGTATTAAAAATATAAATACAAAGGCCTATTTTTTGTTTAAATAAATTTTAGGTATACATTTGGCGAGTAATATATTTACTGCCAGGTTTTGTTTGTTTAAATATATATGTATAATTTCTAACTTATTTTTTTAAGTACACACTGTGCTTACTTTCTCACCATATATGCTAATATCTAATCTACGGACTTTGGAGAAAGAAATCTTGTTACGACCGTCTGGAAATTTCTCTCATAAAAATAGTTCTGACCATTGTTAGATGTTGATGAACGATAACGATTAATTTCTGATTCTACTCCATGCTCTGAATCAGAAAATTATACAATACAGCAGTTTCCTGCTGTTAAAATTCCAAATTAGAGCGCTGATTCGTTACTCACTCACGTTACTCGTCATTGATTCGTTACGCTTTCGTTACTCGGGTGGGAGTCGAGGGTCAAAAGGTGGATTTCCGAGTTGATCAAGGAGGGCTACAAGTGATTTCTTGTTCATGGTCCACAAACAGATTTTGAGAAAAAACTCGCGACAGTTTCTCATTTTAACACCTTTGAAAAGTATCATATTACGTTATGTAAGAAGAGTATATTAATTTCATCCAGGAACGCTCTATTGATGTGTTTGAGTACTTAAATTTTTTAAGTTGTATATATATATATATATATATATATATATATATATAATAATACTAAAAATTATGCGATGACGCTAGTCATTCTTCTTATTCGTATTAAACAAACCTTACAGCCACTGGACAAACTTTATATATAATATTTATGGCATTTTGGTAAATTTTATAATAATAATACAAAATTTTGTGATGACGCTAGACATACTTCTTATTCGTATTAGACAAACCTTACGGCCACTGGACAAACTTTTTATATATATATAAGAAAATGATATTATTTATGGCATTTTGGTACATTTTATGAAGTATCAAAGGTTGTAAGCATTTTAAGGTTAATTACAAAACACTGATAGCTCATTTTTATTGAAAGTTATGTAGGATTACTATTTGTTAAAATATTTTTGTACAATTTCTCCATTTGGTTTATACATGGGGTGGTGTAGACCATAGATGTATGCAGAAAGTTCATAAGGGAAGGGGTTATATGCTCAATAGGAGGATTACAGAGCTACAACTCACATATTCCTATGTTAAATATACAAAATTTCATTGCAATGGGGGGTTACAACCCCCATCAACATCCCTTGCGTACGACAGTGGGGTAGACGTCATATGTGTAAGTAAATTTTTACGGAATAGATTTGTGAGGGGGGGCGTATGAAAAGCTTTTCGAGGTTTACGGCAAATCCTCAGTTTCGCCACGGCTGGCCCTAAAAATCTTTGTATCATTGGCGTACGCAGGGGGGTGTTGATGGGGGTTGTAACCCCCCCATTGCAATGAAATTTTGTATATTTAATATAGGAATATATGAGTTGAAGCTCTGTAACCTTACGAACTTTCTGCATACATCTATTCTTCGTACGTAAAATTCTATAATAGTTAGCTAATTGTTGTATGTTATTACTTAATACTGTTCTCGTGCGTCTTTTCTCATATTAGTCCTTAAATCAATCAATAATAGTTGCTACTAATTCTGGGATTAAATAATAGATATACACTTTTTAAAATTCTCAACAATAGAAATTTTGACGCTGCGTAGGAAATTCTGAGGAACGATTGTTGTTGTTTTAGTTGTTAAGCTAAAAAGTGCAAAACCGAATCGTTTTTAATTATAACAAAGCCAGTTTTATGTTTTTATTACCACGAAACGTATTTTGTCAACGCATGCAACGCTAGACAGGGTGATTGAGGAGTTGTTTGAATGCCCTTTGAAAAGTGCAGTTGTGTGTGCGTAGTATGATTCAATGCTTTCTCCGAGGGGGTCCCTTCGGGCGCGTGCGAAGGCGGGGCGTTTGCCTCCACCTGTTGTCAACAGGTTCGCTGAGAAAGTTTGAAGAGTTTTTTTTCCCATCGTTTGCGTTGATTTATCTTAAAATATATCAACGCTTTTCTCAAGGCAACTTCTAAGTTACCTAGAATGCTATAACAATAATCCCAGCCGTTCATACTAGCTTTCTTTAATCATGTTTCATATTTTAGTGGTGAATCACTTTTTTTAATCTGGTTGTTAAATGAGGCGTTTGGTGTTAATGCATTAGACATAACTTAATGTTTACATTTCACCCTTCGTGAAAATTTCAGATTGAAGACACAAACATGTAGTTGAACTCGGGCATATCGTTAACTCGGTTTTACCTCAAAATTTTGAAGTTGCTCCGCAAACACCATGTAAATAACGTTATAAAATTTCCAGAAAGGGGATGTTCAAGTATTACGTAAGCATCTTTTTTTTGGGGGGGGAGGGAGAGATTTGTTTATTTTTTCTGACAACTGGTGGGTAGAGTCTGAACTATACTTACGTCTTAAGACACATAAAATGATAAAACTAACGCCTTAAGTGACAACCGCTCTGACAGAACTTCTGTACTTGGATGTACGATACTTTGCGAGTAGAAGATAAAAAATACACATAATCGTAGTTAAATGTTTAATTATTTAAAACAGGCTCACAATTTTTTTTTTTGCTAAAGGGCTCCCTGCCCCCGACATTTTAAAATTATAATGCAAGTATTATTTTTAATAAAGTATTTTATCAAGACTACTTCTTATTTATTACACACTATTTCCCCAGAACATAGGAAATATCAATAATAAAAATGCACAAAATACTTTATAATAAAATATTATATTATTATTATCCCTTATAACTTAATAATATGTGCAATAAAGTATGTGCGTGTTTTATAATAATAGTAACTTATACCTATAATAAAGTAATTAGAGAACCGAAATCTTACGTAAGCATGGAAAGGGGGCAGCATTTTCTTATAAGGGGTATAAAATGGCCAGACATGTGATTACGTAATACTTGAATGGCCCCCAAAACTTAGGTATTACCTCAAAATAATCAAAAGGGAAGTATACTGATTTCTTGTCATAAAAATTAATGCTTACGTATCTTTCTTTTAATTATTTTATAGTGTTATGTTGTCATATTTGAACATTTAGTTTCTTGCTATATTACTCTGTGTCCCCTTCTCCCCCAAAAAAAGTTAAAACAAATGTACGTCAATGCACTAATAATGCCATTTACGATATTTAATACCAATGCATAATATTTAATATCCACCTTTTAAATTTTTTATCGGTTTCAACGTCAAAATTTAAGCGGATCCTTGAATATTGTTATAATCGAGAGAGAGTTTGATTATGTGTGTGTGTGCACGGGCGCCTTTAGCGGGGGGGGGGGAGGGGAACCCGTCCTCCCAATGTTGGTGTTAGGGTTCCATATCTCCCTTCAATTTCAAACAAAATGCCTTCTACTGGCATATTGTCCCCTCCAATAATTTTATGCCGCCGGCGCCAATGTGTGTGTGAATTGAGATTTTTCCCTTTTTTTTTTAATCCAGGGGATGGAGGATGATGAATTAGAGATTACTCACTGTCCAAAATCACGATACGTCACTGACACATGCTAGAAATGAGACGGTCTCTAAATTTCATATTGTTTTCCGACTCAGAAAGGCCCGGGCTCTTTAGACGGATGCGACTGAAGCCGAAAACTGACTTTTCAATATCGAAATTCTCCACACAATACAATTATGTGATTTGTTTTCGAGGATTGTAAAAATCTGCGTGTATATGAAAATTCGAAGGAACTTAAATGGCGTCGTTTTGCAAAATTTTTAAAATTTAAATCGTAAGTCAAGGAGTTAAAGTTATATCGGACCTCGCAAAATGAGTCCAAACTCATCTCTAATTCATACATACACATGTACGTACATAAATGCCTGCATGTGTACGCAATGTGATATTCTTTAGAGCACGGAGTGCGTGATTGGGAAATATTGAAAGTTCAGTAATCCTGAAGTGTAAAAAAGGTATTAATAGCTCCAAAACTTACGCTATCTTGTTTGACAAATGGCTAACCAATGCCTATCTTTGAGAAACGTGATAAATTTAATAATTTTGTTGTCGTAAGGTAACGAGAATTTTTGGTCTCTTTGTATAATTAAAATAATATGTTCTTACTTTTCAATTCTCCCGTTTCTTTTCTGATACGTCCGTCTAAATCGAATGATTACAATCACTAAAACCAATTATATAACGTAGTTTCGACAACAAAGAGAGAGAGAGAGGCAATTTTTTGCGCGTCTTAAATATATAATTTGGTGCCGTTTGTGTTTGACGGCGTCAACATGATTACAATTATGCTTTGCCAGGACCTGCAGTTCACCAACGGGTGCGAACCTTAGCCGCGGAGGGATTCAAACCTGGGAATAAAGATAGGTAAAAAAAAAAAAAACGGGAAACGCTCAGCAGCAGCGACGGGATTTGGATTCGGGTTTTCTGCGGATAGCCAGACGTGTTGCCTCAGCGCTACCATGCGGCCCTTTGGTAATTAAAATAGAAATAAATTTCACTGGTGTGCATGGAAACCTTGACGAGGAATTCACAAACAAAACATTAACTACTGAAATAAGATACCATATATATGAAACATAGTCAATGCACCAGGGTTCTGTTGAGTGTATTTTGTTGCTACATGTAATATATATTTGTATATAGACGTATATGGTAGAAGATGTGTTTCGTTCTATGGCGTATACGTTCCCGTATTTTAAAATTATGGTCCCTGGTAATTATACTGTTATTTTATAGAAAAACCGTGTCCTATTGTACATGTATCCCTGACACATCGGCGTACGCAGAAAGTTCATAAGGGGGGTTACAGAGCTACAGCTCCATATATTCCTATGTATATATATATACAAAATTGCATTGCAATGGGGAGTTACAAGCTCCACTCATCAACCCCTTCTACGTATACCAATGCTCTATCGTTTTAAAATTAGACTCCCCATGGGATATTTCCCCATTCTGATTAGTGTAAAAGAAATAATTATTAATTAATTATTCGAAATATATTCTTTTAAGCTGATTTTACCTTTTGATGGATATTTAGTTAATGTTCAATGTCTGTTAAATGTAAAGCGCACGTGTGCAATTAACCATCTGATCTTATGTTTTTGAGCTTGTATGATAGGTGGTGTTCATGTCTGACAGTTTTCATTGATACGTGTATCGACCTACATGCCTATCGATGATACCTATATCGAGATGCATGTAGGTCGGTCCACCTTCGCAATCTCAAATCATTTTACGTCTAGAAACCAGAAAGCGGCGAGTCCTTTGAACACTGACATGCGTATCAGTTGGGTTGGCATAATTCAATGGAGCTTCGTAAGCCTCCTACTCACACAGGTTAGGCCGTTTATTGAATTGCTTGGATTTCAATTGCCGTGAATAGCATTATGATCATCTGAAATTAACAGAAATCTGTATCTCCATTGTATGCTGACATTAGTGCACACCAATTTCAACAAATGCTCATTGGTGAGGTTTTTAATACACTTCTAATGTATGAAGTCGCAGAGGCAAGAATCGTGCCCCCCCCTCCCCTTTTTTTGTTTACAGTCTTTTATAATTAAAATTATATACATAAGTATTCGAGGACAGCCGAGTATATATAGTGAAATCTGCCTATAGGCATACTCTAGGGACCGGGAAATGATACTGTTGAGACACAGTGTGTAGACACAGTTGACTATGATGTACATTCTAGATATGTCAAAACCGCGAAAAAATTTATTATAGGCAGCATCGTTATATGCAGATTTCCCTGTATATATTTATGTAAATTAATATGCATGAAAATACACGTGTATCGGTTTACGTTATAAATAAAAAATCGAGCGATGGTTCTAAATTTACACGTATTAGACGAACTTCACGGCTACTGGACAAATTTTGTATAAAAGAAAATTATTATAAATTAACATGCATGACAATAGGGAGAGTTCATGTATTAAGTAAGCAATATTTTGGCCATTTTATACCTCTCTCCCTCCTGGTAAGCAAAAATTAACATTGGCTAACATAGGAAAATAAGCACAACAGTTGTTGTTCTCATGGCCGCAAGAGGTTCCCTTTCTTCGGAAACTAGTTACCGGCGCACCATGGCCTTTGCTGTTCGTGCACCGCCAAACACAAACATGATATAAACTCGATTATCTTTTTTAATCGGGTCGTTTGAAGAGGATTTGTAACTGAAGAGAAAAGATACGCCATTTTTCTTCAGAACCACCTTGCTTTCACGAGTTTCATTTTAATACGAATAGAATGTGCAGTTGTGTGTTTCAGACTTGCTATAAAGTTAACAATTTGCCATTTGTTTGCATTGATTCATTCATAAATTAAGTGATATAAATGGAGTGAAGTAATATTACGTTATTTTGATCCCCATGGACGTTTACAAAATTCGTGTACTCTAAATTTCATCTGGAACGAACTCTTCCGTGATTTTCCGCGGTTGTTAAAAGAATAAATGATATACGAAACATCCGGCCAAAAATCGCCAACCTCGCCTTCAGTTTCCCTCCAAATTTGCTTTTGCACCTGCCTGTAAATGTTTTTTTAGCGCAGTCCCTTAAAACAGACGAAATTGGTGGTTGGCGTTTTTCTAGCCTATCATTGTATTTTCGTGCTCATCGGTGCATTGCTGGCGCCATTGTGCCTGCCGTACAAAAGTTTCTTTGTGCCACTCCAACCTTGTGTTTAGTGTCCGCCAAAAAAAGTCACATCCTGTGATAGCTACAAAACAGAATGACTAGTAAAAATGAATTTTTCGATCGTTGATCCTACTTTTTTTCAATTCACTTTTTTGTTTTGCATACGGTTTACCTCTTCTGTAATAGCTACGGCGAAAATTTCTGTAATGAGTCAATTTTGGGGTTGGAAAACTTTAGTTGTTTTTTTTTTAAAGGGATAAGAAACGGGCAATCATAATTATTGAGGTACAAATTGATCATTTATTTTTGCCACCTATAAGGTAATGAACCAGTAAAATCGCTTACGTCTTATCCGTGTGGGAATGACGAAGAAGTCGATCTAGGTATGCATGTCTTTGAATCCCTTCGTCTGGAACTTCGATGCATGTCAGTTTCGTTTCCTGCCTGTCGTTTTCTCTCATGCATGCGATGTTTTAGTTATTTTTTGACCAACATTGAATAGACACAATTTTGGGCTTACTTTTTTCTCTTGTCAACATAAATTAAACTGCAACTATCAGTGGCAAGTCGTGTTTTTGAAGAGTAAGATAAATAAACGCAATAAAAACTGTATGTTTTCGAGATGAATAGACTATGTCTGGTTAGTTTGCTCGGACATGGTGTGGAAGTCTTGTCTATTGTCTCTTTGTGATTGGCGGCTCTGTGAAAGGGCCACAGCATACAATAGTTTCGGAGACTCCCCACCCCTCTTTCCTCCATGGAAAAGGAAAATTACACATTGCGTTGCCCTCCATTCTCTGTCTCTCGCCCCCCAACTTCCGGTGAATACCCTCCTGTGATTAGGAGGCCACAATCATATCGTGAGAAATTGCCGAAAAGTCGTTGCATTTTTTAGGGATTAGTTAGATCCATTGGTGGGAAGAGCAACGTAGGGT
>QLNU02015360.1:97570950-97581006 GCA_006491805.2 Dysdera silvatica
AAAATTATTACCTCCTTCTCAAAGCTGTCGAGAATTTTAGTGAATGTACAAGATACCAAAACGCTACAAAAATAATTGATACTGCTTGACAATTAGTAATGAGCTAAAAAGTACCTTATTTTAAAATGTGACTGTAAAACTTTTGAAAGTAAATGCATAGCAGGTTCGGGCAAATCAAATTTTTAAAAAGCTCGATCCCCCCCTCTGCCCCCATAGGGGAGCCCATGGTCTAGGGCCTTTAAGAGAAAATGCAAGGTCTGGGGCAACAAATATTTTAGAAGCCCTTCAAATTTTAAAATAAAATTGTGGGTAAGAAAATAAAACAATGGTATTTAATATTTATTGGATTACGACACTTAATTATGCGAATAGTTAACTTTGCAGGCTTCCATGAACACGCTGGCCAACTTTTTAAATTATGGCGCATTCTTCCTTTCACTCTCTTAGTAAAATATAAACTTGCACTCCTTATGTACAAAGTCACAAAAGGTGACCTAGTTTTACCTTTCTCCATCTCACAGACGACACATGATTACAATACACGTCACCAGGACGATATCAGGCTACCGCGGACTCGCACAAACTATAAAACACACAGTGTCTCCGTTACGGGTTCTAAAATCTGGAATTCGGTTCCCCAAGATTTAAAAGCTCTGTCTTTTCTCACCCTTAAAGCCAAAATCTTTGATTAGTACTTAAATCAAGTATGCTCTGCCTGCTACTTCTGCCTTCCCACTCTTTCCTTTTAGTTTTCAGTTCTTCCCCCTCCTCTGCTCTCCCTGCTCTTCCTTTTCCATTTTTCTTTTGTCTGCCTTTCCCTTTAAATGTCCTTTAAAAGTGCTTTCTTTAATGCATTATAGAATGTTGAAAGCAAAATCTTGAAAATGAAGAGATAGTTCTGGTGTCGAGGAAAACTGGTGGCGAGCCACCATCTTTTAATCATACATAATTTATGAAAAAAGGGCACAATGAGGAAATTAAGTATTTATTAAATTAATAATAATAGAGGATTAAACTGTATTAAACGCAATATTAATTCTTAGAATTTACAAATGCTGTAGTGCAAGATTTTGCATTTGAGAAATTTTTTGTCAAATACATTCTCGTAACATTTCACATGTTGTCTGCATTTAACTATTAGTAAATTTTCTAATGTGTCATCAGACATGGTTGACCTGAAGTCAGTTCTAATTTTCTTCACTTGACTGAAGACTCTCTCGCATGCTGCATTACTGTGAGGGATCGTAAGTATTGACAGCATAACCTGAGAAAGTCGTTTAAATTTTAATTCACAAGTATCATTTTTTATTTTACCTATGGCTGCCCATTGTGCATCAATGCTACCTTCATTACTCACAGTTTGTGGAACTTTAAAAGCCTGGAACTCACTGAATTCTGTTTGTAAAGCATCAACAGCTTCATCTTCTGTATTATTGAACAAAAGAACAGGAAATTTTTCTGTAAAATATTTTAAGCTGGAAAATGATGCATTTTCAAAATTCGATATTTGTGTAACCTCTGCATGATGTAACACTTCTAACTCAAAAGGAAATTTATTGTGCATGTAGTCACATGCTGCTATGAAATAGCTTCTGACGTTTTCATAAAATTCATTTTTATCATGGATGTTAAAATCTTGGATTACTTTCAGTGTTCCATTTCCAATTAAGATATCAACATCATCTTTTTGATTACTCCTCTCATGATAGTGGACTTTCAAAATATTATTACATAATTTTGTGACGCTTGGTTTTACAAATTTCACTAGCATTTCTCTGTACAATTTTAAGAGAACAGATTTTAGCATATGAATATACGGTTCCGCAGACTGAAGTTGAGCATTTGCTTTTTAAAATATAGGCACAGTATAAGATAAAAATAAACAGAAAGCCTTATTGATATCTTCCGACAGAAAATAAAACAACCTTTCTTCACGAGACATGGAGTTTTCAGTTTTTTGTTTCTTAGAAATATCCACATAATTTTGAGCTTTCCTTTTTAATTTCTGCGATGCTTTTTTGCTGTTACGTTCTTTCACTTTATCTGCATTTTCAACCGAAACTTTGATAGAGGGAATAGTAAAGAAAGAAAGTGGGGTGATTTGATTCCTTTTCATGGCCTCTTCCTTAAAAAAACTGATCAAAGGTTGCCACTGCTGGATTATACGCTCTAAGCACTTTCCAACAGACAACCAACGAGTGCTAACGTGTTTTAGTACCTTTTTTATATCAGTCTCATGAAATTCTTGAAGAATTTTCAACCTATCTTTTCTTTTCGAACTCTTTTGTAAGTAATAGTAAATGTCTACCAAAATTTCATCGATTTTAAATGGCAAACATGCAGCACTCTTTTCAGCTGCTAAGTTAATAAGGTGGCAGGAACAGCCCATAATTTCAATATTTTGGTGATGATTCTTTAACACCGCTGCTACACCTGCTTTTTTTCCTATCATAACAGGTGCATTATCACAGCTAAAGGCAACACAATTAGAAATCGCAAGGTTTTTAGATTGTAAAGCACTTACCAGAAGATTTCCAATATTTAACCCAGTAGCATCTTCTTTCAAAGATGGCATAGATAAAAGACAATTCACAATTTTTTCACATAAAGGATCGAAGAAAGTTACCACTATTGGATACAGCTTTGAATCAACATCGTTGCTTCCATCAGTTGCAATTGAAAATGGATAGCACCTTAAATTTTCAACAAGTGATGAGGATTCCTTTGCGGACATTTCTTTCATAATTGCAGAAGTTTTGGTCTTTGCAGATCCATATTGTTTTGCAATACTGCTGTCAGGAAACGTTTTCCGAAAGAGCATCCACGCATGATCGCTGCAATTCATTGGCAAATTATGTTCGATCAAAAACGATGTAAATAAACATTCAGCGTTAATCATGGAGGTATCGTTAAATGCAAAAAATGAAGGCTTGATACTATGATTAGACTCTACAGCCTTGAACGTCTCCTTATGTTTAACAGTCTCAGAATGCAAAGTAATATCGCGTTTACCACCGTGAGTAATGCTTATGTCTTTACCGCAACACGTGCAGAAAGCATATTTTGGCCCCAGTCTTGATTTTTGAATAAAATTAAACATCTTCATATATTCGGCTTTAAACGTTTGGTAGTACCTTTTATTAACGGTCGACATCGTTAACGTTGTTTTCAAAAACACCTAAAAACAAAACTTTCTTTCCAGAGCAAAGAAATACCAGATATGTCTAACACATGGCTTCCCTACACAAAGTCACGTGCTTGACCAAAACCTTAACGGTGTAGCGCATTCTTTCTTGCCTTCCCCAACAACTACAAATACAGATGCATGATTTCGTTGTGCAGGGGCATCACTCTACGTCATAGCTGGAGCTAAAATTCCACGTCACGCCACGCATGCGCCGTCAATGGCAGGCAAATTTTTCCGTCTTTTTTACCGATATTTGCATTTATTTATGCATATTTATCATTAAATATGCACATATGCGCAAAAATTTAAATAAACATGCATCAAGAAAAATAGGTATTTAATTTTTTTAAAAAAAATCAGTATTTTAAAAAACACTGGGGATTTTAGACGAAATCTCCGAAAATCAGAAGAAATCGTTTTCGACTGGAAGATCGATAAAAAATCGGAAGCCTTCAAGGTAAATCGGAAGGATTGGCACCTATGCTATAGTTACATAGTATTAAATACACAAATTTAATTAATATGGTTACATATTGTACCAAAGTCTTAAGTGCTATGTAAATTATACATGTAAGAAAATATAATTAAGAGAAAGAAAATACAAAATAATTATTTAAAATTTTTATAATAACTCCTAGATGGACCTATCGATGCAACCGAAGGTCTACTTTTGAAGCGATTACGTACAACTTCTATTCTTCATTAACCGATTCACTTTCTTAGTCAATTTAACAAGATTCGTAAAAATTTCTGAAAAAAAGAAAAAAGGGATTTAAATTTTCAACGGGAGCCACAATTAACTCAATGAAGAGCTGCATTTGCCCACCCCTGTTAGAGTATTAGCCAACTGTCATAATTGGAAATCAAAATTTTGTTCTGGAAGACCACATTCAACCTCTGTATGTGATGACAAAAGAATTGCTAGCATGGCATCTTCTAAGAAGATGCCCCTAAAACAAGTAAAAAGACGAGTGCGCTGCAAATTTTAAATGATACTATTCACCGAAGGATTAGGCAAACAATTGCAGTAGTTTATCAGAAAATGGCTCAAAAACCAATGTCTAAATTATGCAAAAGATGGAGAAATTACAGTGTGCGCGTAAGGCCTAAGCATATGTCGTTTGGTGACAAATGGCTTCCAGTCACATTCAGTAACAAAAAAGGTGAAATCTCGATGGTTCCAATGGTTAAGCATCATATTGGCATGATTTGAGAAAAAATCCCCATGCTTTTTTCA
Source organism: Dysdera silvatica (assembly GCA_006491805.2). Classification (NCBI taxonomy): domain Eukaryota; kingdom Metazoa; phylum Arthropoda; class Arachnida; order Araneae; family Dysderidae; genus Dysdera; species Dysdera silvatica. The sequence continues at coordinate 97,575,375 of QLNU02015360.1, forward strand.
GTAAGTAGCAAGGAGGACTATCCGTGATGGTCAGAGGTGGATTTGGATTTAATGAACAAACATCGCTTGCATTTATAAATAGAAAATAAAATTCTGAAGATTAACAACAAACACTTGAAAAGTACTTGGCGTCATTTGGAAAATTTCCTGGAGGGCCGAAAATGGGGTTTTCAGTAAGATTGTGTACAAACCCATACATCGAATGCAACAAAATCGTGGTTCTAGCAAAACGATATTGCAATTTTAGATTGTCAGTGTGAAGTCCCAACCTTAACCTTATTGAAAACATATGGGGATCTTAAGCCACACTGTTTATGATGATGGTAAGTATTCTTTCTCCACTGAGGAGTTAAAAGGTTCTATAGAGAAAACATGGTGTGTGTATATATATACAATCAGCCCAGTAATGCTGTAAAATTTTATTTCTTCAATGAAAGGTAGCCTATCGAGTTATTCTAAAAAAAGGGGGAACCTTATAAATTTAAAATATGTTTTTGATTTTTTAAAAGGCAAAAATCAAACTGTGATTAAACTTTGAGACAGGCATTTTTTTTATAATTTTCAATTTAACTAATTTATTAAATAAATATCATGGGTTTTGAATGTACATATATAACAGCATGTATTGAATACTAAAATGAATGTATTTAATATTTTGTTTACATTGTAATTTTTACTTAAAAGCTAAATCATTTTTTTAACTAAACTTTGTAAGAGACCTTAGTTTCATGCATAAGTTGATGCAGTAAACAATAGGAGAGTCACATGCTTTCTTTTTCACTCTTATATTTTAAAACATCACTTTAGAAAGAAAACAAAACATTTAAGTAGATGCATAAACTGACAGGTTATTCATCATACAATATCGCAGTAAGCAATTCAATGAGATTTAAAGTTAACATTACAATCCTGTTCATGAAAAACAATTTATGTTTACACAAAGAAATATCACATGACACAACCAGTTTCCTTATATCCGAAGACTATATGCTTTTTCATTCTAAATAAATTTTATGTGTCTATATCACCATTAATTATTATATTATAGAAAATTATTTTCATTAAGATTAATATGACTGAATTAGTATTATTAACAAATGTTAGCTATTTTGAGTGAAGAGTAATTATACGAATGCTACAACCTCAACTGCAACAAATATCATTATCAAATTCCCATAAAAGCAATATACTAAATTTTAACCGCTATCTAAGCTCAGCTTGGCCACTCTGCGTGGTATTAGTTGACTTTCCATAACGACATCTAAATCTTTGTTAAGAATTGTTCTTTCGAATTGACAAGTTTGAGTCAACTGCCAGTCTTTTGTATTGATAGGTAGGGAACTTCTCATTAGCTCTTATTTCTTTTTTTAACTGCATGTTAGAAATGCCTTTAGTGAATGACCAAAGCTAAAAAAACAGTCTGTACAGGGGCTCTAATCAAATGGAATGAATCAAGAAAATAGTATCCACATCTGAGGGTGACACTGCTAAGCAAGGGTTCAAAATATATTATGATGAATGAGTTTCTGCTGGAGGGGAGGGGGGATTGTGCTTATTATTTTACTTTAAAAAAATGGAGTGACCGCACCTATGAAATGTACGTTAAGAGGTGTTTTACTGTAATAGAAAAGGCAATAAAAACAAACTTTGTTCAAACTAGAATGCAAATATTTTTCAAGAGGTTGGTTGTATTTTTTATATTGTAAGGACAGCAAGGGTCATTTTGTACCAAACAAGGTGAGACCGAACATGTGGTTTTAATTTTCCAAGAGCCTAAACAATCCTGACTAAAAAATGTTCTACAGAAACAGTTTATATACCATTTCTGTAGATATACATACAGTTTCTGTACCACCTATAACTATAAAGCCAACTAGACACAGAATTAGGAAAATGAGTTCAGCATGTCTTTCTAGCAAAACTTGTGTCTGGGAGCTCTGTATGTACACATTTCAAGGCACACTATCGATTACTTATAAAAGTCACTGGCATATGAGGGGGTGAGGGGGGTTATAACTCCCTCATGACGATCTAATTTTGAATATACATGTATGAATATGTGGAGTTGTAGCTCTGTAATCCCTCCTTATATAAACTTTTTGTATACACCAATGAAAAATTAGCATACAAATCTAATAATTTGCTGTGTACTATCAGATGTTCACAATAGACAGAAATACATATACAGTACAGAAAATTACATAACTTGCAAAAGCAATTTCAATTTAAAACTATGTACTTTATTTCATTCAAATTTTTATAAATCCTTTTTATAATGAATTCATATAATGTTTTTATTTATTAAAGGAAAATATTAGATATTCATAATGCTCTACCATTATAGTTTTGTACTTCATAAATGAAGGCTGGAAAAAAAAAAAAAAACGAACATAAGGGCATGCCAAAAGCAAAATATTCAAGAAAACAAGATTTTAGATTAGTAGCAATATGTAGCAATTACATTTAAAACTTAGTAACGTTGTCTTCAATGTTTCATTTTTCACTAAAAGGGTTTTATATACTTTTTTCCTCAAATTGGCATTTAAATATACATCCTATTTCAATTAAAAAAAGACAGAACGGCATACAGTTTGTTTTATGTTTGGTCTTCAAATGTCAACTCAAATTATTAACTAGAATGGAGATTTATATATATATATATATAAATAAATAAATATATATATATATTACAACTGTAAACTGCTTTTACAATGGTGATAGTAGATGGTATAAGAATTAGTGCAATTGATATTTTCCTTACCATTTGAACTGATGCAGTTAGTTGGTTGAATTTTCGAGGTAGGTTGGTTTGTTGTATTTTTATGGCACAAGAACAGCAAGGTCATTCTGTGCCAAACAAGGTGAAGTTCCGAATTTTCAAGGTGCAAGGACATCAATGGTCATTCTGCATCAAATAAGGTGAGGTTTCATATACAGTTTTAAATAAAAGACAAATTAGACCTGACATATTTTCAAATTTAATTGCAATTTTTTAATTTTTAAACACACCAAATACATGAATTCACTATGATTTAGCACCAAAACCTTAACATTTCAAAAGCACAATATATTTGGCATTTTTTTTTTTTAAGTTTTAACACTTAAAGGTCTGAATAACAAAATTCTTATGTTTTCAATTTTTGTAAATAAACTAGTTAACAGAATAGTCATACTCATTTTACAGAAACAGATATGTTTTTTTTTAAACGAAATATTAATCAGGTTAAATATTTCTTACAACACACACACACACACACATACTGTCTGCCGCTCCCAAAAACAGTCATGCATTTTAATATATCATTGGGTTAGTTTTAGCATAAATTACAACACACATTCGTCATGGCATTGTTTCTATGCGTTTATGTAGTCCCAATACTCATTGTTGGCCAAAATTGCATTAATATTTTGCCAAAATCCTTGGTTAATAAAGGAAGAGTGGAACTACTCTTTGGACTCTTTTCTAATAAGTCTCACATACCTTCAATGGGGTAGAGTTGAGGACTTTGTGATGTCCAATTCAAGTGTGTGAAGGATGTCTTGTGCTCCTCGAATCAATTATTTGCAATTTGAGCTTAATGAATCATGGCATTGTCATCCTGGAATATACTGTTGCCTTCAGGGAAAAAATATCTGTTGATGGAATAAGCCGGTCATTTAATATGTTCAGATACTTAGCTAAATTTATTTTATTGCTGTACAGTGTTGCTAAGCTTAAACACAATGAATAAAATCAGCCCCAGCTCATAACACTTCCTTTTTGAGGCTTTTTGTACAGTGCATGAGAGTACAATATTTCTGTGGTTCCCTTCTAATCCTAATATGTTCATTACATTGAAAGTGAGTAAGATCTGAACTCATCAGACCACATGATTTTCCTCTATGATTTTATTTCACTAAACATTTTAATGATCTTTAGTCATGATTATTCAATCACACATTTTATGCAAAGTTGATGGTTCACCACCATCTCTCCAAGATTTAATAATGTGCTGGACTGTACATAATTCAGCGCTAGCGATTTCAGTAATTTTCCTTAAAGGTTTGCGGTCTTTGACGCAGGTTAACAATTTGGTTCTCTCTGAACCCTGTAACATCTTTTTTTCAACTGTGTGTAAGGTTTTCAGCCATGATTGCTTTAAAATGATAATCTGCATGCTTATATAGTTATATTTAAAAGTTTTATTGCATATTATGTAAATTTCTGAAATGGTTAACGAATTAATCCGTCCTTAATGTTTGCATTCTTAAATTCACATTACGTTTTTTTTGGCCATGCAGTGTACATAACAGAGTTCCTACTCAAATCCCAATTTCCCTGACTCACATAGCTTTATAACCTCTTCTTGACTGCTGCTATATTAACTTTTTATCATGAATATTTTCTTTCTTCAACCATTCTTTAAGTTTATTCAAGAAACTTAAATTAACATTAGGGCCATCCATAAATAACTTATAGTCAAGAATTAACCTGTTGCTATACAAGTAATGCTGCCTTTCTGCCAAAAGGCGACATTAACCAAAATTTGGCTAAAAAAATTTCTGAGCAATTCTCCGAAGAGCTCCAACTAAATTTGGAAAGGTGATGATAGTGAGATATTACCTAGCTGCATGGAATGATATGGTCAGGAGAAAGGTCTTTGTGCCATCCTCCATGTCGGAGATGGAAGTACCCTTGCTGAAAATACCGAGTTGCTTATTTGCTGCCAAAACTCACAGAAACATTGCACACTCAATTTAAGAAGACAGAACGTGCTGACACATAGTAAGTCTTTCGTCCAATCTCAGTTGCCTGCAACTCCAAGAAACATTTATTTATGTAAGTCAAACACTACGCAGATTAAATTAAGAAACAATCTTTATCAACGTTTATTGGCGTAGTGATACCAGCGCAGATGTTATGGCGTGATTAGATGGTGAAATGTTCGAAGGAAAATAAATATTTCTGCGTTCGGTGGGACCTGAACCCACGACCTTCCACTTGCCGGGCGAAGGCTCTACCTAAAAGTAACTGGTTTCAGTAAATAGTTTTAAAATACGTTCGTAAGGGATTAAATGTTGTCGCTCATAGCTCAGTTGGTAGAGCCTTCGCTCGGCAAGTGGGAGATCGTGGGTTCAGGCCCCACCGAACGCAAAATACATTTCTTTTCGTTCAAATGTTTCACCATCTAACCATGCCATAACATCGGTGCTGGTATCACTATGCCAATAAACGTTGATTAATATTGTTGTTTAATCTAAGAGACATGCTACAAAAGTTTACTGTGCTGCTGAAAAAAAATTTACTGTGCGAGAGTACTTTGCTATGTCTATAATATGTGAATTTGCATCAAAGTCCCGCACAGGTTGAGAGCCCGATGGCTCGAACTTGACCTGTTGAGTCAAACCAAGCCTACTGAACAACTTTCCAATTCGAGCCCAACTAAGCCTACTGGTAGAGTTTCAGGTCTCAAGCTTGTGCAGGGCTATTCTGTCTTAAACAGACTTACACATACTTGACTTTATCCTAATGGATGACTTGCAAACTTGCACGGGCCTGTTCCAGGCTCGAGTCCTGATGGTTGGTCAGTGAAAACTGGGAAAAGTCGGGGAATTTTGTAAAAATTCCAAAAAATCCCTGAAGTTTTTGCAG
>QLNU02015360.1:97590256-97618798 GCA_006491805.2 Dysdera silvatica
TATTGTTGTTTAATTTTATTGTATGTTGTTTATTTATTTATAATTTAACATTATGAAGATGTTCAATTGAATACTTTAAAACCTGTATAAAAATATCAAAATAACGTGCAAGAATAAAATTAGATTTATTTCAATGAAATTGGTTTTTAATTTCTTTTATTCAAAAATTTCTTAATTTGCTTGATACCATTACTTGCTTTTTTCTAATGAGGTTTATGGTGCTAAAAACATGTACTGTTTTTAAAATAAAAATTACCTTATTTGTATTACTACGAATGAAGTCAAACATTTATCAATTTGTGAAACGAAAATATGCAGACGAAAATATTTTCAAAAGTTTCGAACCGCTGATAAATACGCACACAGTTCCGTTGTAAAAACAGCACCACGATCGTAAAACTCGTTTTAGCAGTTGCAGGCCTGGTAGGTATTGAGAAGGCCTTGGTTTGAAGCGAAAATAACTAGTCCCGCCCCTTTATGACGTCACATGTTACAACGCTGTGATTGGATAATCGTTCAGTGTCAGTTGCCAAACCTAACGTCTCGTACTTTGCGGTGTTATTTTGCTAAAAGGTTCCGGGCAAAGCCTCACTAGAGGCCATCCGTTTTCAGCGTAAAACCGCCGTAAATTGGCCGCGAATTCGTAGCATTAGATACTATTTCTGCCGTTAGGTGACGCTGCCCACCCGCTCATACTTTTGTTTTATCAAAGCCTCCGAGGCTGCTCAACGCCCTCCTTTAAGTCCAATTAATTCAGTAAATATCAACATTCTCTGTTTTTCAGAGTTTTATTATATATATAATATATATGATATATATATATATTACATATATATGTGTGGGTTGGGACACCCATCCCTATAAGAGTGTGTAGATAGTGACGCTTGCGCATGCGTAGAGTGGAAACGGAGAAGACTCGAGAGACATGAAGCAACCGAGGTGGAGGTTGGACGCAGAGCCGCGATGCTTACGATAATATAGGAATATAGCGGAGATTACCACCGCGACGCTATACTTACGACGAATTAGGGCACTTTGTGTTATGTGAGTTAACGTAGAAAGCGCGACGTTGTAATTGTGTGAAGTAGTTGCTTTATTCATTAAAGGACATAATATTTATCCATAGAGTTCTTCATAGTGCTTCATAAAAAAAAGTCCCACAAATGGGGGCTTGGCCGGGATGAACTAAAACATAAATAGTTATACGTTAAAAAATTGAACGTTTGAAAAAAAGAAGCGAACTTCGTTGGTAAAACAATGACGGGACGACGAGAAGACTCTGGATAAAGACGACCCTTGAGCTGCGCAGATGACGTGATCAACTGTGTAACCATTTTTTACAGACGATGGAATGTTTGTGTTGTGTGTGTGCCATAGTGACATGAAAGACATTCAAGACTTGATGAAAACATTTGTTGGACAAACAAGGACAACGACATTTACTGGATGAAGAAACACTGGCATTGGAAGTGACGTGGACAAACTGTAAATTACTTTCAAAACTTTTAGAATGTCGTCCCTAGCTAAAGCGCGTAAAGATGATTTGATTAAATTGGTAGAAGAGTTAGGGCTTACTATTCCCGAGAAACCTAAAACTGCGACTTTAAAATCAGTAATTGTAAATGCCCGAAATTATCATGAAGAGTTCGCCAAATCAGTACTTGAAAATATAATTACTGAGAGACTAGAACAGGCAGAAAACTTAAAAACCCAACGTGAATTTGAGCTTAAAAATTTAGAATTAGTAGCTGCCGCAAATATTCAAATTGCTAATAGAAATTTTCAGAGTCATCCCATAAGAAAAGTGGCAAACAATGATTTATTCAAACTCATAAAATCGATTTGATGGGAACGGCGAATTGAGTATTTATCTAAGGCTTTTTGAAAGACAAAATAGACCGCATTAACATTCCCAAAGAGGAATGGGTAGCATACTTATTAGGTCTAATTCCACTAGAAATAGTTCAACTAATAACGAGAGAACCAGCTAAAGTGGCAAATGATCATGACCATGTAAAACAAATACTACTTAAACGATTTAAACTAACGCCACAACAATTCCAATTAAAATTCTTGTCACATAAAAAAGTGAGTACGTCCACGTGGAAGGATTATGCGTTCCAGCTAAATAATTTTTTTCAAGAACGGATTAAAGGATTAGACATAAATAATTTTCAAGACTTAAATGAGTTAATAGTAATAGAGCAGATAAAAAAGGAAGTACCTACTGAGATTCGTGAACATTTCGTGGACGAATGGCCAAAGAAAATGAAAATAGACTATTTAGTTAATAAACTTGATTGCTATGAAACAGCCCGGCAACAACTTAAAAAGTACGCAACACACCATGAAACTCGAAATCAAAGAGAAAATGTAAAAACATTCATCACTAAAGATTCAACAGAAGTTAAACACCAATTCTCTCCTATCCCATAAAATAAGAATAATAATCAAAACTTCATCTGCTATAACTGTTCCGGTCATAGACATAAATCAAGCGAATGCAAAAGTGAAGGTCTTCGGTGTTTCAAATGTCATAAATTTGGACATAAGGCAAATAATTGTTCAGAAAAAAATTCATGGTCACAAAACAGAAATATAAATCACACTTTCATTCATTCTACACCCAAAAAAATTCAAAAGAACATAAATATTTTTGATAAACAATTTGAAGCCTTATTGGATATGGGTAGTGAAGTTACAATGATGAAAAAAAAAAGACTCCTATAAATTAATTGGATCCCCAAATTTATTCTATAACAGCATATCTCTAGTAGAAATTGGGAGCGAAGCAATAACACCCCTAGAATTTTTTAATACAGACATAATCATAGAGGGAAACAGGATTAACACCAACATTTATGTGCTTGAAAATTTAAATTGTGCAATAACTGTAGGAATGGACATGTTATGCTAATTAAATTTCACATTTTCTCAAAATGACAATCCCAAGCATACTAACGATGTTAAAGTTGTTTGCAACACCGAGAAAGGGAAAGTGGCTAAGCAAAGCCATAAAACCCACAGAGGAACAGTGGATGCTTCAAATGTTTACACAAATTGTAAACAAATGGCCAGTACAAATTCCCCTTCCCAGAGGAACCAATGCATGCGATAATTCTCTCTTTCCCATTAAGTATCAGCATCTAGTTTCCATTTCCGAGGTCGAAAACATACACAGAAATGAAGCTTCAGCGCAATTACAGATAATTTTATTGTTTTAGGCGGAGGAGGCCGTAGCTTTTCAACAAGTTGATTTAATGCATATTCGAAATGTTAAACAGAGACAGGAAATTGCCAATCTGATAAAAGGTTATCGACGTTTCAAAACAGGAAGCACCAACTTAAAATTGAATATTGTTTTAATAGATGAGATACTAGTAAGTCAGTATTGTCGAAGGCTATCGTTTACAGAACAAAAGATTGTTGAAACACAAGTCAAAGAATAGCTTAACGACGGAATTATTAAGCGCAGTTGTTCAGATTTTGCGGCACCGGTAGTGCTATGTAAGAAAAAAGATGATAGTTCTAGACCATGCGTAGATTACAGAAAATTAAATAGGAAAATAATTATGGATCATTTTCCGCTTCCATCAATCGAAGATGTTTTGGATAATCCTGGGGGAGCTGAAGTGTTTACGTCATTAGATTTGAAAAATGGGATTTTGCATATTGACATTGGCGAACACAGTACGAAATACATACACATCCTTTGTAACGCATGAAGGTCCGTACGAATTTATGAAAGTTCCGGCAGGGTCATCCACAAGTTCATCGATATTCCAAAGATATGTATATAATATATTTAGAGACCTTTTAAATGACCACACTGTAGAAATATATTTAGATGATATTATTATACCTTCCAGCGATGAAGAAGAAGGCGTGTGAAGCTAAGGCGTGTGTAAGAAGAAGCTTCAAAATACGGGTTGGAACTTAACTTCAAAAAATGTAAATTTTTGCAACGGAAAATCGAATTCTTAGGCTATGTACTGGAAGATAGCGCAGTAAAACCTTCTCCATCTAAAACAACAACAGTCCAAAAGTTTCCGGAACCAAAGACGACAAAACAGGTCCAAAGCTTTTTGGGACTAACGGGTTACTTTCGGAAATTCATTCTAGGTTATTATAAGATAGCGAAACCCCTAAGTGATTTACTTCGTAGTAACGTAGAATTCAATTTCGGTTATGAACAAAGAGAAGCTTTTAAGATGCTTAAAACATTTTGATTACTTCACCTGTACTAAACATATTTAGACAAGGTTTTGAACTCGAATTACACACAGACGCTAGTAGTCATGGGTTTGGTGCGTGTTTATTACAACAAGCAGACGAAAATTTTCACCCTATTCATTACATGAGTAAAAAGACTTCTCCGCAACAAGAAAAGTACTGTAGTTACGAACTGGAAGTGCTTGCCATAATCGAAGTCTTGAAAAAATTTAGAAATTATTTCTTAGGCATTAAATTTAAAATAGTAACAGACTGTTCAGCATTCCAAAAAACTATGGATTGAAAAGATGTAACTCCAAAAATTGTAAGATGGACTTTATTCCTAGAAGAATTTGACTATGAAATTGTGCACAGACCAGCAAGTCAGATGAAACATGCAGATGCCCCGAATCGAAACACTGTTCTTATAGTAACTCAATTGCCAGACATGACAACAAAGATTGCATCAGCACAAGAGGAAGACGAATTTGTGTCAACAATAAAGAGCCTAATAGAACAAGGAAAAGAAAAAGATTACCTAATTAAGAATAAAGTGCTATACAAATACGAAAATGGAAGAGAATTGTGTGTCATACCACAATTAATGCAAAATGAAATCATCAGACACGTACATAATAACGGACATTTTTCAGCAAGCAAAACCGAAGAAATTTTAAAACGTGACTTTTATATGCCTCATATTAAAAAACAAATTGAAAAGGTCATAGTAAATTGCATAGAGTGCATTCTTTGTAACAGAAAAAAGGGGAAAAGTGAAGGCCTTTTAAATCCAATACCAAAAGAAAACATTCCACTTAGTACTTACCATATTGATTTTATTGGACCTCTTCCATCCATAAATAAGAATTACCACCATATTTTTACAGTCGTAGATGCATTCACAAAATTCGTTTGGTTTTACCCAGTAAAAGCAACAAGCACTCACGAAGCCATAGAAAAACTAAAAACTCAACAAATAACATTTGGAAACCCTTCAAGAATTATCACTGACAGAGGAAATGCCTTTACATCTAAAGAATTTAAAAATTATTGTAAAGAGCAGGGAATCGAACACTCATCAATAGCGACAGGCATTCCAAGGGGAAATGGACGTATCAAAAGAATGCATAGCATCCTAATACTTGTGTTAGCGAAACTGTCAATTGAAGACCCCACGAAATGGTACAAATATGTTACAGACGTACAGCGTATCATCAACAGTTCAGTTTCACGAAGCACTAAATGTACACCATTTGAATTACTAATTGGGATCAAAATGAAGGACAAAGAAGATCTCAAATAAAAGAACTGTTAGAAGACGAGTACATGCAAGATAGAAACAATATAAGAGAAGAAGTAAAAATGTAACATTTTGAAGGTACAAGAAGAAAATCATAAATCTTTCAACAAACAAAGAAAAACAGCTCCAACGTATAAAGTTAACGATCTTGTAGCAATACAAAGAACACAGTTTGGAACATGATTTAAATTGAGACCTAAATTTTTCGGACCATACAGAATTACAATAGTGAAATCGAAAGACCGATACGAAGTGAAAAAATTTGGTCAACATGCAGGACCGAATTTCGCAACAACTGCAACAGATCACTTGAAGAAATGGATTCAGACACCCAAAGACAATCTTTTTTTCAACAACAAAACTCTGAACATTTTTTTTTTAACCTCAAGAGACTTGCAACTTGCTTATTTACCTGTTTAGTAATTATATTTTAGTGTTTTTCAGACATGAAGATGAAACGGAACTGATGGAGCAGACTAGCTCGACGATGTCCACCAAATAAGAACTCTTTCTTTTAATTTTTTTTTTTGCGTAGACTTTGCGACAAGATGCCCATGCACTGAGGGCAGTGCACTTGTCAGGAAGGCCGACTGTGGGTTGGGACACCTTTCCATTAAGAGTGTATAGACAGTGACGCTAGTGCATGCGTGGAGTGGAAGCGTAGAAGACTGTGGAGACGTGAAGCAACCGAGGTGGAAGTTGGACGCAGGGCAGCGACACTTACGATATAGGAATATAGCGGAGATTACTACCGCGACGACATACTTTGGACGAATTAGGACATTTTGCATTAATGCGGAAGGCACGACGTTGCAATTGCATGAAGTAGCTGTTGTATTGTAATTACTGATTAAAGGAAATATTATTTATTCTAGAATACCTTCACAATGCTTTATAATAAGCATAAGTCCCACATATATGCTTAAGTTATGTTGCATTTGCATAGTTCGAATGGAATTAACTGATTGTTCACATATGGAGTAGCTCTGGTGGTTTCTGTTTTTGTGGGGAAGGGAGAGCTTGTCAAGTTTCTACTCTCCTTTTTTCCCCTTCCTGTGACAGAACATGCCATTATGTGTGTTATTGAAATAGCTATTAGCAACGTTTGTATAAATTAACTGCACCAATAAAGTTTGTGCAATTTTTGCTTTTATTTTTCTTCATTGCACGCTTATTTGAGTTGTTGATAACACTATCTGTATGATAAAAAGTATCATATGATTAGTGTTCATATAAAATCCATTACATATTCCCTTCCAAATCTAGTATTAGTTTATTGCTAATGAGTAAAAATAATTCAAAATGATAAAAATGTACAAGACTGAGAGCTTTTAGTCGCACAAATTTTGATTTTTTTTCCAGCAATGTCATTTTTTAAACAAAAATTTCAAGAAGCTGAAACAATTGTTATCAAGGTTTTTGACATGTGATTAGAAATCCTTTTTTTTTTCTTATAAGATCTTATCTGTAGCAAAAAGTTACCTATTTTGTTATCTCCAGTTAACAACATGACTTTGAAAGAATCATAATGAAGATAACAAAATACACACAATTTCTTATCACTAAGCAAACTTTTAGGATTCATATCTTTATTTTTTACTTCTTCAGCTTCAAGTGAAAAATTTTGGTGTAATAATTCTTATGAAAATAAAACAAATTTCAGGCTTTAAAATAAATATCTTAAAATAAAATGAATTGTTTTTATCAACAGTTTAACTGAATTAACACCGAATAATTTTGATCACACAAAAGCAAATAAAAGTGGAATGTTATAACAGCTAAACAAGTATGTTTATGAGCTTGAATTCCACCAAGATACAGTTTTTTGAGAGCAATGTAAATAAATTCAGATATAAAACTGTAATAACACACACACACACACACACACACACACATATATATATATATATATATATATATATATATATATAGTGGCAAATGTTTTACATAAATATTTACGAAAAAATGTATAGAGTATACTTTACTTAGTAGTCTTTACGAAATACGGCAACTCTGACATCCGGCTGGAGCCCCATCATCCACAATCACTTAGAAACACTTTTTGTTTATGTTTGAGATAGCTTGCTTAACTCCGCTTGTGTGTACACTAAAAAAGTTGCAACGACAGATGGCCGGCAGAAGAAAACAGAAGAACTGGGAAAGAAATTAACGAAAGGTCAGTAAATATTTAACTACTAATCATAAAAATAGGAAAGTACTTTGAAAGAAAAGATCTCTCAAATAAGTCATAAAAAGTGAACTAAGAACGAAAATTGCTTGATTAACAATCAAATAAATTTTTCCCTTCATCCACCCTCCCTCCATTCTAGTATAAATCAAAGTAAATAGGCAAAGTTGAATCTATGGTACAAAAGTTTTAATTGTGGAAGAAATGGTCAAGAATAGAAAAATGAAAACAAAAAGTGTGGGTAATGTGGGTCTTTCACCAGGAAAAGATTATAGGGAAGGAGAATCAGATGTGGAGTGGAATGGCAGAGTCAATGCAGCATTTGATGGCCTGGGGAGGTTGAGCGAGGAGGAATGGCAATTGGCAGAATACTTACTGTATTGAGAGAAAGTACTGTGTGAAGAAAAATGAAAAAAGACAAGCTCAGAAAGACACTGAAATAAATAACCAAATGGAAGAAATGAAAAATAATTATAAGTGTATGATGACTACCTTTAGTGATATGTCCACAGAATTTGGAAGAGTCCTAGAAGAAAATGATATATATTAAAGAAAGAGCTAAAGGAGTGGAGAAAAGAAGTTGAATGTAAAGACAGACAGAGAGAGTAACAAATCTGGAAGAAGACACAGACAGATTGATGAGGACCAGGTTGAAGCTGAGCAACACAATAGGAGGAATAATGTGGGGAAAAAATATAGAGAAGATGAGAATTGTGAGGACCTAGTTAAAAGAATATGTCAGAAACTAGATATGAACATCAACCAGGAACAAATAGTCAGCTCACAGAATCAGTGCAGGAGGACAATATGACAAAATAGTGGGAAAGTTCGTGAGCTGAAACACTAAAAATGAATTAATGTTAAGAAAAAGAGACACCAGCCTAAGAGCGAACGATATCGCAGGTGGCAGAAATAGAGATCAAGCGAATAACTTTATATACATAAATGAGCAACCACGCTCATATAGGAGGAAGTTATTCACAGAAGCATTGCAGATAATGAGAGAATGTGGACGGAAGTACTTGTGGACAACAAATGGCAGGATAAAAGCAAGAAGAAATGATCACAGTGAAGTCCTAGTCATTAATAACTATGTTGATATCCAGAGAATGCGATGCAATTTTATAAGGGAAAAGAAAATGCATAATAGAGACAATAGTTATTTAATAAAACAAAATCATCATGGCAATAACGTAAACATATATAAAGGACCACTACAAAATGCCCACACTAATAATCTCAAAGTTGTCAAATATAGATAATTTTAATGATATGCATAATATTAAAAATAATGTTAGTACTGATACAATGAAATGTGGAGTAAATGGTAATCAAATAGCAAATAATAGATTAACTTTAAACAATATGAACAATATCATAACCAGTGATATGGATATAAATGAAAAATTGGTTTTGTCTAAAACAGTGTGTTTAAAAAATAGTATTGATATTGTGAAGATGGAGGAAAATGGAAAAAAAGGTGAATATAAAATTCATTAATAATAAGTGTAATTATGTAAATAATGTTATTGATGCTCTGTATGTAAAGGATTGTAAAAATGATATAACATTTGAAATCAGTCAAAATTATGAGGATGATTTTTTGAGTGAAGGATTAAATAATGTAAAATATAGAATCGTTAAGAATATTGAAAACTTTGAAATTCATTATAACATAGACAAAAGAGATGGAAATGCAAAAGCATATGTTACTGATGATATAACAGATAACAATGTGTGAGATATAAATGGTACAAATCATATGAAAAATATAAGTATAGAGAAAAATTTGTGTGAAGTTAACAAGGTAGTATGGATATTGATAGTAATGCAAATTGCAGGTTAAAGATTAAAAAAGCTGAAATTATGAAAAGAGGGGAACCTGGAAAATATAGTGATTTTAATAAATTAAAAATTATGCATATAACTGCCAGAAGCATAAACAACAAAATGGGTGAAATAGAAATGCTAATGGAAAATAATGAATATTAAATAGACATAATGGGAATAGGTGAAATATGGTCTAGAGAAAATGATCACATGGAAATCTATGGATGGTATAGTTATCATCTGATGAGAAACAAACAAACAAACAAAAAGGGGGGAGGAGGGGTATCAGTATATATATATATATAAGGAATATTCACGAGGATTTTGAAAAAATGGACTGAATTATCACACATGTGATGATTGGGAAATAATAGGCGTAAAAAGAGGTAAACTTAGGACAGAAATTGTATATAGAGATCCAAGAAGAAATATTCACTACTAGATTGGCTATACTTAAAAATTGAAGAAGTACAAAGTAAAAAAATAATAATAGGTGATTATAATAGGTGACCTAAATAATGATATAAGTAAAGAATCTAGTAATAAAAATTATTTGATAAATGCAATGAAAATGATGGGATTAACAAACGTAATTAGTGACTATACAAGAATAACCGATAATTCGACTACAACGATTGATTTATGTTTTACGAACGTATTGGGAATTCATGAAAATATTTTGGATTACCAAATAAGAGATCACAAAGCTATACTCATCGAAGTTCAAGAGGAAACTAAACTCATGATAAACAATAAAATTAAAGTCAGAGATTTCAGTTCAAAAAAATCTTGAAAAGTTTAAAGAGAAATTGAGTTCTATAGATTGGAATGTAGAATTTAGCGATTTTAATAAATATGATGTATTTATAAATAAAATCAAGGAAATATATGATAGGAATTTTAAATGAAAACTCATAAAGAACAAAATAAACAAAAAAAAAGGTTGGATAAATAATCAAATAAAAAATATCATAAAGAAAAGGAATGGTGTATTCAACAGGTTTATAAATGTTAATTTACAAAATGTTAATTTACTTGAATGTTAATTTACAAAATGTTAATTTACTTGAGTAGATTTAAAAAACTAAGGAATGATATAGTGAGGAAAATTGATCTCCATAAAAAAAAGATTTATGGAAAAAAATTGTCAACTGACAATAAAAACAAATGAAATTTTATTAATAAATTGCTGGGAAGGGTAATTAAAACAAATGATGTTAAGTGGATAATCACAAGTTAAGTGGACAATAACATGAAAGTATTATACAATAATTTTTGCCACCCACGTATTAATTACAGCTCAAACTAGAGCTTGTGTAATTTTGGAGAAAAAGAGACGCTTTCCCCATCCTGGATTCGAACCAGGGTCCCTCCGTTTAGCCCGGAGTGTCTTGGACCGCTAGACGAATGAGGACAGGAAACAACGCTCTCTTTCTCCGTATGTAAAGATGTTAAGGTATTATTACCCTCCGCAGGGATAACACAATTGCCAAATATGGTCAACACAAGAAAGCCTCCGGGGCGAGATTTTTGTGAGTTTTCGTGGGGGAATATTGCTTGGGGAATAATTATTGGCGGAAATTGCCATATTTGGCAATTGTGTTATCCCTGCGGAGGGTAATAATACCTTAACAACATGAAAGTAACTTCCAATAATGAAATTGCAAATTGTTTTAACAATTTTTTGTGGAAATTGAAGAGAATACAGTAGATAGAAAGGTCAATATGAACAATGAGTATAATGAATATATGTGTCATAATATTGGTAAATCAATGTATGTGTCAAATAAGTCACTCAAAGTTATTAAATGAATTAAGCAAGATTAATAATAAAAAAGGTGCAGGATATGATGGCATACACCCTAGGATAATCAAGGAATGTGTTGATTTATTGGCTAAACCACTATTGGTGATATTTAATGAAATAATTGACAAAGAAGTAATTCCTAAAAAAATGAAAATAGCTAAGATAGTTCCTATATGTAAGAAAGATAACAAAGAAAACTATAGACCAACAGCAATAACCTCCGTCTTCGCGAAATCATTTGAAAAATTACTTTACTAAAGAATAATTGATTTTATAGACAATGAGTATATAATAGATAATTCCTAATTTGGGTTTAGAAAGGGCAAATCAACTGCAGGGGCGCTATTGAGAACAATAAAAAGAATATAGGAGGCAATAGAAAACAAGGAACAGGGTATTGGCATTTTTTTATCTGAATAAAGCATTTGATGTAATAAATAGAGAAATATTAATTAAAAAATTTGAAACTTATGGATTAAGGGGGAAATTCATAAATTTGTTGAGTAGTTATTTAAAGGATACAAGTTGTATATGTGAAGGGAATGAAATTTAAGTTATTGGTTAATAATTATAGAGTACCTCAGGGCTCCAATTTGGGGCCATTATTGTATTCCTTATATGTTAAGGTTATGTTCAACGTGTCTGATGTAGGAAATATGATAGTATTTGCTGATGATACAAGTGTCATTATTACTGATAAGGATTTAAATAAGGTAATGGAAATAGGTATTAATGAAATAAAAAAAATATGAAAAATGGTTTGCTATTAATCAACTGAAGTTAAATGTAGACAAATCAAAATTAATAAATTTTTCAGGGAAAAATAAAAAGATAGGTGACGATATTATTAATAAATCTATAAGTTAATAATCAGAAAATAGAAATAGTGGATAAAATTGATTTCATGGGAGTTCGACTTACAAATAAATTAAACTTTAATGGTCATATAAACAAAATAACAAAAAAGGTATGTAAAGGTATAGGAATTCTAAGATGGATAAGTAAAAATTTATCCCCAAAAATAAATAATGAACTCTATAATTATCTCATTAATTGCCATCTAGTATATTGCAACTGCGTTTGGGGTAATTTGGGTATTGTTAACAATGATATTATAAAAAATTTGCAAAATAAAGCAATCAAACTGATTAATAGAGACAATAGAATAGACTTAAAGAATTTTTTAATAAATTCTAATATATTGCAAATTGAACAGATTCATAAGTACTGTATACTAATTAAAATGTTTGAAAGGATGAGAGAAATAAACATACAGATCTTATAAAAATTCAATTAAACGAAAAAGAAGTAGATATCGAAACTATAACGAATTAATATTACCCAAAATAAGAACAGAATTGGGAAGATGCAACATAAATTACATAGCACCTAAATATTGAAATGAAATACCAGATAAACTAAGGAGGTTAAATAATATAGTAAAATTTAAAAAAGAACTTAAAAAATACTTGATACTCAGCAATGTCCAACAATTTATCGATAATTAAAAAAACCAATCAATTAAATACAAATTACAAAAACAACTCACACAAGAAGTGCATTACATATGCGTGATCTTTAGTAAAGAGTGAGGGGTGTTGAAATATGTGGAAATAGCCTGATGGCCGAATTTATTGTTTGGGTGAATTGTTATGATCAATTAGTCTGAGGTTCTCAAGCCTGTTATATTCATCATAGATATTTACTTGGGGCCTTTTTTTGTGTGGTCATGTATTGTCGCAACAACTATTCAAAGAAGAATAAATAAAGTATTATTATTACTATGTTATTGGATCTATATATAGAAGTTAGAATTCAATATTACTTTATTGAAGTGAGTTATAAACCTCCTTTAAAAAATATAATTATTCAACAAAAAAATTTGTGTTCCTTGCACAAAAAGATTCACAACAATTATGCATATTTTGTCCTAAGTTAAAAAATAACACCTATATGTATATTTGCACATGTGTAAAAATGTTTTATGTTTTTTATATATACAAAAACTTAAATACAGAATTTACAGGAAAAAGGGTGAGAAACATCATTAACAGAGCCCTTTTTGTCCAATTTTTCATTCTTCTGAAAAGTACTATGCTGTCTTTTGATTGTACAGTTTAAATTATTTAGAAACCTGATATTATTTAAAAGAAAAAACAGATGATTTTTAAGTACTATTGGAGAATATATACATGCAAAAAAATTTTATGAATTCATTTTATTTAGATTGCCTGAAATAAAAGAAACTAATTTTTTTCTATACACACACATTTTTTACATATACATATTTATTTTACCACACACATTTATGTTTTGGACAGAGCTGCACACAAACATTTTGCATGTACAACACACCACACATTTTTCTAATGCTATGTGAATTACAGTATGTGATAATCTCAAAACACAGCGAATAATGCTAGAGCATTTTAACTTAAATTCCAATAAGCTATTTGTTCCATGCACTTTTATTTTTCTATTTATTTATACATTTTTGAATTTTAAAGAAGCTGTAGTGGATAAAAAAAGTTTATGAAAAAGGCAAAACAAAAATCAGGACGTAAATTATTGATTCCATGATGAAATACATCCAAGCCTGCTCGATTCGGAGGTCTCGTTAAATCATCGGTACGAACCCTTATTATCTATCACATTTTAGACAAAAAAAGTAAATGAGAATAATATCAAGTATTTATAAACTATTTTAATTATGGACAAAATTTATGGTACAAAAATAGCATGATTTCAATGATTGTTATATTATGCATAAATGAATTTATTAAACTATACTCCCGTTGACAGTGGAGGGACGGCTAGAGCTGACCGCATTGCAACAAAGAAACCCTGTTTTTCAAGTATTCATGTGCACTTTCTTATTTTTCCCCCTTACAGTCTTCGACCAATAACCCGATTTGGCAATTTCTTGCCATTTCTCAGGCTTTTTTTTTTTTATAGAATTCTCACAAGTGAACTTTCCCGAAGGGTTAGGCCGTTTTCAACTAAAAATTAAAACCTTATTCAAAATTTTTTTGGATTAAATTCAAAAATTTAAAATGCACAATCCCGGATTTTTTTGAAAAAATGGATTGAAAGAGAAGTGGGTGTGGTTGCCTTCCATAGATAAATTTAAACTGGAGGGAGGGGCGGACATTGAATTATGAGAATTGCTGATGGGAGTAGTCTTCTGTAAGATGCCTGCAATTGGAGTGGAGGGTCATTAAAAGCAGACAATTGTGGATGGGAGGGGGGTGATAAAAATGTGTAAAATTTTACGGACGTATTTTGTGGACGAATCCTAAGTGGAAGTTGTCTCTCCCTCTATAAGCTACGCCATAGAAAACGGCCCTAGGCATGCGTTGTGTATGTGGAGTAATAATGTTTATTGTTATTAATGCTATTTTTATTTTATGGCCCTGAAATGGGCCTTTTTGTATTTTTGTAATCAAAATTATTCTATCCCGCTGAGGTTATCGTCTGAATAATCTGAAGTGCCGGAGCCGCCAATTGCAAAAATTACAGGTTCGACAATATTTTCCGTAAGGGCATCCAATTCCCACATTTGAGTTTTAGTTTTCGTCACGTGATCGACGCAATTCCTCCAAGCATGCTGTATGACTCTATCGATGCCTTCGAGTGTCAGTTTCGAAACTTGATTCTTTTTAAACGTTTGGTTTTGACCAGCAACGTAGCCCTTCACTTGACTACAAACCAATTCAATAGGATTAAGCTTACAGTGATAGGGGAGTATGCGGAGGACAGTGTGCCCATTTTCAGCAGTTATTTTGTCCATGCGATAACTTGTGTAATTCTTATGGACATCGTTTGCTAAATGTAAAAGTTTGACCTTCAACGTATCGCAACTCCATGGAATGTTTTTTGTTATCAACCAAGCTTGAATATCGGCTTTCCGTGTAGATGTCGATGGAATTGTTTCAATCAATACACTATGATATGAGGCGTTATCGAATACAATGACGCTATTCGACTTCACGTTGGCGAGAAATTTCTTCCTAAACCAATCCACATAATATTCCCCATTCATCTTCCCATGGTAATTGCCTTTTTTCTTGCAAGCTAAAAACGTATCACAAGCACCATCTATAAAACCTTCCTCATTTCCAGAATGAACCAAGACATTTCTGAACCCTTTTCCGGATGGAGCTTTTAAGCCCGGTGAGAGGCCGTCCAAAAACGCCTGTTTCGCCGACTTGACAGTGGAATTGACCCATACTTTCGTTTTGGTATGGCCAAAATTTACCCAAGTTTCATCGGTGTAAATAATGGGTCGACCTTTAGAACGAAAATGTTCAATGTCTCGCAAATAGCAATGACGCCAACACTGAATATCATCGCGTTCTATCAGCGCAGACTCACGTTTTCGTTTAGTAAAACTGAAACCCAAATCTATTAATAGATGTCTTGCTGTACTAATACTGACGTTTGGCGAGTCACAATTTTCATTAATGGCAGCCATAACTTTTAGGTTTGTAGGAATTTCGTTCCTGAAAAAGAAAGCGTGAACTTTTCTCCGTACTGCCGATAATATAAATTCATCGTAAATTTTTATCCTCGTATGCATTGCTACTTTTAGTGGGCGTTTTTCCCCCCCGGAGTTGAAAACTTCCCTTTATCTTTTAATTCAGCTTTCATTCTGTGTATGCTGGAAGGAGAAACCAGTTAAGCTGGAAACGATCGCTATGACATCATTGTCAGATTTTTTTGGGTAATATTGGTATATTTTGCAAAAAACATTCATAACAACCTTATCGGAACTTCCAAGTGGTTTTCCAGCCTTATGCGGTTAAATGTAAAAGAATCATTATTCGATACAGGAGCAGTATCCATTATTACGTTCATGCGAAAATGCGAAGTCCGTAAGAAAGAACAGAGAATGAATAGTCCTCCAGTTCTGGGGTGGGGGAAGGTTTGCTGCAACATTCACTTTCTCGAAATTGTGCCAAAACATGCTTTGACCCTATTGGATACCAAAGCGATGACGTAATAAACACATCTTTCCCTAAATAAAGACGAAATGTAATATTACTGGGTACACATTATATATAAAATTCTAGATTAATTATATAAATATGTTGTTTGCATTTGACGATGAATTTAACACAAAAATGCAGTACTTAACTGACGAACTATTTTGTAAGGGCGGAAGGTTACAAGGCATAGCCTTTCCTCCACTGTCAGGTTAAGTTGAACAGGAGTATAACAACATCCAAATATGTGTGCAAAAGTTGCCACAGTGCTTAAGTGAAACATTAGTATATTCTGATATAGATACTTGAGTAATGATCGAATATAGCATGACTGTTATTTAAATATATATTATTCATTTTTTTTTAATTTGTTTCCCCCTCTTTGGCAGTAGCAGACCCATGGCGAGATTTAAGTGAAGTTGTGTGAAGCTAATTCACCAAAACACATTAATTTGCGGTCTATACTTGCTAACAAACCGGTTTTTACCCTATTTAGTAAATAAAGAAATTGACAGTAACTTTGGGTTTTGGTGAATTGATTTCACTTAAATCTCGCCGTGGGCTGCCACTGTTCCTTGGGCCTCGCGAATTCCTAAATTGCATCTGCATGAGAATATGTCAAATTAGCACAATCATTTATATATTAGAGAATATGAGGGAGAGAATTTCTCTTCCCCTCACATGTTGATCTATCAAATACAACAGTAATTACATAAATTACCAGTGAATATTTAATTGAAGTGATTTAAGGAAACTGAGTCTCTCTCTTAGCATTATGTATTTTAATAATTTAAAATATGCTTTTGTGTGTAAACAATAGTAAGGAAAAAATTCTGCAGCTACCGTGCGTTTAACTAAACATAGTAAATAAGGCCCATACATACACTGAGTGGCCATTTTATGAAGTACACCAATAATAGTGAATTGGATTACCCTTCAGATTTTAATATTGCCTGAATTCATCAAGTTATGGATTCGAAAAGGTGCAAAAAACATTCCCAGGGAATATTATTCTAAGCATCCAGAATAGTACTACACAGCTAATGTAGATATGATGGTGGATTCAGGCATAATAGAACACCCCTTTCCATTTCATCTCATAAATTTTCAATTGAACTGAAACAAGGACTACTAGATATACAGAAAATAACTGGTAATGTAATTCAGGGCAGCACAGGCTTTGTAGGATTCCCGTCTTTATCCGTAGTTGCTCTGGTAGATATGTCATTATTTCTTGCTGAAAATGGTTTTAAATGTTTAATTTAAATACATTATAAATTCTTTATTTTTTGGATTAATGTTTTGATATGGAGAATTTTTTCTTTCTTAATGTTCATTTTGTGATTTTTATTTAATTGTATGTCTACCAGCAATAAAGTTATTATTATCTAACCATCCTTTATGATATGGGCCCTGTAAGATATGAAGCATATTGCCCTGTTGAAAATAGCCCTTTCTGTTAAGATACATGATAAGGAATATAGAATGTACCTGGTCCACAATGTTTAAATATCTAGGAGTCATAAGCATAGAGTCATATGGGCCCATGGGGCCTCGAGCCCCCACAACGATCTGAAATAAATTGCAATTTTACATATACTGTAATGTATAAATGTACATAAAATGTGCTTGGGCCCCTCAAAAATTTTGAGAACTCTACGCTGATGCTAGGAGCCCTAATAAAGTTGACACTCAGTTTTAAAATAATGTATGCAGAAGTATCCTTTTACTGTAAAAAGAAAATGTAAAGGTGCAAAATATTGTGACTACTGTAAAATATGGGTTTTGAGATTGATTTTAAATGAATTATAAACAATTAGAAATTAAATATTTAGCTGTTTGTGAATGAATTTACCCTCAGGAACAGCATGTACACAAATGAGTCTTCTGCAGTCCTATTTAAGTGCTGTGTCTGCTTTAAACACCTGTTTCACTACAAAAAATTGAAATAATTTTTAAAAAACTATGAGACACCTAAAATAAAAATTTTAAAACTACCTAACTCTATTTATTTACATATTCAAATTATTTATAGTTTCAATCTGGAATAACTACCTTGAATTAGTTTTTAATAATATATTGGTGTAGGCCTAGTTTATGAACTTAAAGTATATGAATTTGAGAATGGGTTTATCTGATTGTAAACAATTTTAAAGTTCAAAATTGTGTGACAAAATTACTAAATTTCGGTAACACTGCATGGTTTGTCACATGGCTTCTTTCTCCTAATTTTTTTGCAATGTTGCCCAAATTGATTAGCAACAGGCTAAATCAGCTTCCGCCATATTGGAAACGTTGTTGACGGTGTTTTTTGAGTTAGTATTTACTTTTTAAAATTCACGCTGAAAACAAATTGGGAAGGTCTTACATTTATGGCAGCACTAATGATTTGGCAAAATGTAGTTGTGTTTTCATTAAAACAATAGCAGGTGCATGAATATCAGTGCCATGTGTAAGTAACCGAGAGGGCATAGGATACACCATAATGTACCAAGGGAGGACTCTTCAACCATGGTGGTACTTGTCAAAGAATTTAAAAAACTCATTAATATCTCAGTATTATGTCTAAGTAACTGAAAGGTATAATACAAACAGGTACTTCGTTTGTGAACTATTATGGCAACTAGAAATAAAGCAAAATGGCAAATCATGATGACGTAATTGAATCACCAAAATCCTACATTAATTAAAAATAAGACTAGAAATGGATCACAAAAGCATTTCCGACATAATTTCTGAATTCCATAATTTTTGAAATGCCAGCTGCATTAAAATATTTTTTTTCATTAAAAAATTATACTCACAAATATTTTTGATATTTATGGCCAAAAAATTTAGAAGTTTATTTCCTTTTTATTATGATATTATATCTCCCTGAAATAATGTCAACGAAGGTTGCAATATGAACGTAATTGAATAATGAATGCTCACTACCCGATATGTAAACTCTTCTAAACCACCTTAAGCGTGCCAAATATTGGTATTAAAAAGCTTAGTTTTATATAATTTTAAAATACTCCTGAATAATTTTTTGTTTATAATTTTATCCATTAAATGCAATCACCCTCTTTATTGAATTGAGTTCAGCTATGTCTTCTAAAATAGTGTGAATAAAAACATCAAATTTCACTTTAAAAGCAATTTTTGGACTTTGAATATTAATAAAAAAATTTTATATGCTATTCACAAAAAACTGATTTCATATTCTTAATAAGGAACTTAGGGACTATCATTTGTGATATGTCTTGTCTCAAAGTGCGAGCTTCCACAAAAGTGGTTCCCTTGTTAGATATTTTTTGACATGAATACAAGTAACATCATTGGAAAGAATATCTTAACATAAATAATGATAGTCACCTATTAAAAAAAACCTTAAAAAAATTAGCTCTGGTTTCAAATTTTATGGAACGACCCCTAATGCATATAAAAATGCACAGGGGTAACGACAAATCCAAGCACCTAAACTTAGGTTTTGAAAAGAATGTTACTGCCATTACTGTGTTTCAGTTACTTAGACAAATGATATCGTTTACAACCACCTTTAAAGGACTGTGCAAATCCAGTTATTAGAACTGATAGTCGCCATGAGCGATACGTTTTTAAAATCATAGTATAGTAATACATATTTTTATACATATTCTAAACTTATTTTAAACATATTTATACTTTTATTCTAAAACTTTTTAAACTGCAATGATGTAATCTGATTGTTGTCTGGAAGTTGGGCACCCATTTGGCTCTGATGTTTGCATCAAGTTGTTTATAGCTAATTACTGAGTCCTTTACACAGAAAAACATCGTTGCTAGAAAAGGTATGGACATTATAAGCAAATACATTTAACATATAAAAAAATAAGAAACTGAACTCCTTGTAGTGATTCCATGGCCATATACAGTTGGTTGTAATAAACATTTACTACTGTATATCCTGCAACATTCCTACCCTATCCAGAACAAGTAAAATAAACTTGGGCAGTTTCACAGAATAAGGGATGTAGCCTTGCAAAAAAATTTTTCATCAGACTGAAGTAATTTTTTATTTCAAACTTGCCAATAATTTGAAGTTTCTTAAACCATCAAAGAGATTTACTTATATAGCTATTACACTTGAAAAATAATTGCTGATGTATAATTGTCTCAGCAGCCATTTTTGAATTAAAAGGACATGCGTGAAATAGTAAAATAATACTTATGTAAATTATATAGTTTGTTATTTAGTGATTGATAGTTGTCATGGGCTTTCATATGAACTTAAACTAGCTTACAATGTTCAATAGTTAAAAAGTACTAATACTACAAAAAAGCAAGTGTGTGAATGTAAGTCACAAATACATGAACATTTTGTTTTTTTAGTTTAAATAGGTAAAAGGTATTTTTTAGCAATAAATTCTCCTACTACTAGTTAAGGATTATCTAAATATGCAAAATTCATAACTGTGAATGTTATACACAGTCAGACATAAAGGATTCAAATATGTGACTAAAGTCACAAGAAACTTAAGTCACATGTTCTTTTATGGTACAGTTGAACGTATTTTAAGACAAGTTACTTTTAATAGGAGCCATTTCTGAAGTCCCGTCAGATTGTATAGCATACTATGCTTTCCGGATAAGACGAATTACTGTTAATATGAACAGATTTTCTGTTCCCCTTGGTGTTCGTCTTAACGAGGTTCGACTGTATTAATGTTGTAGTAGTTGTTTTCTATTCAAGACAGCAATTACTTTAGATAACTAAACTTTTTAATAGCGGTAATTTTAATGGTAGGCATGTTTGAATAAAATTAGGCAATTTCAATTGTAACGTAAATTAGATATTAATAGCAATCATTTATTTTTGTATGATTACTGGATCTGAAATACATCTTCTGCATAGTAATACTCATTTAGTTAAAAATGATAAGAGGAAAATTGAAGCAAAATGGTATGTACACTGAGTATAAAGAGAAAAACTGAAAATATGTTGAGGAAAGTCAAGAAAGGAAAATTAAAATAAACAACTTACCAACAAACATAAAAAAGTTGTGCACAAAAGAAAAATACCAGAGAATGAGTAAAGAAATATAGAGTTCTAAAGAAGGTATCTACCGCAACATAAAATCTCCTGCCCATAGTAGTAATGCTAGTTTAGGCAAAGCAGTTTTAAGAGCTAAGCAAGCATTACCATCAACACCACACTGGATGCAAGTAGTTGTTAGAATTTTTTTTTAATTCAGTGTTGGATGGGAGTCCTAATTCAAGTCTCAAATCAGAAGAAATAAGCACAACGATCTCATTCAGTAAGTGCTGAAATTTAAAATTTAATTAAGTTTTATGAACGAGATGATATAAGTCATCAAGTCCCTGGCCATAAAGATGTAGTCATTATAAGACATCATCAAGGTAACAAAATAAAGGTTCAAGCTTTTTAGTTGGTTATGTCATTGGTTATGGCAGCATATCATATGTTTAAAATAGATAATCCCCAAATAAAAGTTGGTAAAAGTAAATTTGATAAGCTATGCCCATGATATGTTCTCCCTACTAATAAACTTCCCCATAATGCATGTCTTTGCAAATACGATGAAAATACATTATGTGCTCTTGACGTGTGTGTTCTAAGCAAATATTCCAAAGTCCTAGCCTATTCTTCAGAGTTTACATTCACGGTAATATGTAAAACACAAACAGAAGATTGTTGGTTTAATAAGTTTGAAATACGCAATGGTGGAAAAGGGTTTATTGGAGTTTATCCATATGATCAAAAGCAGATGTAATGATTAACTCTCGGAAACGGTTTCAATGGAAATGGGATAAAGATAATCGTGAACACAAAATTGTAGAGGAAGGATCTATTCAAGATTTCCACAAATACATATTATATGGGCTGATTCCATAGTTAATTGAGCATTTCTATATTAAATGAACAACAGTTTTTATAAAAATGAATGAGAAGTGACAGTATCAACAAATTTTGTTATTACAAAAACTATAATGCGGAAAATTTTACATGCAGAAATCAGGATGAAATTCAAAGTGCTTACTGGAAGCAAAATCAAATAAGCGTTTTTACCATTGCATTGTATCGTTCAGGTAGGGAACACTCCCATGTTTACGCATTAGACAACTTGGAGCATTCCAAGGAAATCATTGTAACATATACTGCAAAAATTATAGATTGCCTTCTATTCCATATAAAAGAAAGCAGCATTTGCCTGATGGACCATCTTCACAATTTAAAAACTGATACATGGATATTTCCCAAAAATCTGTCCAAATTGAATATAATGTTGTAATTATGTGGAATCATTCTGCTACTTCTCATGGGAAAGGTCCTGTTGATGGAATAGGCGGTATAATAAAAAGGCAAATACGTATAGTACAGACCAGGAAATTCATTGTCAATTGTGCCTCAGATTTTATAAAAGCGGTATCTTATACTTCTGGTACTATAAATGTTGTAGAAGTTATAACAGAACACATCAAATCCATAAATAAAACGCTAGATTTGAATGCAGTATTCAAAAAACGCTGCACCTATGAGAGGAATTAAACAGCTTCATTGTGTGAAGTTAGTTTCAGGTATTGTTGCGAGGTTTATGTTGACAAATGATGCTGCAAAACCAGTTAAACCCCATGCCGATTTTCAGGTTAGTAACTTGGTATAAAGTGGAATACAATGATGTCTTTTATTCAGAGGAAATTATTGAAATTAAAAATGACGAGCTTCTAGTCAAGACTATGGAAAGCATTGGAAATAACTGAAAATGGCCTGAACACCTATATAATTTTTTTTTTATACTCTAAAAGTTAACTGATTCAAAAGTTAAGTTTATCAGTTGTCATTAATTCCCTTGGACATTATAAGTTTGAAAATTTTGCCTAATCATTAACTGAGTACTGAAGAATTGGATGTATTGCATAGATGATTTTTTTTTTTTTGTCTAATTAAATGCAATAAGTTTTTGTAGTAAACTAATATTCAATATAAATAAAAAGGATTCACATTTATATTTTAAGTATTTTAAAAATCTTTATTCAAATGACTAAGTTCTTCATGGCATATTCTACTGAAAATATTGAAAATTGCTCTAAAAAATCTGCTAAATTATGCAAAATTATAGGTTTCCAGGAAGGTGCAGGCCCAGTCACAGAAGTGAAAAAAAAATTTATACATGATTTTATTACTGAAAAGATACATTAGTAACAACAAATTTAAATACATGTTTCACCTCAAGTAATTCATAGAAGTTATAAGGTAACGTTCGAGTCACATACATCTTTTGCTATAAAATACTTAAAAATTACATGAATAACAATTAAAGTTTCATATATACTCTTAATTTGAATCTTGGTAGTATGTACAAAAATGCAAAAAATTATTTACATTAATCTTCTGAGCAGGAAACACCAAATTCCAAAAAATCAATGTTCATTTTGCATAATGTCATATTTTTAAACTATTACATAAAAATACAATGAAGCAATAACTCTTCTTTCCTACACTGCATAAGTATATGCCAGATGTCACAAGTCCAAATTAGAACTTAATGTGAGCATAACTTCAAGAGAAAGATAAAAAAACATAGCTAAAATGCTCTTCTTTGTAACGTAAGTCACCATGGAATTGCCCACTTTTGAAATACATGGCATATGGTACTTATAAAATTTTTTATATAATTAAAATATAGTTTATTTCTTCATATTCTTACATTATTTTAAATGTGTGTAGATTTTACTTGAGTTTAAGTTTGTGTTAATTACAGAGAAAAATTAAGAGACCCTTTAAATGTCAATGTGATCCTTTAAACCACACAGGATTCCCTCTTTCCATTCAATGATTTTAAGATATTTTTCATCACTTGCTATAACCATTAGAAATCACGTTTCTTTCCATAGTTCTGTCAACAAGGTGTACTTTTACAATAAATAAAATGGCCACTTTATTGCTAAAAAAATTGCATTTTCTGGTCTTTTGACATATTTGCATATAGTCATTCTCAAATTTATAAAGATCTAATCTCATCAGTAGTTACCCAAGCCGTTTAATATGCTTTACAACAGTCACTCAATCTATAGGGTTATTAAAATTAAGGTATGCTTACTTATATGACTGAAGTAAGTGCTAAGGCTGACAATGAAGAGAAATTTGGACAATGGGTACTTCAAAGAATGCACTCACTATTTATTGAAAAAAAAATTCATAAAGTTGTTACAAAACAATGTAACATATTAATAATAACTTATATTATTTGTTTATGTTTTCTACTCAGCTGTATAAGAAAAGCAGTTTCTTCAAAATCATAGACGTTTGCCTGAAACTACAAAAGCAATTCCAACGATGTCACAGGGAAAGCACTATTAGTGAAGCTGTACTATCAACAGAGAAATAATGCAATAGTAGCTCTCAGAGAACCCTAGAGCAGAAGTCTTCAACCTTTTTCAGTCCAAGGGCCAATTTTGCTTATTCTTGCAGGCCCGCGGGCCGCACTACTGTATCAGCAATATTAGGACTGAACAAAAGCGGCTCAAGGGGCGTCCTCCACCTCACTGAATCAGCCTTTGTTGATATTTTTCCTTAAGTCCCTATATTAGTTTTGCATACCCACCCAAAATATTTTCAAGATTCGCCTCTGAGACAGTATATATATATATATACAGTAGCGCTCATAAGTATTTTGACAAACAGTTTTTGTTCGCCAGCGCAATCTATAATAAAGCATTCATTTGCATAGTGATATGTCGCGATTCACTGCGGAGCTGCACATTCTACAATAACAATGAACTAGCACTGGGTAAGTAATTGCCTTTTCTTTCAGTTCAAATAAGAAAATTCGTTCAAAAGTGTTTTTACATGCTAATTAGTAATTTGTTTTCGTAGATATACTTAATTAAATAATGTGTTATATTTTGCAAACATTTTTCAACCAATTAGAAAGCACTTTTAACTATGATAAGAAAAATTCACCTATTTATGCTAGTTATATAATAATATAGTCATTATTTAAATTTAAGTAATTGTTTGTCTTACAGTATTTTAAAAATTCTTTCAATCTAAAATTTCACAATATATACCCTTGACGTTCAATTTTACCTTGACATATATATATATACATATATTTTTTTAAATGAGCAGTAAGATTACAGATATCCCTTGACTTATGCTAGGTTTATTACGACATAACACTATTGTAAGTTAAAAATGCATTCAATACCCTTAACATGGCTCCCACTCACCTCGAAGAAAAAAATTGGCCTACATTTCCAGGTTTTCTCTTACTTTTCCAACAAAATTTGACTAATCGCAAACAAAACTTTGAATTGAACTTCAGTTTAAGGGAAAATAGCTTCGTATTTACTTCAAATTTGGCTATTCAGAATAGAAGTTAGGAAGGTTTTCCCCCGACTTTTCAGGGTCTGACCAAAAACTCTTGCATTTCCCTGACAGAACCCCTTTAGGAATGATTTCAAATTCCCTGACAATTCCAGGTACATGAGAACTCTGCCTAAACTGAAGATTTCACTCATACTTCTACCTGCATGTATCATGCTAATGCTGCATACCCTTAATCTAGAAAAATATCAAAATTTGAAGTGTGGCTTTTATTAAATGTATATTACTTTCACAGCATCATAAAATTAAACCATTTTAAATAGGTAGGATACATTTTATCATCAGTATGTTAGGGAACAGAATAAATCCTTATATAAAATAACATAAAAAAAAAACAAAAAAAAAATGACTAACCTTGCAGCTTTTTTACATTAAATATTATCAACTCAATATATTGAAAATTAAAATTAGTAACTAAAAAAATAAGTATCAAAACTTAACAGTAAATTTTAATAGTCATGAAATTGTTCCTTTGTAAATGTCTCAACACAATCTAGAGTTTATTTCAGAAATTTATCAACAATATTTTGAAGGAACCAATCCATATCTATTTGGAGATGATCTCCAATTATGGAGAGAAAGTGCAATTTCCCATCCAAATCCATTTGTTTCAACCCTATCCAATCTTCATTATAAAGGTAGCTGTTTTGCAACACGTAAGTTGTAATTGAAGAACCTGGTTGGTAAAACCCAAAATGTTCAGTTTCCTTTGGATCCACCATGGTGTCATTTAAAAACTTTATAAACACAAAATTTTTAAGCTGCATTAAATTTTGTTTATACGTTTGATTCTTAATAAGTTCATTATTAATATCTGCTAAAAATGTACTTTTTTTTCTATATTCTTCTTCATTTAAAGGATCATGCCAATACTGTGCTTGGGCTAAGTGCTTTTGGACAAAATCGGTATATGCTCCATAATTCAATAGCTTTCGCATGTAATCACACAACACTGAACTTTCTCCTGGACAATGAGGAAAACCGTATACTCCTTGGTGCTGCCCACCAACAGATATTAAATTTATCATTTGTGGTTTTGGACATCGCTGCGCTACAGCACGGAAAAACTGGCCACCTTGTGAAAAGCCAATAGCATTATAACCATTCTGTAATTTTTCATCAGCGAGTAACTGCTGACAAACATTGGCAACTTGTTCATTGGCATTCATTAGAAAACTATTTTCCATGTCGGAAATCATATTTTCTCCTATTTCCAAAGACTTGACATACACATCCTGTATGTTGTTTTCCAAGAATTTCTTAATAGAGCCCATGCTTAGCGGATTACAACAGCTATCACCCATGCCATGCCATAACACAACAGGAACAGGGTTCTCATCGGGATGGTCACCGTGGAAATAATTTACAACGTAATTGTTAGTATTGAATGCTGATACAAAATAAAGAGTTTGAAAAATAGAAAACAAAACTATACCAATCATCTTGTAGAAGAAACACGACAGAACGTCCCCACTTCGTTCCAAACACTGATATTTAAATATACCTATGTTTATCTACTTGCTTTGCTTAAGTTCGTAACACGGCCTGATCGCACGCCTTCAAAAATCGTATATTTATATTTTTATCTGCAACTTGTTCAAAAACAACTTAACTTGACTTGTGCATAAGTTTGTGAGTGGCCGCAAAAGAACAGCTAGATATTTCCAATCCTGGTGAAGGACACAGCCCAGAGAAGGTTGTAGGTCATATGGGTCCAGGTACAAGCTCAAAATCCCCCCCCCCAAATATTAATTATTCTCACATAAATTTGATCTATTGCAACTTATTTAAGAATAAGCGCTTAGATGATCCAATTGGATTTGGCCTTGTCTGTACTTCGGGATCGTTATTTCAATTTGTCGTCCCCCACCGCGTGATGTCCATTTAACGGAATGAAGATTTGCCTAGGAACTACCGCTGTCTTCGTGGGGAAATTTACTCACCTCTCTAAAATCAGTAAAACGGGGTAAAAATGTATTTTATTTTCGACATTTGTGGTCACGCGTGAATGCATATGTTTTCTACATACGATTGTGTGTTAAAATTTAGAAAAAATTGTAAATATGGCATTTTTTACATTATATATGAAGATGGGAGTTCCGTTTGGCTGTTTCATTGAACAATAATCGCCAAATAAAAGTTTTACTTTACGTTTAAACTAATAGCAATTTAGAGCCAAACTATCTTTGTATTATATTGCGCACGCGCAGCATCGCCACGTGATATATCTGCACGAATAGGATCACTAGAATTGTAAAAATCTAGATATTTCAAAATATTTAAAATAAACTGATATTTTTCTACAACCACATACTGGCCCTGATCAAGCCAAAGTGGGGCCCAGGGCCTAGTATTTATTCTGGGCCCACCCTAATGTACTCGTAAGAAAATTATTCAATAAGTAAGTAACAAATGCAAACTCTTGTTATATTCTTCGCATAATCAGTAGTTTAAAAAAAAAGTTTTCAATGATGGCTAAGTTATAATTAAAAGAATTGTAATATTAATAAATTACTAAGTCATAATTTAAAAAATTAGGTTTCAAACTGACATTTTAAGCATACTAAAGAAGATCACATACAAAATTTGGGGCCCTAATAATATAAGGGACTAGGATCATGCCCAGGAGGCCTTTGCGTTAATCGGGCCCTGACCACATATCTAGAGTGCTACAGTCTTCACTATCAATCTATATATATCGATGGTCTTCACATGAAATTCTGACTTTTTAATTATTGGATTGTCCTAGCCGTTTCTGGAAATACAGCGCCGCTTTTGCGGACAGCCTTTCCAAATAATTTACAATTGCATACAAAACAATTAAAAAATATATTTTCCTTATTGTTT
>QLNU02015360.1:97618898-97642027 GCA_006491805.2 Dysdera silvatica
AAAATTTTCTAAGTAAAAATAAATGATTCTTTTATGCACAAACCGAATTGCAACTTGCAATGTGATTATAAAAATTAAAGTAAATTGTTTTCTGATGTGACTTTCAGAAATAAAAATAATATAGAACTTCAATTTAACGAATAGGGAAAAAAAAACCTTTACAGCTACTTCAAAATCAAATATGTTTAAATTTAACAAGTTAATGCAATCATGGCATTTATTCTAAACTTTTAGAATATGCCCTTGCGTTCGCTTTTAACCTTTTCCGATTAACTAGCTATCTTGCCACGTACTGCCAAAAAGGTTGCAATTTGTGCTATTTTTGCTAATTTTTTGATTTCTAGGGGAAGATAGCTGCTAATTTTCACACATTAAGCTGAATTAATTCGTCAGATTCGGTATGTGAGCTTCAGAGAGGGGGGGTTCCTTGTTAATAATAGTAGTAATTAAAAATTTGTATTCCATATTCATCATTATCATTGAAACGTGTGACACTGTGGTTACACAAAAATTCTTGAAATATTTTAGTTTCCTTATAGCTACTTTCATTTCTTTTAAATGAATCTAATTAAATGTTCAAACCATCATTTGGTGATGTACTACATTTGCATGGATAGTAATTGCAGCACCGCATAATACTAATATGATGTTCTGACAATGTGTATGGAGTATATAATGATTCTCTAGAATTGCCATGTGAAGTATTATAATTGAAGAAAGTGTAATTCCAACTATTTTATGCTTTATCCATATTTTTCCCTCTTATAAAAAAACACTTTCCTGTATAAAAAGCATTAACTGCTGCAAAATGTTTAAAATGTATATACTTGTACAGAAGTATGTTAAATTATTTAGTTATTTTTTTTGCTTATCTGTGATCTTGTTTTAAGGAATTGCATACATGCAAATTCCCCAAAAAGTCAGTATTAAACTTGAAATGTACATAATTTTAAAAATAAATTTTTTTGAATTTTAGATTTATTTTATTGCTTGTGTAATTTATATATAACACACATACACAGAGCTACCACTTTGCTAAGAGACGCCTTTGTGCACGGTTGGATTTCAGCATCCCCATAAAATGGAATTTTCAAATTGAAATGAAATTATGATTTCAAGAAATTTTTATTCTTTAATATACAATATACAGGGTGGTTAGTGAAGTCCTTATACACGCAGATAACTGTCGAACGGAGAGAGTTATATGTATGAACGTGATGTATAGGTATAGTAAAGTGACTATGCGTTACAAGATGAGACTGCGTGCAGCGTCCCTAGCGGAAAAATTGAGAACTTAGAGCTGCTATCTCGAAAACTGTTCAAGATAAGGGCAAAAAGTCAATTACAAAGTTGTTAAACACCAGCTAGTTAGTACGAAATGACTTTTTTTCACCACCTTAATAGGGCAAAAATCGTAATTTAAGAGGTTTTAAAGGTATCCGTCCAGTAACACCATTGTTGGTCAAAATTCCTGTTTAACGTCAATCATTAACTTCAATTTCCAAAATTCACGTTAACTTCAATCATTCATTCTTGTAATTCCAAAAAACTTCATTATGTATGTATAGATTCATGTTACGTACTACGTACAGTATGGTGGAAAAAATCGACGTTATTAATTCCGTTGTAGAAATATTTTTTGTGTTATCATGATTATTTGGTATAATGCGGTAGCAACGACAACCCAATTAATTTCCAGGCTAATGCCTTAACCAACTATGTCACCGGTATGCCTACGGCAGAATGGGGTTGTCATCGCAACCGCAGCATACCAAATAATCATAACACAAAATGATAACATTTTTACAAGAGCATTAATAACATCGAATTTTTTCCACCATACTGCATATAGTACGTAACGTGCCATCTGCACTTATATAATGAATGAAGTTTTATGGAATTACAAGAATGAATGATTGAAGTTAACATGAATTTTGAAAATTGAATTTAATGATTGACATTAAATCGGAATTTTGACCAACAATGGCGTTGCTGGACGGATACCTTTAAAACCTCTTAAATCGCGAATTTTGACCTATTAAGGTGGTGAAGAAAATATCGTTTCGTACTAACTAGCTGGTGCTTAACAACTTTGTAATTGACCTTTTCCCCGTATCTTGAATAGTTTTCGAGATAGCAGCTCTAAGTTCTGAATTTTTCCGCTAGGGGCGCTGCACGCAGTCTCATCTTGTAGCGCATAGTCACTTTCCTTTACCTATGCATTACGTTCGTACATATAGCTCTCTCCGTTAGACAGTTATCTGCGTGTATAAGGACTTTACTAACCACCTTGTACACATGTATATGTAAATATATAGCATCTAAAATTTTTTTTCAACTATTATAAAACAATCATACTATATAATACATTTTTTGGATCTTTTTGGTATACAAGGTGTCCTAGAAGGTCATTGCCAAACTTCTAGGGGTTGTAGAGGACACCAAATGAACCATATCGGAAACGGAACCGGTTTCTCAATAGAGTGAATTTAGTGTATACGTCCACCTCGCGGCTGCGTAACCAATTACATCAATTAAAATATTTTTTTCATACAGAATTTAAGTGATTCACCTAATAACACAGCAGAGACAAAAAATCCGGAATTCCCTTTTCTGATCCGGATCTGTGTACCACATAGTCAGCAATAAGCATAAAAGTGCCTTTTTTAGCACACTGGAAATGAATTGTGAACTGCTAAGTGTATGCAGCAGGTAGAGGACATGAAAATAAACAATTTTTGTTCAGTCACTTTTTCCTAAAATTAGTCGTTTGGCTGCTACAGTGAATTTAGTGTTCGCATCCAGCGCATTCAAGGTTACCACATATGGCAAAATGCGCCATTTAAAGAATTTCCAAAATGATCTAATGCCAATGGATGGTGGCCCGTGTGTTTGGCGACTTGGTATTGCCCCCCTAAGTGCTACTTTCTCTGTACACACATATGCACGTAGAAGTAACGCCCCTAGATGATACTTGACCTACATGCATATCTATATAGAGGGAAAGTAGCACGTAGGGGCTCGAAAAATCTGTTGCTGGCCCGATGGAACACTACATAAGTAATATTCCATTGCAGTAAACCATGCCCCCTTCACCTAACGCCAGCCTTGACTAAAGTATGTATTATGAATTACACATAGATCGTAATTAATTTACGTCAGTTTATATGTACAGGGTTTGTCCCAAAAGTTCCTGGAATTATTTTTTTTAAAATCATTTATTCAATATCAGTTTACAATCTTTTCAGAACTTTTCAAAGTATTCTCCCCCTGCTTCGATGCACCGTTGCCAACGCTTCACCCAATCATTGAAGGCGCCCTGGAAGTCGTCAACGGGAATCTCCTTCAGTGAGGTCGTCGCGGCTGCTTTTACCGCCTCCAGCGTCCCATGCCGAGTTCCTTTCAGGGTTCTTTTGATCCTTGGGAACAAAAAGAAATCCGCTGGTGCCAGATCGGGGCTGTACGGCGGCTGGGGCAGCGTTGCCACACCCATTTTGGCCAGCAACTCGGAGACAATGAGCGCGGTGTGGGTTGACGCGTTGTCATGGTGCAAGATCCAATTGTCGCGAATTTCGTTTCGGACGCGTCGAACCCTGTTGCGCAACCGTTTGAGCACTTCACAGTAAAACTCCTTGTTGACTGTTTGTCCTTGTGGCACGAATTCACTGTGAACTACACCTTTTCTGTCAAAAAACACAATGAGCATTGCCTTGATTCGCGATTTGCTCATCCTTGCTTTTTTCGGGCGAGGAGACTCCTTGGTGTGCCACTCGCTGCTCTGGCGCTTTGATTCGGGATCGTACTGAAAAATCCACGTCTCGTCCCCTGTGATCACTCTGTCCAAAAATTCTGGGTCCGTTTCGTAGCGTTCATGCAATTCCTGGCACTTCAACAAACGCTGCTCCTTCATCTCACTCGTCAGGACTTTTGGCACCATTTTCGAGCAGACTTTCCTCATTTGAAGATCCTCCGTTAAAATGCGATGAACGATTGTTTTGGGTATTCCACACTCCTCTGCAATCACCCGAACACTTAATCGTCGGTCATTGTCCAAAACTTGACGCACTTTTTGCACCGAGTCGTCCGTTTGTGATGTCGACGGGCGTCCAGAGCGGTCGTCGTCGTTGACGGACTCCCGACCTTCCCGGAACCGCTTGTGCCACATGAAAGTTTGGCTTTTTTTCATCGCCCCGTCACCGTAGGCTTTCCGAAGCATTTCGAGTGTCTCCGCCCCGTTTTTACCCAGTTTCACACAAAATTTGATTGCATAACGCTGCTCCAAAAACTGGTCCATTTTTTGATCGACGAGGGTGCAGTAGATACCTCTGCGCGGAGCGTGACCCTGCCTCAACAACTGCCCGCAGGCGACTGATACCGGTCTCGTTTCCAAGCTCAGATCCCCCACCAACTTCTCCGCCCCGTCAGCCAGCGTTGCCAACTACAAAAAATCATTCCGGGAACTTCTGGGACAAACCCTGTATTTCAATAATATTAAATAACTTCGACATTTTTATCGACACAGCTGAGATTTCTTTGACATTGTCAATATTTTATATAAATCGAACACTACGTAGATTAAAGCAAATAATAATATTAATGAACGTTTATTGGCGTAGTGATACCAACGCCGATGGTATGGCGTGATTAGATGGTGAAACGTTCGAAAGAAAATAAATATTTCTGCCTTCGGTGGGACCTGAACCCACGACCTTCCACTTGCCGGGCGGAGGCTCTACCCACTGAGCTACGAAGGACAATATATAATCTCTTTACGAACGTATATATATTGTTGCCAGTTATTTCGCAGAATGGTGTAGTACATAGACTACTATTTAAACCAAATTGCAAAGAGACTGGTATTAAATTGATCGAAATGCCCGTTGCAGCATATGTATTTATTTTATATAAATCGAACACTTTCCTCTCAATTTCCCGTAACACAGCTTCTTCTATGAAAGGTGAGCGTGTAGTACGTTGATGGCTGACGAGAGAGGATACATGGAAAGCATCTGCCTCATATAATCTGCGGTGCAATTGTCCAAACAATGAACGACTTGGACGACGTCTGTTTGGGAAGCGCTTTTGGTACATGCGTACGGCGGCACGTCCATTTCCATCCACGGCGCCATAAACGTAATGCATATCTGCCAATTCACTGTTACTGAACCGATGCATCCTTCTCCTGCAACGCCCTCGCCTGAAATGATCCCGCTTCCCCGTCTCCAGTACGCCTGCGAACATCGCCCTCTAACGGTCGCCTTTCCGGACACAACTTCCTATGTAAAACTTGTTTGTCATGGTCTGACAGATCAGAAAGTAAAGTTTGTAAATGTTGAAGTGTTGTAATTACTGATAAGTGAATATCTAATATTGTATTAGACCGAACTGGGGTCAAACAATATTGACAATGTCACAGAAATCTCAGTTGTGTTGATAAAAATGTCGAAGTTATTTAATATTATTGAAATACATATTTTTAACACTTGGCATTTGAATACTTTATTTATATATGAACTCCGTTCTTTTTTTTTTCTTCTGCGTGAATTTAATAATACTTTATTTATTCTTCTTGGAACAGTCGTTGTGACAATACATGACCACACAAAGAAAGGTCCTAAGTAAATATCTATGATGAATAGAACAGGCTTGAGGACCTCAGATTGATTCAACGTAACAAGTCACATAAGCAATAAATTCAGCCATCAGGCTATTTTCACGTATTTTAACACCCAATACTCTTTACTTAAGATCATGCATATGTAATGCACTTCTTATGTGAATTGTTTTTATAATTTGTCTTTATTTGATTTTTTTTTTAATTTTCGATAAATTGTTAGACATTACTGACTATCCAGTATCTTTTAAGCTTTTTTTTTAAATTTTACTATATTATTTAACCGCTTTAGTTTATCTGGTATTCCATTCTAATATTTAGGTCCTATGTAATTTATGTTGCATCTTCCCATTTCTGTTCTTATTTTGGATAATATTAATTCGTTATAGTTTCGACATCATCTACTTTTTCGTTTAACTGAATTCTTATAAGATCTGTATGTTTATTTACTCTTATCTTTTCAAACATTTTAATTAGTATACAGTATTTATGAATCTATTCAATTTGCAATATATTAGAATTCATTAAAAAAATCTTTAAGTCTATTCTATTATTTCTATTAATCAGTTTGATTGATTTATTTTGCAAGTTTTTTATAATATCATTGTTAACAATACCCAAATTACCCCAAACGCAGTTACAATATACTAGATGGCAATTAATCAGAGAATTATAGAGTTCATTATTTATTTTTGGGGATAGATTTTTACTTATCCGTCTTAGAATTCCTATACCTTACATATCTTTTTTGTTATTTTGTTTATATGACCATTCCAATTTAATTTATTTGTAAGTTGAACTTCTAAGAAATAAATTTTATCCACTATTTCTATTTTCTTATTATTAACTGTTATAGATTTATTAATCATATCGTCATCTATTTTTTTATTTTTACCTGAAAAAATTATTAATTTTGATTTGTCTACATTTAACTTCAGTTGATTAATAGCAAACCATTTTTCATATTTTTTTATTTCATTAATACCTGTTTCCATTACCTTATTTAAATCCTTATCAGTAATAATGACACTTGTATCATCAGCAAATAATGTGATGTTTCCTGCATCTGACACGTTGAATATATCGTTAACGTATAAGGAATATAATAATGGCCCCAAATTGGAACACTGAGGTACTCCGTAATTATTAACCAATAGCTTAGATTTCGTTCCCTTCACACATACGACTTGTTTTCTATCCTTTAAATAACTGCTCAACAAATATTTGATTTTCCTCTTTAATCCATAAGTTTCAATTTTTTTTTAATTATTATATTCTCGTCTCTATTTATTATATCAAATGCTTTACTCAGACAAAAAATGCCAATTCCATATTCCTTGTTTTCTATTGCCTCCTGTATTCTATTTATTATTCTCAATAGCTCCCCTTCAGTTGATTTACCCTTTCGAAACCCGAATTGGAAATTATCCATTATATCATTATTGTCTATAAAATCCATTATTCTTTTGTGAAGTAATTTTTCAAATACTTTCACAAAGACAGAGGTTATTGCTATTGGTCTATAGTTTTCTTTGTTATCTTTCTTATATATAGGAACTATCTTAGCTGTTTTCATTTCTTCAGGAATTACTTCTGTATCAATTATTTCATTAAATATCACCAACAGTGGTTTAACCAATACATTAGCACATTCCTTGATTATCCTAGGGTGTATGTCATCGTATCCTACTCTTTTTTTATTATTAATCTTATTTAATTCATTTAATAACTTTGGGCGACTTATTTGACTTACATAAATTGATTTACCAATGTTATGACACATATATTCATTATAATCATTATTCATATTGACCTCTCTACTTAGTGTCGATTATCCACTTATTTTTTTTTAGTTTTATTCACCCTTCCCAGCCATTTATTAATAAATTTCCATTTGTTTTTATTGTTAGTGTTTGACAAATTTTTTCCATGAATCTTTTTTTTATAGAGATAAATTTTCCTCACTATCATTCCTTAATTTTTTAAATCTACACCAGTATATTAACCTTTCAGTTCTTATAAGCCTGTTGAAGATACAATTACTTTTCGTTATGAAAATTTTTAATTTATTATTTATCCGACCTTTTTTTGTTTATTTTTTCCTTTATGAGTTTCCATTTAAAATTCCTATCATATATTTCCTTGATTTTATTTATAAATACGTCATATTTATTAAAATAGCTAAATTCTACATTCCAGTATATAGCACTCAATTTCTCTATAAAACTTTCAAGATTTTTTTGAATTAAAATCTCTGACTTTAATTTTATTATTTATTCTAAGTTTAGTTTTCTCTTGAACTTCGATGAGTAGCTTTGTGGTCCCTTATTTGGTAGTCCAACATATTTGAATGAATTCCCAATATGTTCGTGAAACATAAATCAATCATTGGAGCCGGATTATCGGTTATTCTTATATAGTCACTAATTATGTTTTTTAGTATCATCATTTTCATTGCATTTATCAAATAATTTTTATGACTAGATTCTTTACTTATATTAATATTTAGGCTACCTACTATAATTATATTTTTACTTTGTACTTCTTCAATTTTTAAGTATAGCCAATCTAGTAGCTTGTGAACATTTCTTCTTGGATCTCTATATACAATTTCTGTCCTAAGTTTACCTTTTTTAATCCTATTATTTACCAATCATCACATATGTGTGATAATTCAGTCCATTTTTCAAAATCTTCGTAAATATTTCTTATATATACTCATACCCCTTCTCCCTTTTTTTTTGTTTCCCATCAGATGATAACCATACCATCCATAGATTTCCATGTGATCATTTTCTCTAAACCATGTTTCACTTATTCCCATTGTGTCTATTTGATATTCATTATTTTCCATCAGCATTTCTATTTCACCCATTTTGTTGTTTATGATTCTCAAATTTATATGCATAATTTTTAATTTATTAAATTCACTATATTTTCCAGGTTCCCCTCTTTTCATAATTTCAACTTTTTTAATCTTTAACCTGTAATTTGCATTGCTATCAATTTCTATACTAAGTGCCTTGTTAACTTCACATAATTTTTTTTTTTCTATGCTCAAATTTTCCATATGGTTTGCACCATTTACATTGTGCACATTAGTATCTGTTATATCATCAGTAACATATGCATTTCCATCTCTTTTGTCTATGTTATAATGAATTTCAAAGTTTTTAATATTCTTAACAATTCTATATTTTACATTATTTAATCCTTTACTCAAAAAATCATCCTCATAATTTTGACTGACTTCAAATGTTATATCATTTTTACAATCCTTTACATACAGAGCATCAATAACATTATTTATGCAATTACACTTATTATTAATTAATTTTACATTTACCCTTTTCCTCCACGTTCACAACATCAATACCATTTTCTAAATGCATTGTATTATACAAAAACGATTTTTCATTTATATCTATATCACTGGTTATATTGTTTAAATTTAATCTATTATTTGTTATTTGATTACCATTTACTCCACATTTTATTATATCAGTACTAACATTATTTCTAGTATTATGCGTATCATTAAAATTATCTATATTTGAAACTTTGAGATTATTAGTGTGGGCAGTTTGTAGTAGCCTTTTACATATGTTTACATTATTGCTATGATGATTTTGTTTTATTAAATAACTATTGTCTCTATTATGTATTTTCTTTTCCCTTATAAAATTGCATTGCATTCTCTGGATATCAGCATAGTTATTAATAACTAGGACTTCACTGTGATCATTTCTTCTTGCTTCTTTCCTGCCATTTGTTGTCCACAAGTACTTCCGTCCGCATTCTCTCTTTATCTGCAATGCTTCTGTGAATAACTTCCTCCTATATGAGCATAGTTGCTCATTTATGTATATAAAGTTATTCTCTTGATCTCTATTTCTGCCACCTGTAATATCGTTCGCCCTTAGGCTGGTTTCTCTTTTTCTTAACATTAATTCATTTTTAGTGTTTCATCTCACGAATCTTCTCACTATTTTGTCGTATTGTCCTCCTGCACTGATTTTGTGAGCTAACTATTTGTTCCTGGTTGATGTTCATATCTAGTTTCTGACATTCTTTTAACGAGGTCCTCAACATTCTCTGGATGTCGGCATAGTTATTAATAACTAGGACTTCACTGCAATTATTTCTTCTTGCCTTTATCCTGCTATTTGTTGTCCCCAAGTACTTCCATCCACATCCTTTATCTGCAATGCTTCTGTGAATAACTTCCTCCCATATGAGCACAGTTGCTCATATAGCAGGAAGTTATAGTATATAAAGTATATAAGTTATAGTATATAAGGTTATTTTCTTCATCTATTTCTGCCACCTGCGATATCATTCGCTCTTAGGTGGGTTTCTCTTTTCCTTAACATAAATTCATTTTTAGTCTTTCGGCTCACGAATCTTGCCACTATTTTGTCGTATCATCCTCCTGCGCTAATTCTGTGAGCTGACTATTTGATCCTGGTTGATGTTCATATCTAGTTTCTGATATATTCTTTTAACGAGGTCCTCATAATTCTCATCTTCTCTATATTTTTTCCCCCACATTATTCCTCCTATTGTATTGCTCAGCTTCAACCTGGTCATGCATAAATCTATGTCTTCTTCCAGATTTTTTACTCTCTCTGTCTGTCTTTACATTCAACTTCTTTTCTCCACTCCTTTAGCTCTTTCTTTAATATATTATTTTCTTCTAGGACTCTTCTAAATTTTGTGGACATATCAGTAAAGGTAGTCATCATACACATATAATTGTTTTTCATTTCTTTCATTTGGTAATTTTGGTGTCTCTCCGAGCTTGTCTTTTTTCGTTTTCCTTCACACAGTTCTTTCTCTCAATTCAGCAAGTATTCTGCCAATTCCCATTCCTCCTCGCTCAACCTCCCCAGGCCATCAAATTCTGCATTGACTGCCATTCCACTTCACATCTGATTCTCCTTTCCTATAATTTTTTCCAGGTGAAAGATCCGCATTGCTCATACTTTTTGTATTCATTTTTCTATTCCTGACCATTTCTTTCACAATTAAAACTTTTGTACTATAGATTCTACCTTGCCTATTTATTTGCTATGATTTATACTAGAATGGAGGGTGGATGAAGGGGAAAATTTATTTGATTGTTAATCAAACAATTTTCGTTTTTAGTTTACTTTTTATGATTTATTTGAGAGACCTTTTCTTTCAAAGTACTTTCCTGTTTTTATGGT
Organism: Dysdera silvatica; assembly: GCA_006491805.2. Taxonomy (NCBI): domain Eukaryota; kingdom Metazoa; phylum Arthropoda; class Arachnida; order Araneae; family Dysderidae; genus Dysdera; species Dysdera silvatica. The sequence goes on from QLNU02015360.1 coordinate 97,629,723, forward strand.
TAGTAGTTAAATTTACTATCCTAGCTGTCGTTGCAACTTTCTTAGTGTACACACAATCCAAATGCTTTCTTACACTAGAAATTAATATTAAAACCAATACTTTAGTAACCACACCACTAAAAGTGCAAGGTTAATTTTCTTTTCCTCTAAGAACAACTTTCCTTAACGAGCATTTGCGTTGAGTAATACTGGTAAGGTCGATGTCTCCCCGTATCTTCATTGATGCTGTCTGAATCACAGTTTCCACATTGTCGTCTAGTCCAGCTGTCACTCACAGCTGTCAGCTTGTTATTCTTGCCAATCTGGTTCGCTGACTGGTGTTGCTTGAGTTGACTTATCATTTACAAAGCACAGCCATTTTACACTACATCATACACCATGTTGGGTATTGAAAAAAAAAAGTTTTAAGGAACAATTTACCTTTAGTTTATCTATCTTTACTTGTAGGAGTCGGCCTGATTCCTTTAGGATCATGACTGATGCGATGTTTGACTCTCAGAATGCAGTTTTTTTCCACAAATTTAAAATTATTTAAAACTGACAAATAAATTACAATCTATGTATAATTCATAATACATATTTTAGTCAGGGCCGGCGTTAGGTGAGGGGGGTATGGTTTACTGCAATGGAATATTATTTATGTAGTCTTTCATCAGGCCAGCAACAGATTTTTTGAGCTCCTACATGATACTTTCCCTCTACACAGATATGCATGTAGGAAAGTATAGTCTAGGGGCGATACTTCTACGTGCATATGTGTGTACAGGGGAAGTAGCACTTAGGGACAATACCACGCCATCAAACAGAGACAGGCCGCCATCCGTTGGCATTAAATAATTTTAGAAATTCTTTAAATGGTGTATTTTGCCATATGTGGTAACCTTGAACACGTTGGATGCGAATACTAAATTCATTGTAGTGACCAAACAGCTAACCTTAGGAAAAAAGTGACTGAACAAAAAATGTTTATTTTCATGTCCTCCACCTGCTGCATATACTTGGCAGTTCATAATTCATTTCCAGTATGCTAAAAAATGCAGTTTTATGCTTATTTTCACTAAATCGTAACACAGATCAGGATCAGAAAAGGGAATTCTTGATGTTTTTGTCTCTGTTGTGTTATTAGGTGGATCACTTAAATTCTGTATTGAAAAAATATTTTAATTGATGTAATTGGTTATGCAGCAATGAGTTGGATATATACACTAAACTCACTCTGTTGCAAAGCCGATTCCGTTTTGGACATGGGTTCCATTGGCCGATATGGTTCATTTGGTGTCCCCTAGAAGTTTGTCAATGACCTTCTGGGATACTCTGCATATGTCATTTTATTACATATTTATCCTCCCAGCTTTAACCACCACAAATACCTTAGAACTTTTATAGCTATGTGGAAATGATCTTTCGACTTCTAAATGCTTTATTTATGAATAATATTTTTGATTATACTGTCACCAATTTGGTGAAACCTTGATTTAATACAAATTTATTACAAACATTATCTTTAAGTAGTACTGGATATTTTAGATTTAAGCTCTAAATTGAACTTATGAAATTAGTTTACAATGCTAGTACAGATATTAAGATTCTTTCAAACTTGTACAAAAGTAATAAAATAGAAAGGGCACATGATTCACCTAAGTGGGGAACGACATGAGCATTATGAAATACAATTACTAATCAGGGATGATTCATAAAGGCAAGACAAAGGTGTTTATCAATTTAAACTTATTTAATCTAAAAAAATAAATAAATTGGAATTCGACCTCAATAAATATTTAGATGTTGATGTTTTAGCATGCACATATCTTAAAATTTTATTACCACACACACTTAAATAATTCTCAATTTACAGCACAATTCATTTTAATAAAGTATAATAATTCTTGAATACATATGATAGAAATAATTTTGTCTATCCGACACCCACTGACAAAGATTTTGATAAAACTTGGTAGGTGTACTCTTCTATGTAGAGTAGAACACGTGAAATTTTTCTTCCCTAGGCCCCATAGTTCTTGAGATATAGGGGGTCAAAATTTTGAGAATTTTCACGGATGGGACATTTTTTAACCTCCTTCGTAGACTGCAGTTTCGTCTTCAAAAAATTGCAGCTTAAGATCTGAAATCTCTAGGGACTCGAAATTTTGACTGTAAATCAATAGAAATGTGCTGATTATAAATAAAAATACTGGAATGGTAATTTCTAACTTTTACGGCTGGAAAATTAAAAAAATAAATAAATAGAAATTACGTAAAATCTTCAAAATTTTTTGATATTGGAAAAAAAAAAATACTACTAAAAGGCAGATGAAAACAATAGTCTTTTTTTTTATTTTTAATTGAAGCTTACACTTTGGTCTTTCTATTTCTGAAATAAAAAATATGTCTTTCACATGGCTTACATAATTTTTTTTTTTTCCGAAAAACACGTTAACCCAGGGATAAAAATTCTCAGACCTAAAGTCACCTAAAAAGTTACTTCAGACTCCTAAGTTTTAATGAATTTATCAACGTTTTTAATAAATTTGTTAATGTTTTTTAATGAATAAATAATTCTGGACTTCCAAAAATTTTTAATCGTGCTTTTTCATGGAATATACTAATTAGTGAGTCACACTCTTGAAAATAGTGATAAGGAAATTTTTTTTTCATTTAAACAAACAAAATTGCAATTTTATGCATAGTAATCAAATTGAAATTTTTTAGACTTGTTCAGAATAAGCATCTGGACAAATGTGGTACTTACAGTTTTTACGATATCACTTATCGTTTTTGCACTTAAAGTTTAATATTTCCATTTCATCTTACATTTAGGTCATTTCAAGTTTTGTAAAATGTGTTTTGTAAAGGTTCTCAACCTTTGTGGGACCACAACCCTATAAAACTGTTTTTTATATGGTCCAATCCCTATAAACGTACAATATATCTTTGCAATTTTTTTCTCTTCAGCATATTTCCACTATAAATAGTCATTTGTGAAGCATGTTCAAAAAACTAAAACAAATTCTATAAGGTCTCTCATTGCCCAGTATAATTGATGCCAGGGCTCGACGATTGGAGGTTGGGGTGGAGAAAATCACTGCTTTTCACCACAAAGTCTTTATGGTTGAGCAAAAAAGTTTAGAAACAAGGAAAAACCAATTTAAGACAAGTAAACTGCAAGAGTAGTTCATGTATATGCTATTTAAGGGTGTAGCTTATGGAATCAGATTTCCGCAAATTTGACATACTTTTCATCGAAGTATTACACTCACCCAGTTCCTTTAGTGAATGGCATAGTCACATTGCAGATGATGTTGCTAAGTAGAATTTTGCAAATGTCTTCCTTGTTTGTTGAACCAACTGAAAGCCACAAAAAAAAAATTTAAAAAATTGATGCTCCTTGAGAGGTGGGTCTTGAAGTTTATTGTTGTCTCTCTTTCCTCATAATGCAATTTTTGTATAATCCCCTCCCCTCTCAAAAAAATTTTTTTTTCATCATACACACAAGCTACATAACTTTGTACTGTCACTTGTGATATGTAGGTGATTAGACTTGTTATTAAAACTGGAAGTGCATGCACATCGTTCATTATGAGATATTCTGAAAGTGGAACAGATTGGTGAAATGCTTCTGTTCCAGGTATGTTTTTTGTTTTTGAAAAGCGATCTTCCAAATTCTTCCCTTTTTTGTACATTATGCTTTAAGAGAAGCCTGAAGTCAGAGTTTTGTATGTACAAATTGCAAAAGTAAAATGCTTCTTGTACGGAATTAATCTGATCTGCAAAACATCTCTGCAGGCTCTCTTTAGTGATTAGTCATTTAATTGTCCCACCCAGGGGCCGACAAATCCAAGGCGCCTGAAAAATTTTACCTGGCGCCTGGATTTTTAAATTCTGTTCTAAAATATTTTTTTTAATATTTCAAGTTTTCATACAGAAATTTCATTACTATTGTCAAAAAGCTGGAATCACAAATGAAATCATAGACTGCTTCATAACATTTACGATTGTTGTCGTAAAACTTACAATTTTTTTCAAGTAAACATGTTCGCGATTAGAACGGTTGCAGTTTCTTCAGCTTATGCATTAACGGGCCGTTAGCTAGACGTGTACTACAACTGGCAATTGTTTCATGGGACAAAAATCGTAACTTGGAAACACTGTTTTGGATTTTATCATAAAAACACTTTTAAAATAGGTACATCACTGTCATTTTGTTGTGAATTGAAAGACCGAGAAAGAGTTGCGAGAAGGAAAGAGATTGGGGGAAAAAGAACAAAAAAAAGCCACTGTATTACTGTTACACTGCCGGACTTTTGGATTGGGTTGAAGGTGGAAAATTTCTAGCAATTGTGGAAACGATTTCAGTAAATAGGTTCATCCGATTATTTTCTTGGGCTTGCTGCCATAGAAATTCAGTAAAGGCAGGGTCGTGCTTACGGTGTTAGCGGCCCTTAAAAATATTTCGATATAACACAACGATAAAAAGATTTACCAGGGTTTAGCATTACAAAATAAAGTTCTTCACTGGTCAAAACGCTGTAGGTAAAAATAAAAAGAAGATAATGAAGTTATAAATTAAAAATATGAGCTAAAATTAATTTAAATACAAATCACTATAATTTATTATAATTATAATGAAAAGCTAACTCAATGAACAAAGCCGCTTTTATTATACTATTAGAACTTGCAAAGTAATTTTTCTAGCTTTTTATGCAGCCAAGTTTCGGAAACCAAGAGTCTTTACAGTGGCCATATGGCCAGTACAATAAACATAATGTCGTACATGGACTACTGATGCTAACGCATTCGACTAATAGCACATGTATTTATTTTGACCACCATTTAGAAGCTGCATTATGGGAAGTATGACGTCACACACAAAAGGTCAATTGACCAAATACTTTGTCCTCGAAAGTATATAGGGCCGCTAAAAACTGATTTTTTGTACTTGCATTACACTTTTTTGGCGGCCTTAAATTTTAGCAGCCGCCCAAATCGCACCCCTCTAAGCACGGCCCTGAGTAAAAGGGTGTCACAAAGTTTCTCGTCGTCATTTATTTCGCCACTTGGTACTTTCCCGAATTTGTTCAATTCTTTGCATGTGGACATCAGTGTCTGGATCTACAAAATTGTAATTGTAGTTGACTGAAATGGGAAAAACCTGTCAAATGCAGTTCATTAATTTTATGGCCTTTCCTGAAATTACTCTTATAGCCTTTCCCGCCTTATACTTGAAAGAAGGCAATAGCATCCGATTCGTTGCTCGGTAGTTCAAACAAATGCATTGCAACAGCAATTTAAATGTGCACTCTTACTTTTAAAAAAGTCCAAACTGGAAAATCAATCCCACAAATCCACACTTTCAAAGACTAAGGATTTTTTTTTTTACAAACGATTACAATGAAAACTGCGATCACTTACGATTTTTTCCAATTCTTATATCTCTAGGGTAAAAAAGTTATAACCCGTAACACGTAAGTACCGTGATTTTTTTTTTAATGGAGATATAGAGAACTACTTACTAGTAATATAATTTAAATATATATCATTAATGTAAAAACGTAAAAGTTAAAAAATTTAAAAATTGTAGGGAAATTAAATTTAAAGATTACGATTTTGAGCACCGTATGGGGATTTTTTCAATCTTGCAGCCTCGCAAAACTGTTGACACCCATGCCATGTTTTTCAGTTTATGATTTCTTATGCGTTTTTTGTGCAGTGCTACACTTGTTAAAATTATTGAAAATGAAGAGAACAAACCCATCTACATTGACAAATGCAAGTAAAAAAACAGAATACTCTTACCGACTTTTTTTTACGTAAACCTACCTTAACCTGTAAATGATGATAAACCTAAAATTGAAGGTAGTGTATGTGTATCTAAATCCCCTCAATTTGGCAAACAAAAGTTTCAGCAATCGTGGCTAGAACTACTACCATGATTACATTATGACGATGGATTTGCAAATTGTAAAGTGTGAAGTAAGTTTTCCAACAGTGCAGATTGAAATTCGAAAGTTGTGTCTGGATTTTCAGGACCATTTAAGCTGGAAACTTTTAAAAAACTGAAAAATCCTATCCTCACTTCAAGTGTCAGGAAACCGAAAGTACGAAGAGGAATCCTGAATGTGCTCCTTTAGCAAAGTGTGTTAAAAAAAATGGATGCTGATATGCTACAACACATGAATGCACATTTCATGGCATCGTATCATATTGCCAAAAATAACAGACCCTACACTGACTTCGAAGGTTTGGTTGCATTATTAACCAAGCTGAATGTGACTGATTCAGATAAAAATGTGAATGAAAAACGATGCAAAGAATTTATTTCATACATTGCCTCATATTTATATAAATCGAACACTATGCAGATTAAATCAAACAACAGTATTAATTAATACTGTTGTTTGATCGCCTAATATCTTTGTGAGGATTTGATATTTGAAATAAAGGAAAGCCCATATGTCCGTATTTTACTTGATGGATCAACAGATAAATCTGATGATGAGGAGCCGATACTATATATTCGTTTTATAAGAGAAGGAAAGCTGAAGGACCTGTTTTACTATGCATAAAATTGCAATTTTGTTTGTTTAAATGAAAAAAACATTTCCATATCACCATTTTTACGAGCATAACCCAATGACTAGTGTAGTCCATGAATGAAGCATGATTAAAAAGTTTTAGGAGTCCAGAATTATTTATTCATTAAAAACGTTGATAAATTCATTAAAACTTAGGAGTCTGAAGTAACTTTTTAGGTGACTTTAGGTCTGAGAATTTTTATCCCTGGGTTAACGTGTTTTTCGGAAAAAAAAAAAATTATGTAAGCCATGTGAAAGACATAATTTTTTATTTCAAAACCAGAAAGACCAAAGTGTAAGCTTCAATTAAAAATAAAAAAAAAGACTATTGTTTTCATCTGCCTTTTAGTAGTATTTTTTTTTTGTAATATCAAAAATTTTGCATAATTTCTATTTTTTTTTTAACATTTTTCCAGCCTTGAAAGTTAGAAAATTATACTCCAGTATTTTTATTTATAATCAGCACATTTCTATTGATTTACAGTCAAAATTTCGAGTCCCTAGAGATTTCAGATCTTAAGCTGCAATTTTTTGAAGACGAAACTGCAGTCTAAAAAAGGTTTAAAAATGTACGGTCTGTGGAAACTCTCAAATTTTTTACTCTCTATCTCAGGAACTATGAGGCATAGGGAAGAAAAATTTCACGTGTTCTACTCTACATAGAAGAGTACACCTACCAAGTTTTATCAAAATCTTTGTCAGTGGGTGTCGGGGTGTGGTTGAATTGACATGGAATGACCCTTTAGTTTTATTGAAAAACCTGCAAATATCGAAGTTTGAACTCTTTATCTACATCACGTTAACATGCCTAATTTGTTTATAGTAAAAAATCAGCATGATTCTCAAAAACAATGATAAAAATATAGCAATTATAACGATTAAATATTTATTGCCATGATTACATTTTTGAGCAGAAGGAATTGCGTTAAGGGTATTTCCATTTTTTAAAATTACTTCATGAAATTCTGAAGATGAATAATTAAAAAATTTTTTTACAGTTAACATAGCCCTTAATTTTGTTACTTTGAGCAGTCTTTTCATTTGACCACAGTTTCTTCGTTGAGGAAAAGACTCTTTCAGTAACAGCGTTTGTCCCTGATAAATACAATACATATTCATTTAACAAAAAAAGTTTTTGAATGGCATGTGGCTTTCTTTACAATGGAAGAATGTTTTAACCCACTGTTCACCAATTGATGTATTATCATCATTCCACGAGGTAAAATGTTGATTAATGTAAGTCTTCATATATATATACAAATTCACAATGAAATGAGAGTCATCAATTTTCATAGTTGGACAGATTTCTAGTAAAGATGTTATAGAATTTTTAACATCACTCCAACAGATTCAATTACAAAGATTTATCCACAAAAACGTCTGAAAACAAAGTATCCATTTTTTTTTAAATACTCCACACAGGTATTATAAAATGACAAAATGTATTTTACTATTTTTGGCTTGTTATCTATATGCTGCAAAAGTTTATGTATCTCTAATGGTACAAATACATTGTGAAGTCTCTCTTTATGATTTTTTTGAAGATTAATCAAAATATTTGCAACTTCATTAATAATCGTTTTTTGACCTTACACTTATTTAACCACTTCATTAAAAATGAAGGCTTGTTTCTGAATAAATTTTAACCAGAGTTCAGCTTGAGAGTTTGTAAAAAAGATTTTGAAGTTAAAGGACACTTCTCCTGAGAGGGGAAATACGTTTTTAAGGGTGTAAACATATTAATCATTGCACTGCTGGCAATAAAGCATGCCAATGTATTTTGGAGTGACTTAACACTTGCTGATATTTTGATGATACATAATTCCAAAAGTCAGCGCTCTTTATAAGAAGGTAGCGGTTGGCGACTTTTCAAAACTCACCATTATAACATATATGTATGAACATTGCAACTTCACCATTTTGAAAGAATAAATTTTTTCATTAATGAATAAATGTATCACAGATCTTGGTAAAAAACACAATGGGCACAGTTTTTAGAAATGTATGTTTTGATACAGCTTTAAAATGCTTTTTCGAAGACTTTTAGCCCTCTTCAAAGAAGCTTACATAATAATAAACGGAACAATTGAGCTTAGAATAATAATAAACAGAATTTAACTTATTTCATGTTATCTACAGTCAGGTAAAATTGACTAAAACCAAGTGAAATTATCAAAATATTTTAAAGAGAAAAACACAAATGGGTAATCAGTAAGAAAATAAACACTTATAGAAAAAGCAAAAAGCTCTGTTCTCCTGCAGATATAAATTTTTTTGAAACGTTGATTATTCAGCAGAACGGGTATCACTTAGTCTTCAATATGTCTATTACCCCCAACTTGCATCCGGCATGGATAAGTTTCCTCCAGATTCAGTTACACTAATTTTCTCAATTTTAGGTTATTTATTTGTGTTTGCTTTTTCTGTAAGTGCTTTGTTTTCTTACCGGTTGTTCTTTCTTGTTCTTTTTCTCTATCATCTTTCAGTCAAGATTAGCATCAGCAAAAAGAGTCCTGGGGACGAGTACAGATTATGGTAATTCCGCCAACAACAGCAACTCTACTGCAATTCTGTCAAGTAGAGCAACCCCACAACAATTCAACCATTTTTAAAAACCAATTTTTTCCGGTAATAGAAAAATGTTTAGAAACTATAATAACTTGAAAAATTTGATTATAACAGTTTGCAAATAATCCTCCGTTAACAAGAAAATACAGTTTTCCTTACACAAAAGTAATTTTTCTTGTATAAATTTTATTTTTACGTTTAAGTTTTTTGACCGTGGAGCTGATTTGTTAATTATGTAAATGAGTGGGATTAGCTGAACTAGTAGCATCTCATCTGAGTAATTAGTGTTCTCATTTTGTAAAAGTTTTGTGACCTATTGCTTTTCCAAAATTTTGCGTGCTTAATGGGGAGGTCGACACACCCTACTTAATAAAGATATTAGTGCACCATGGCATATCTTGAAATTGTGAAGTTCACAATAGTGAAAATAACATGCATAACAACGAAGTTTCAAAACATCCCTCCATTAATGAAAAAATATTTTTTCCCAAAATGGCAGAATCGCGATATGCATATGCGTCTGTGATGGTGAGTTTTAAAGAAAGTTGCCAACATTTAATGCAAAGGCAGATCCAAGGGCGGACACAGGGGTCATGACTCACCCCGAAAATATATTTTTTCACTGTAAAAAATTCCAACTTTTATGAAAAATGAAGGGTGTTATTCCAAGACCATGGCAAATTCTGCCCTTGAACCCCTCAAAATGAAAGTCTGTGTCCGCCCCTGGGCAGATCCAGGGTGTTATTATGGGCGGAGGCAGTTTCGGGGCCTTCAACGGGAAATTTTTTTAGTTTTGGACTGTTAAGTAGTTTAGGTAGATGTTATATTACTAGCCATCGTTTATACTCACCAAAGTATTTAATTTAAGACACTAAATTAAAGTTGGGTTTTCTTTAATTAAACAATGTAGTTTAGGATAGGTTATGGGCCGTTCCACAGAAGTTGAAACAGTGCTAATTTTTTCAAGTATTTTATTTTTAATAGGTGACTATTATTGTTTTATGTTAAGATGTTCTTTCCAATGATGTTATTTGTATTCATGTCAAAAAATATCTAAGACTAAAATTGAGGGGTTGAAATGCTGTATGCTAAAAAAAGGCTTTCATTTTCACATACTGAACATTTATTTTTTTGAGAATTAATTTCACTCTTAATGACTATTTTTAACTCTTCTGATACAGCAACCCAATTTTAAAATTTAACTGCTATTATATAATACATTAAAAAACATTATTATGTCACATTAGTTTTTACTATTCAGCTTCCAACGAATACATATAATCTTGATGTCACATACATGATATAAACTTACGTTTATTATTATAGGCGACTTATAGTACATCAAATACTTTCTTATTACCAATGCAAAGTTAATTTACTTACATCATTTGGAAAAAGAATTAACAAATTTTTTGCATCAGCAGTTTGTGAGCTCTAGGCTATCATGTATGTGACAAACCCAATCATGTATGTAACAATGAAATTTGACATCGTCTATTGGTATTTTTTAAAAAAAAATAATGCTGTTGTTCACAGTTACATGTTTTGGTGATACATACACAGATATAGAAAAGTAAATCGCACACATTATCTGACAACATTGTGATATGCATCATTCTTGAAACCAAAAGACTAAACTTTATGACAGTTATGCAGCAGAATTATGACATGAAATTAAAATAGTTCTTCCTGATTTTCAATAACGTGTTTGTGTTAAATGAATTCAGGCCTCTATATTTGAAAACGGCAAAAAGAACAGTTTAGTGCTGCAACTGGATTTTGCTATGAATTATAGCCTACATGTGAATAGTAAAGAGGTGCAGTCAGCATTATGGAGTCATGAAAGTGCTACTTTATTCATAGCAGCGTTCTTTGATGCTAAATGTTTTCCTATAGTTTCAGACACAAATGATAAAACCAAAAGCGTAGTTATTGTATTTTTAACTAACCTCCTAAATGTAATTCAACCTGAACGCAAATCAAAATTAATTATTTGGACTGATGGACAATCAAGTGAATTTAAGAACAAATATGACATACCTTTTACATAAACTAAATTTACACAAATTTTATAGCATTGATTGGAAGTACACTATTATATCTTGTCGCAAAGGTGTAGTTGTGTAGATGAAATCAGTGGTTCAGCAAAATCTTGAGTGTATGCAGAAGTACCGGGCCCCGAGAGAAATAGTTCAAACAGTAACAGATTTTGTCATTGTTGCTGCTAAAGTTATGTCTAAAGTTACTGTTGAGCCGATAATGCAAGAGCAAATTGACACAGAGTCTAAACTTATAGACTGGTCAAAAGCAAAGGAAGTCAAAGAAATACAAAGTATGCACACAATTATTTGCTGCAATTCTGAATTGCATTTTTACAGTAATTCCAGATTTCCAAAACCAGCCACCATTTTAAAATGTTCTCAGTCAGATGTTGACGATCCAATGAAAGTGAACATTTTTGTGTGAAGATTTATTTTGGCGAAAGTTACAGGGAAAAAAAAAAAAAAAAAAAGGTATGAGAAAACTTTGTCAAGTTATAAACAGCATAAATAAAAATGACTTTACTATTTCTTATGTGAAGAAAGTATCAGGAAATAAATTTTCATATGTTGAAAATGCTAAGCAATATAAACTGGACAGGGCTGATATATTGCAAATACTGCCAACACTTATAATTTCAAATAGGTTTTGTCATATTTAGTGAATACGGTGATGTATACGAGTAGATAGATATTATAGGCCAGTACAGTGTTCCAATTTTTTTTTTTCTCTTGTATGTTGCAATCACTGGCGGACACAGAGGAATGTTGATGGGGGGGGTTGTAACCCCTCATTGCAACGGAATTTTGTATATAAACATGTGTAGTAATATAGGAATAATATAATAATGTATATAAATATGTGTATTAACATAGGAATATGTGAGTCGTGTCTTTATAGCCCCCCATTGAGCTGCTAACCTCCATTTTATGAACTTTCTATATACACCTGGGGTTGCAATTGACCTTTTCAATTATATTTATCCTAAGCCTCTAACATGGGTTACATATGTGTGTACTTCTATGGGTGGCTGAGAAAAATTATTACCTCCTTCTCAAAGCTGTCGAATATTTTAGTGAATGTACAAGATACTAAAATGCTACAAAAATAATTGATACTGCTTGG
>QLNU02015360.1:97642127-97689931 GCA_006491805.2 Dysdera silvatica
TTCCTTCGACTATCTCGGCGTCTTCGTTTAATCCACTGTTACCCTCATACAGCTTTCTGTAGAATTCTTCAACTCTTCTAAGTATTTCTTCCCTATTTCTTGTTACAGTGCCATCCTCTCCTTTTAATGCAATGATGTGTTTCTTCCCAATAGACAAACTCCCTTTAACAACCCTAAGGCTCTTGTTGCTTTCAATGGCCTTCCTTACTAACTCACAGTTGAATTTTCTTATATCTTCTTTCATGCTTTTGCGCAGAGTTTTACAAAGTTCTATGTACTCAATCCTGGAACTGGTATTTCGATTGTCCACCTTCATATCTCTTCGCCTTTTCATGAGCTGTTTCGTCTTCTCAGATAATTTGCTATTCTGCTTTTTACAGGTTACACCACCAATTTCCCCAGCAGTTTCAATTATTGTCTTAACAATGTTTTCATTTGCTTCTGAGATGTCAACTTCTTCAATAAGTCCTTCCAGTGCAGAAAAGCGATTTTTTAATTCCAACTTGAATGCCTCGGTATTTTCTTTTAATTTCTTTAAATCCACCCTCTTACATACTTGTTTCCTAATGAGCTTCTGCCTTTCTAGTTTAGTATTTAAGTGCATTTTACATCTCACCATTCGATGATCACTTCCAGTATTAAATCTGTTCAGTACGCTGCAATCTTCAATAATTGATTTCTTGTTTGCCAGTATATAGTCAATTTCGCTGGTTCCTCCATTGGGGTGTTTCCATGTCCATTTTCTTTGCGGTTTCTTCTTAAAAAATGAATTCATGATGCTAAGATTTTCAGCTTCGGCAAATTCTATGAGTTGATCGCCACGTTCATTCCTTTCCCCGTATCCGTATTTACCAACCGATGTCTCTCCTTGTTCCTGTTGTCCAATTCTTGCATTAAAATCTCCCATGATGAGCTTGATGTGTTGTTTCCCCTTGGTATGTAGCTGTTTGATTTCTTCATAGAATTCCTCAACCTCCTCGTCGGTATGGCTTGATGTTGGTGCATATGCCTGTACTATCTGAAGTTGGTATCGCTGGGTTAGTTGAACAACGAGCCTCGCTGCTCGATCTGACGTGCTTTCGACTTCAAGAAGGTAGTCTTTAATTCTTTTGTTGATTAAGAAGCCAACACCACTTGTTCTTCCAGTTTCCGTTCCTCTATAATAAAACAAATGTCCACTTTTAAGTTCCACCAACTCTTCACCTTTTCTTCTAACTTCACTGAGTCCTACAATGTCCCATTTGATCTTGTCAAGTTCTTCTTCCAATTCTTGAAGTTTTGCTTCAGAAGCAAGGGATCGTCCATTATACGTTGCCAAGGTCAATAACAAACGGCAGCCTGGGCCATTCCAGTGATTCTTAGCACCCCCTGCTTTCATGCCACGCTGACCGCTGCCTTGATCAGGAGCACTCCAGCACCTGGAGACTAGGGGCCATGGTTTTTGGTGTATTAGCATATTGGAGGAATTAGCCATCATTTCACCACGCTGGCTAGACGGGTTGGTGAATTAGCCCTCCCCTTCCGCCTTTCTATCCGTGCAGCAAATATTAATTTGCCACAAATTATTGCCATTAATTTGCCACAGAAAGATGGGTATATATATATATAGTAGATTTTGTAATAACAAAAATGTACATTATCTTATATTATTAACATATTAAATTTTACAGTTTCTAATGAAGTTCCAAATTCGCGGTAAAAATATCTGATGTTGTAAATTATCAGTATTTTAAACACAAGAGGGTTCTGTTGGGTCCTAAGCTCGGGCCTACTTGGCCTATACGTAAATCCGGTGTTACCTCATCAGTCAAAATTCGACCGCGCTCTACTGAGAATGCCGAATAGTTCATCTGTAGTCAAAATTCCCATCAATAAGTGAATAGTGAAGTTAAGCCGTGGTTCGGAATCCACGTTGAATTGTACTTCCGGACTCTTGTTAAGTTGACTACTGTTTTATAAATTAGGAACATAGAACCTACCTGTGTTGAGCATTGCAACAACAACAAGTAGTCAAGCAATTTTCATGAGACTCCATACGGAAAATATTCACAAGCTTAGAAATTGTGAACATCCTACGAAATTAACATCTTACGGACGTTCCAAAACGGACGTCCTGCGGACTGCCGAAATATATCCAAAATTTCGTGCGGACAAAGGATGGATATAAGGGACCAAAAAACGACTCCCTGGGGACGTTTTGTGCCATCTGGGTAATGGATACAGTAGTAGAAACATGCTATCTGATAGATATATCAATGGTATCTAATAGAAACACAAATCGATGCATAGGAACGCAAATATATATGTTTCAAGTATGCGTTCTCTCTCTCTCTAATTTCATTGTTCAGGAAAATTATTATAATATTCGCTTATTATAATCAGTCCTCCTCGTTGTCCTCAGCAAAAGCATTAAAACAAATTACTTCAATAAACTATGAATTACCAGATACCTCAATCAACTTAGACATAAGGTTCGAAGATTCTCTACCAAATTAGAAGATAATCCTTATAATCTAAATTTAAAAATAAAGCTTTGTAATTCTTTTATTTATATAAATCGAACACTACGCAGATTAAATCAAACAACAATGTCAATTAATCAACGTTTATTGGCGTAGTGATACCAACGCCGATGGTATGGCGTGATTAGATGGTGAAACGTTCGAAAGAAAATAAATATTTCTGCCTTCGGTGGGACCTGAACCCACGACCTTCCACTTGCCGGGCGGAGGCTCTACCCACTGAGCTACGAAGGACAATATATAATCTCTTTACGAACGTATATAAAGACTATTTACTGATGCCAGTTATTTCGCAGAATGGTGTAGTACATAGAGTACCTTTTAAACAAAATTACGAAAAGGCCGGTATTAAATTGATCGAAATGCCCGTTGCAGCATATCAGCATTAATATAGTTGTTTGATTTACAATTCTTATTAGAAATTTAAAAATTCATATAAGACAGTTAAGTTGCATTACTTTACTTCGACTTTACCGTAATACCTGTAGCATAAACCAAGCAAATGCTGGAACGTCTGAAGATCCAAACCCTCCAAGCAAATAACCTTATTGGTCCAGAATAATATGGTTTCTAAGCCCTTTTACAATTGCCACAATTTTTAATTTAGATTTTCCATATTTTTTTCTCATTATACGCATTTTAACAATTCGATTACTGCTCCACAATATCTATTACTATTTATCTCTCTCTCTCTCTCTCTGTATATATATATAGAGAGAGAGACAATACACAATAAATAATACGTTTTTGGTACTGGTCGAAATATAAAATATAAAATTAAAGTGTAAAATCTATCATCTGAAAAGAGATTTTTTGTGTCTGGCATGTTTTAATTTTGTTTTAATTTCTTGTTTTATATTTCGTATATTCCAACCAGTGTCAAAAATTTTACTTGTTATGGAATGATTGCATCAAGTTTTCGATTATCAGGAATTTCTGAGTATTATATGTACACACACACACACACACACACACACACACACACACATCATCATCATCATCATCATCATATTCAACCATTATCTATCCACTGCTGGATGAAGGTCTCTCCAAATGCTTTCCACACAAGTCTATCCTGAGCAATTCGCTTCCACGTCACCCCAACCTGTTTTCTTATTTCATCCACCCATCTAGTTTGAGGACGTTTTCTAGGTCTTCGGTGGTCTCTTGGAATCCAGTTCAGAATTTCTGTTGTCCATCGTTGATCAGTTCTTCTTGCAATAGTGTTCCTTTTTCGATTTCTCCATGCTCCGTCGCGTGGTCTGTAACTTCCGTATTGCTCCAACTCTTAGACTCCATGTTTCTGATCCATAAGAGAGCACTGGCAATAGACACAAAGGCAATTTCCCCTTCAGGATAAAACTGTTTCTTCCAAATGCACTCCAGCCAAGTTTAATACGTCTGTTGAGTTCTTTCATAATGTTGCCATCCATTGAAATCAGCTGGCCAAGGTAAATATATGAATCAGCAATTTCTAGCTCAATGTTGTCAACTTGTACTTTTGTTTCCTCTACGAAATTATTGAACATGATTTTAGTTTTTTGTAGGTTCATCTTGAGTCCAACTTCTTTACTTCTAGTTGAGAGCTCCTGTACCATGTCTTGTAGTTCTGATGGGTTCATTGAAAAATAACAATGTCATCAGCAAACCGCAAATGATTTAAATATTCACCATTTATTTTTATTTCCTTTTCATTCCAATTTATCTGCTGAAAAATCATCTGTAAAACTGAAGTAAAAAGTTTTGGAGAAATGGTATCTCCCTGCCTCACACCTTTACCAATTTTGATAGCTTCGGTATTTTTATGTAACCGAAATTTTGCGCTTGCATTTATATATATTATATATATATTGGTTTACATACTGTTAAAGTAAAAAATAGTTTACAATGAGCTGTGTATTCAAAATGAGACATGGTTACTCCATGGCAGTGGAAAACGGACCGCCTTTGGGCGTCGCCATTTTGAATAAGCGCGCGGTCCTGTTTCCAGGAGATTGTGTCTCAGCCAAGAGATCCGGCGTTTGAGTTCCCTTTACAAAAGAGCCATTGTCACCAATTTTTCAAATTTCACCCGTTTGACAAGCTGTAAAATGCATAAAATAGAACTCATTTTTCTACACCTTACGCATATTTTTACACATTTTTAAGACGGGTTAGACATTTTTAAATCAAATTTTGAAGGTCACGCAAACTCGCCTTTTTAGGCACTCTTTTCCCTCTAACTTTCTTCATTCCTAACGTTAATGTAAATAAGAGGTTTTTTTCGGATGCATGCTCTTAAACGATGGTTTTTTTTTTAGAATAAATTAAGCCTGTGTAATTACAGTAGGACCCGTTTTAGAATTCGAATTTTAAACTTTGAAAATGAAGTCGGTACAAGTAACGTATTTGTATGTAACTTATGTACAAAAAACTCTAAAATTCGCGGAAAACGTCGAGGAAATTCGCGCCGCGATAAAATTACAGTCTTAGTGGTAAGTTTTGATTGCTAACGTTTTTGAAGTAGTGTTGAGACTTCATCGCGACGGGCCCCTAGACATTTGTCTTGTTTGCTTATGTGATAATCCGCACCTGCTCAGTGATATTCTTCTCAGCGTGCGGATTTTTATTGCAAATGAAGCATCTTTTCCTTCCTTACTTAAAACTTTTTCTTAAATAAAAAATTTCCCTTTGATTAAATCCAAAACTTTCTATTTGATATGCTTTTTAGCATTAGCGTCTATTTTATTTCTCCCATTTTCCTTTTAAAATGTTTTATTACTAATGGCGTGCATTTCTATAAATTAATTAAAAAGAAGTTGCTTTGTAAATAGAAAAAATATACGAATAGAAGAAAATGTACTTGCTTATTGTTTAAGTTTTACGGCACAAGAACAGCAAGGGATATGCTGTTCCGGGATCTACAGTTTTCCGAGAAATACGTACATATTAGGGCTACAGAACAAATTCCGGACTACAGTGAGAAGTTTGTCGGTAAGCTTTATATTTTTGTAGTTGAATTCACGACAACTGCATTGCACTAACGCAGGGCCTTAATTGCTTATTTTAAAACATATAACGCATAGAAATTGAAGTTGAGTTTTGAAGTATATTTCCGATTTCTACATAAACCCTAAATTTAAAAATATTTTGAAATTTTTGTAACAGAGAAAAACAAAAACCAAGCCAATACGTAGATTAATGGAGTACCAGCGTTGTTTACACTATACCTCCATGCATACTTTAGATCTTGTAGTTGAATGTGGAAAGGAGCTTGAGATGAGGAGAAGGTAATAAGAATTTTAAAATGGTAAGTGATTTGAGGTGAAAAGAATTTAATAGTGATTAATTTTGGTGATGTGGGGAAAAAATTTTAGTGGAGTTAATTATGATGATGCGAGTGAACAGGTTTGGAATGAATCAATCAATGGCAAGGCATAGAAGAGATATAATTCTATGTAAAATAAATCTTTAAAAATTTTTCTATTGTGCATAAATATAGGATTTTTAATATACAACGCAGCTGGCGGTTTTCGAATCCCTGCATTAATAACATTGAAAAAAAATCACAACATGGAGACCTAATTAAAAAATTTTCAGACACAGTGATCTTCTTTGTCCAATCTAGGTGTATCAAATCGTTTGATGACCGACTCATTGAACCAATCTTTTTGTTCATAGCAGATGGGCAAAAGCATTAATTGATTCGTTCAATGAACGGTTTGGCACATCTGTACTCCAAACACAAGGAAAATACTAAACAATAATACTCCAATTTACCTTTAAGAATTGAGGATTTGATACCCATAAGTTAACAATTTTTTCTACGGTAATTAGTTAGTGTTAAGACCAAACGGGACTTTGAAGAAATTCACACAATTTAATTATCAACCACAAATAAAATATTTATTTCAGTTTAATTAATGATTCTTTTGATTAAACATGGAGTAAAATTATATAACACGAAAATGTGCACATTTCATTTCATAAATAAAATCTCTTAAAGTCTCAAGACAACGATTCCTATATATTTTGTATATTCTTCCTTGTTTTCTGCATACGTTTCCAATGTTAAGCATAAACACAGACGGAATTTTAGCAGTTGTACAGTAGGACGTAGAATATTAATTGATGTCTTTGGTTGAAGATAGCACCACCATGAAGCAATTTTTCAGTAACTTCTCTCACCTGTGAAAAGTATAAAAATATAATTAAACTTTGCTTACACTGAAAGAATAAACAAAACACAATTGTTCAGAAACTACAATGTACCTATACTTCTTAGCGAAGGTCAATACATTATTTTGAAAAGCATATATTGTTATCATTTCAACAAACTGAACATAACATATATAACTACGTAATATATTTATATAGCAGCATTAAAAAGTGCTTTTATATGAAACCGGACAACAAGTCAAAAAAAAAAAAGGTGATTTCACAACATGAAAAAGTATCACGGAAAGCTTTCTTCATAACTTGATTGGAAGAAAGTTAAGAAACAATTTTTATCAACTTTTTTAGGCGTAGTAATATTAACACCGATGTTATGGCATGGTTAGATGGTGAAACGTTCGTAAAGAAAAGAAATGTTTTTTGTGTTCGGTGGGGCACGATCCCACGACCGACTTGTATAAATTGATTGGAAGATTTACAATTTCCAGCCATTTCAGAGTAAGGGAATGATGACAATTTTTGCAATATTTAAATGATTTTGTAAGTATTTTAGACGTTATGTAATTCAGCAGAGTGCAAAAATCACCTGTCGGAGAAATGCAATATCAGATGCGTTCAACATAGTTTCCAGGAAACGTTCCAAACAGTCCTGATCTTAATGATGTTCCAACGTACCAACCATCGTCACACTTTTCCATCACATAAACGGTATCGCCTTCTTTTAGTTCCAATTCATCTTCATTTTGAGGATGGTACGCGTACAGTGATCTGTACCTGTGTGTGACAAAAACGAATACATATAATGAAACAGTAAGTCTATTTTAAATACCCAATTTTTAATTTCGAAGTTTTCGATTTATTGTGGTTACCGATGGAAATTTTGAAACTCTAATTAGTTTTAAAAGCTGCGGAATTTACATTTGATATATATAGTCTAGGAGCTAGCTAATGTCCCGTGTGCACTTATATGTCCTTTAAATTTGATTGCTACACCTTATAAGACACTATTAGGAGTGTTAAAAAAATTGGTCACATGGCCTAAATTGGGGTCGTTTGGCCGCTATATTGGTAAAATGGTCGCTATGTTAATGAATTCTTTGATTATGCGTATCTTCGCTATTAGGAGTTGGAGATTACTGGTACAAAGCTCATTTGACTCCATTTTTGAAGGCTAACAAATTTTGTAATTACACATTTATGATAAAAGCATAACTTACAATAAATATTTAATGATATTAACAGTGCTTGTGGAAAGTCATTTGTTTTCCTACTCCTATTCATATTTAAAGATTATTAAGAAATTTGTTTTTATATTTTCAGGTAATTGACTGAAGTGATATTGAAAGACTATGGATGGCTCAGCTAAACTTGTAACTGTCAGGAAGTGGATTATGGAAGATGGAAAGGACGTGGATTTGTACGTTTTCTGCCAAAATGAAAAGCGTAGTGAAAAGTTATGCTCTAGTGCAAATGGCATACAAAATATTAAAAGTGCTTCTAACATTATTGGTGATTCTATTCTGCAGAGCATTGATGATGAAAACAGTGTGAAATATCACATGAGTTGCTACACGCCGTACATACTGAATGGGAAACGAAGCCAAGGTAAGAAATTTGCTGAAGAATCGAGTATGGAGAGGATAGTAATGCTAAACTCCAACAAGAGAGCGATAGAAACCCCGAACTTCTGAACCCTAATCTATAACAACATGTGTTGTGTGTAACCAAGTAAAATTTAAAGGAGACACCAAACTGTGTCGTATTTGTGAAGACATAAGAGCAGAACAACTACTAAAAGCTGCTAAGGTTTACTTGGATGAAGTTTTTCAACGAAAGTACACTGGAAGATGGACTCAAAATTTTGCGCTGGTTTGTCATCATCTCTCCACAGTTCTCCACAAGCACAGTTGAAATGTAATTCAGTTTTCCAGATACTGTTCTACCTGATACACAATGGCATTATGAATACACCTCTTCATATTGGATTGGGGCAAACAATTCATGAAATGACTCGTTCGAAGTTGTTACTCCGAATTATGAATCCTCTTGGAATTACTGTCAGTTACGATGTATTGGTGAGGCATAATGTGATACTTGCCACAAGAATTCTCAGTGACTCCGACGGGAGGTTTGTACCCCTTCCGAAAGTAATAAAACCAAACATCCCAATAACAGCAGAAATGGACAAATTTGATCAACAAGAGCAAACATTATCTGGAATTGGTCTAAAAATCTTGGAAAAATCTATGAAGCTTAAGACATATGTAGAGTTTGCAGACACCCTTTGGAAATCTATATGCTAAGCTTGCCACAACAGTGTATGCATAGACATTATTCTTGACATTTATAAGGAAAGTAGTGTGAAAGGGTTTGAAAGATCCAGACGACCAAAGAAACAACCGATAGAATATGGAGCACCAAATGATAGCACGCCGCTTCCTGTGGATACTGACGCTTATTAGGCTTCAACTAAAAACAAAGAATTGTTCCAGTTTTACTTTTTTGAGTGAATATCACATAAAGAAGATGTTGATAAAAGCACATTTACCATTTTTATTGGCGGAGTTCTGAAGGGTAATCGGCAAATGTGCTTTACTTCAAGGAATGAAATAATTGAAGAAAACATACGCTGGTTTCTGATCACGAAGAAGCCGATGACAGGACCCTATTCCATATTTCACACACATCAATGACTTCAGCATTGTTATTTGTTCTACAAACCGAATTGTTATTTGTTCTACAGAATTGTTTTAAAATTGTTCTACAAATTGAAATTGTTTTAAAATTGTTCTACAAATTGAAATTGTTTTAAAATTGTTCTACAAATTGGAATTGTTTTAAAATTGTTCTACAAACCGAATTGTTATTTGTTCTACAGAATTGTTTTAAAATTGTTCTACAAATTGAAATTGTTTTAAAATTGTTCTACAAATTGAAATTGTTTTAAAATTGTTCTACAAATTGAAATTGTTTTAAAATTGTTTTGAAATTGTTTTAAAATTGTTTTGAAATTGTTTTAAAATTGTTTTAAAATTGTTCTACAAATTGAAATCGTTATTTGTTTTACAGATGCTGATGTTTTTGTAAATGCACCCTTTCACTATCAGGAAACATGGAAAAATATTGGTCTTCAAAAACTTTGGGTTGCTTTTGGAGCGGGGAAAACATTACGATACATTCCACTCTATTCCTTTACTACAGAAAACAGAGTACCACACATTATTTTGACAACTTTACCAGCTATTCATTCTCTAACCGACTGTGACACCAGCAGCAAAATAGGTAAAAAGTTGGCAACTTTGAAAACAGCAGAAGCTTTTGTTGAAAACCTGTTGTTCGATTTTGGAAAGGTACCCTTCAATGAAGACATGGAAATGAGAACAGAACAGTATTTAGTACAAGTACTTGGATCAAGGCTACATACAATGGATGATTTACGTTTCCATCAATATCACCATAAGAAAGTACGAAACTTTCAAGATTTGGCGCCTACATCAATATCTATTCGCCTTCACATAAAAAGAAGCTACTTGCAATGCTATAAATGGACGCATGCTTTAGTAGTGTTTGTAGAACTCAATCCATTGGATTATGGTTATGCAGATATTGAAGGAAATTTAATTCCTTGAGTGACACAGGCTCAATCGGAACCCGATAATTTATTTCCCTAAACCATGCAATTGTTAGAAGTGCTTCAAAGAAAGTGTCTGTCCCTGTAGAATTTTGAAAACAATGTGTTGTGACTTTTGTAAATGCCCGATAATTTATTTCCCTAAACCATGCAATTGTTAGAAGTGCTTCAAAGAAAGTGTCTGTCCCTGTAGAATTTTGAAAACAATGTGTTGTGACTTTTGTAAATGCAAAGCAAGTAATTTAAACAACTGTAACAAGCCCTATGAGTCATTCGCTACATCTTTGTTTTGATGTTTATGGTTAATTATTACAGATTACACCCTATTTATTCTGTTTTGAATATTGTATAAATTCTCTGTTTATACTCAATATTACTTCGTTTTGTTCTGTACGTAACGATTTGCTTCTTGCAAGATTGTACAAATCAACATATTACAAATAAAATGTTACAAGTAAGCATTTGTTGTCTTTTATACACCACGATTTTTGGAAATGTACTTATTTTTATAGAAGTATTACATCGTAATTTTGTCACATATTATTAAATTAGGCTTCATCTAAGCAAATACTGCTTATATCATAAAATGTGTAATTATAAAAATTGTTAGCCTTCAAAAATGGAGTCAAATGAGCTTTATACCAGTAATCTCCGACGCCTAATAGCGGAGATGCGCATAATCAAAAAATTCATTAACATGGCGGCCAATTTACCAATATGGCGGCCAAACGACCATGGTTTGGGCCATGTGACCAATTTTTTTTAACACTCCTAATATCCCAATAGTGTGTTATAAGGTGCAGCAATCAAATTTTAAGGGACATATATGTGCACACGGGGCATTAGCTAGCTCCCCCACTAATACGCTTTCCTACAAATTAAAGCCTTCTAATAAAGAATACACATTTAATGTTAAAGCATGCTTTTTCAATGCTAATGTAAGTTGAGATATATTTCCATATCTTAGTAGCTTATCAAACAATTTTACGATTATGTGTATATTTTTCTAACACATATTTTTTTAAAGTTAATTGGTTGAATTTTTATGACGCAAGGACAGCCAAGGTTATTCTGGTCAATGTGCCATATTTTTTTAAACAATTTTAAAACGCTTAAGGGTATCTACGCCAATTACACCTTAATTAGTTTTAGTACTGTTGCATCTTTCAAGATTTTTTAGTTACCTGAAAGTGCTACATGAATTTGAAGTATTTGATTTTTAAAGAAGTCATTAATTTGTTTTTGGAGTGGCTACCATCACTATGTATGGATTCATTAGGCTGATTTCGAATTCTATTAATCTTAACCGTGTGAAAACGTTTGTGTCATTAGTGGGGAGAAGCCGCTTTATCGAAGTTTGCGGCAGATCTCTTAATTCCATTACATTTTAATACATACAACACATTTAATGATTCAGCTAATCCCAGACAGACAAGCAAAGGATTAACAACCACATTTATTTAAAACTTTAAATGTTATCAAATTAGAATTCCACATGGTTCCAACGCTATATACATGCATACAAGTCGGGGTTACGCGAAAATTTACTGTTCTTTCAGAATTAGAAAACAGTTATACCATTGTTGCCAAATATAAAAAGCGAAATACTATTATTTCCAAACACAGAAAGTAAATCAATAAAGCAAATAAAGGAATAACACAACAATTACTTACAACAATGATCCCATAGTTAAAACAGTAATTACGTGAAGTGTTGGCTAGGTTGCTTCAGTAACAACACTTCATAAAGCCCAAGAAATGAAACTTCCTACACATTTCGTAGTTCGGAAGTAAAATTAGGCGGTCCGTTTTGCTGACTCACCGGTTGAGCAGTCTTGGGACGTAAAGATATAAACAAATAAGTTGTTTTTAACCCGCTGACGGCGCAGTATAGCCCAGATGCTCTTGCGCCATAAAAATCCAAACAAACAAACAACCCTCTGACGGCGGTTCCCGTAATTTCCGTGGCCTGTCAAGCTTTAGTTCTACGATGGCGCACGCTTTTTAGTACTATGGCGCATGCTAAAATTACGGGAGGAGAATATTTTCTACACCTTCAAAACGAGCTACACTAGTTCGCTGTGCATTTGAAAAATCACTTGATTTCACTTTTTTTTATGGCAAGACAGGGACGATTACATTCCGGGATTTTTGATTTACAGCGCTAGATGTATTAGTCAGTTCTCGCGCGTTATTTCTTTGCATTAGATTTCTATGAAAAGTATGCATTTTTCAATAGTTTACAAAACTATTCAAATTATTGAGGAATTTCAAAGTTAATGATCACTGCATTACTATTACCCTATACAGCTTTAGCTAGGACCCTGGTCTAAATCCAGGATGGGGAAAGCGTCTCTTTTTCTCCAAAATTACATAAGCTCTAGTTTGAGCTGTAATTAATACGTGGGTGGCAAAAATTATTGTATAATAAATTCCCCCACGAAAACTCACAAAAATCTCGCCCCGGAGGCTTTCTTGTGTTGACCATATTTGGCAATTGTGTTATCCCTGCGGAGGGTAATAATACCTTAACACCTTTACATACGGAGAAAGAGAGCGTTGTTTCCTGTCCTCATTCGTCTAGCGGTCCAAGACACTCCGGGCTAAACGGAGGGACCCTGGTTCGAATCCAGGATGGGGAAAGCGTCTCTTTTTCTCCAAAACGAATAAAGCTCTAGTTTGAGCTAATTAATATGTGGGTGGCAGAAATTATTGCATAGCTTTAGCTAAATTAAAGATGATAAAGATTACTTCAATTTCAAGACACCAATAATATATTTGACGCAGAAAAAAAAATCACGATCACATGGAAATAGTTTAGATAGAGATTAATGAGCATATTTATGTAAGGTATTATTAACCTCCACAGGGTTAACACAATTGTCAAATAATGGTCAACACACAAACCCACTGGGGCATGCTTTTTGCAATGTTCGTGGAGAATTTTATAGATAAAAATTTCTGCCACCCACGTTTAAGCTCAAATTAGAGCTTTATGTATAGGAGAAAAATAGATATCGTCCTGACGTGGAGTCGAACATGGGACCTAACATTTTTCTCCTATACATAAAGCTCTAATTTGAGGTTAAGCGTCGGTGGCAAAAATTGCTATCTATTAAGGAGTACCTTTAAGAAAACAAGTTTTCAGATAACCACCTGCGTATTAAGAAAATGGTTTTTATTGCTTAACAACTTAACGTTTCGATCCAAACTATGTGGATGCATCATATGTGAGTAAATACTGTGTATCTGCAAGTTAAGTATATTTGACACGTTTTCACCTCTACATATAATTTTGTTCTGATGATGATCCGTAAAGTTCGTATCGAAACGTTAAGTTGTTGAGCAATAAAAATCGTTTTCTTAATACGCAGCTGGTTGCCCGAAAAAATGTTTTCTCATTATAATGCGCTGTGAAAATCTACGTGAAACTAAGGAGTAGCTTTACTACACAAATACAAGAAATAACTATTCTAGTTATCAACGACTCACTGGCTCATTAACGACACAAATGAACATTCGACTGTAATTAAGAACATCGTTAGTATCAGGAAAATATCTCATGAGGAGAAATAGTAGTAAGACTTACGGAATAGGCTCATTGTAAGTGTCGACATGCAGTGATTGCGTCACGTAATTTTTTTCCGTCAGCTGAAAAAAGAAAAACAGAAAATGAATATCATTTACAGTAAAATTTGCCTATAGCGATACTCTAGAAAGGAAACGATATCGTTATGGGTAGTTTATCATTATGAACAATGTTGATTCTGATGGTACATTCTGTATCTGTCGGAACTGAGGGAAATATCGTCATATAGACAGTATGCTTTTATACAGATTTAAGTGTATGTCGAAAATATGATGATCATTTATGTTCATCGATTTAAAACAATACATATATAAATTCTGTACTAAAAATATGCATCTGACAATATTTTGCTTTTCATTTTTTACTTTTATTGTAAAAATTATTTTATTGTGAAGTTATTAGTGAAAAAACAAATTTATTAGGTCCAACTATTTGATGGTTTATCATTTTAAAATAGGCATAAAACCTATATATATATTCTTAAGTGAAATACAATTTTTAGAAACGACTTTGCAACGTCAAAGTGAACAAAATGTAGGCAATTGGTGAAACTATTTAAAGCAATTAATTACATGTAATACGCGCTAAAATTTTTACATGTAATAACGCGCTACGTTCAATCTCGACAAATATTTAAACAAATGTGCTTAGCGTCGTTTTTATAATTAATGACTTTTTTCATAGTTTGCAACATACATAATATATTATTTGTTTATAATTGAAATGGCAAAAAAGCTTAATTAAATGTCTTTTAAAATTATGAGAATCAGAATTGTTGCTTTACACAAACGTACTTTAACTTTGTAAATGGAGAATTTTTCTGTGGTGACATAGTATTGATTTTTTTACATTTTTCAGCTTGCTGTACTATAACCATCCGTAATTTTATCCAACTACTCTCTTCTCTAGTCACACTATAACAAAACTTATGTCTTACAATGTACATAATATCGCTGTAATTCTGCAGAATTTTTTTAAGCACTACACAAAAATTACAATTAAAAGCCATATGCTTCCCCCTTTCCTAAAAAATGGAATATTCTATACTCGCGGCAAAGCTAACCTGGTACACTGACAAGGCGCAGAGCAGTATAATTCCGCTAGTGCGGTATAGTTCGCCCTTCCGTTAACTAGAAGATACATTTCGGACATAAAACATCAAAAATAATGCTCAAATACATAAAACATAGGCATATTTGTGCAATTAAAATCTGGTATTTATTAAATTTAGGAAAAAGAATCATTATAGCGAGCGATGACGTCATTCAAGTAACTGACCACTCAGAGGACTTCGTTCGCTTGGCGGGAAATTTGGCGCCTGGAATTTTGGCAACCACGTTTTTCTGCATTCCAAATTAGGCGATAAATAGCCTAATAATGTTGAGGGTTATCTCATTTTTCGCCAATTTGGGAATGAATATTTATTGCACACACGTGAATAGGTCGCCGTAGCCTTAACAGTGTACCAGGTTAGCTTTGCCGCGAGTATAGTTTGTTTATATGCGTTTTTATGACGCAAGGACAGGAAAGGTTATGTTGCGTCGGAACATAGTTTTTCGAGGAATCCCGTACCTCTTCTGCAAAGGGAACAAAGCCCCGGACTATGATCGACAGATAAATGGCACGCGTTCTACAGTACCATTGGGAGTCGAACCCGGGTCAATGACAAGACAGACGATTATGTCACCAGATAGATGTAGGGCGTCGCAGACCTATATTTCTCCGAGGAATTGGAAGATATGGACGCAAATTTCGATTTTTTCATTTACAACATTTAACTTGATTGAAAGAAAGGTTTACGTTTTATTATTTGGATTATTTCTTGTGGCTCTCACGTTAAGAACAAGCTTTATAATGATATCGATACGAAATTTTGCGTATGTTGTTTATTTATTCAGACCCTTGGAAGTTTGATGTATTGAACAACAAGAAGTTCTTGAGTAAAACATGGTACACGTGAAAATTTTAAATAATGGCTGAGGATACTTGCTTTGTTGTCATTGAGGGAAACAGCTCCAGAAACGTACGTTGGACCTGAGGTTGTCTTTGGTGATGACCCGTTAATAATTGGACTGCTGAAATGATTCCAATATAATTATGAGTAATTCATGTATTTTATATATAATACCGTAAATAGTATAATCTATTTATGCTTGAAGTGATTTTATAAAATTAAGTGGTATAACCAGGGGCGGATTTACCATTTTGCCGCCCCAAGGCTACTTTCCCCGTCCTTTCCCACCCTTCCACCCCACAATCAGTGGTAGGAACATAAAAATTGTTACATTCAATATACGCCAAAAAAGTTTATATTAACAGTAAAAATGTTGAAAAACAAACTCATAAATTGAAACGTAAACATTAAGCAATGTTAACATATGTTGAAGTATTATTTCTTTTTGGTATATAATAAATCAAATTCAATTTTATTGAAATAAATTTTAAATTTGGCAAAAATACAAGGGCCTATCAAGCACTGGAATTTAAATGGAAAGCATGACGTCTAGCTTTCTTCTCGGCAAAACATCTGATTATATCATCGTATATGGATTTTGTTATATTAGACTCAATACACAAATTTTGCTGCCCTAGTCTACAGGGTGTTCCGAAAACACCGAATCAAAAGTATATAGCCATGATCTTTGTGCAAAATGGACCATAGCGACCCTTTACATGGGGGGTCGGAAATGAATAACCACGGAGTTATGGCTATAAACAAATAACAAAGCATGATTGGATGAAAAAAAAAGCACTCCCAAAATAAACGTATTTATCCAATAGACCGCATCTGGGCTGTATTACAAAAAAAAAAAAAAAATAAAACAGGTTTTTTATTCGCCGTACATCTCTGGAATGTGGGAGTTAACAATTTCCAGCCAATGAAAATTGTGTTTGAAAGTTTGGCCTTTAATTTCCCAACTTCCGCCGTCGCCAATTTTTGGCGGGAATGGCGAATATTTGGCTGTAAATCATGAGCGAATATAAAAGAATCTTCGGAGCATAAAAGTTTATGATTGGCAGGTGGAGGGCATTGATGGATCTAGTATGAATCCTAGAGGTGGGGAGGGTGGCGATTTGTATGGAAGTATGCAAAATAATTTGAACCCTCTTAACTGCTTAATCATTTTCTTAAAGTCGCTTCAAAAATTGCATATATTTTTATTACATATTTCAAATCTATATGCATTTGAGAGTTAAAATATGTAGCACATTTTTGTAAACAAGATTTTTTTAATATAAATTTCGTGCATAAGAACAGGCTTTCATAAAAATCAATTTTAAGAGTAATCGTTTAAATTCAAAAATTCTGAAAATAAATCTTGATTAAATTATGATTTAGGAAGTGTTCAAGTATTACGTAAGCAATATTTTGGCCATTTCAATCCCCCCCACCTGCATATTGGGAAATACGGCACTGATTATAATCTGAAATACTTTAAACCCCCAGTATTTTATCCTAGATTAGAACTGAGGTGGTCGGTAACGCTATACAGAGTGATTCAGGATGGATGCTACCTCATTTTTCACTTTTGCTATTAGTCGTAGAAATTTTTAGAGGGAGGAGTTTTCAAATCATGTAAGATTTGCAAGGTTTTCTATTTAAAGGGGTGGTACATGTATAAAAATACGGAAATCAACATTTCATACGGACCCTCTGCAAAAATGTTTAATTATGAAAATATTGCCTATATCGTCGGTGAAGCAAGAAAATTCATATTTCTAGTAGAATATTTAGATATATCCGAAATTATCAAAAATTAAAATTTCATAGCAAAATTTTTTATCTCTGTTTTGGCGACTTTTTGTTGAAATAATGGCAACATTAGAGGACAATTTCTGTAAAAAGAAATGAAGCCCGCATACGTAAATTTGTTTTGAACGGTACACAAACTCAGAATTTAATCGCAGTGCTATCTCGCTTTTTCAATTTTTAGATGGCTTTAATACACTTGGCGTTCAAATACAGAATTTTAAATATACAACATCTCAGTGAATATTTTTCTCAGAAGCATGGATGTTTTTTTATTTGACTAATTAGATATAAGGTACTATTTTTTTAATTAGAAATTTTTTGGTAGAGGTCCGTATAAAAAATTAAATACCGTATTTATATACCACCCCATGTAAAATAATTAACATATTCAACATTCTAACATAATTTGAAAACTTTCTCGGAAGTTTTTCTAGGATTATAATGGTTAAAAAGATAATCATGGTAACATCCATTCTGAATCATCCCGCATATGCCAGACCGTTATATAACGGAAATAAAACCAAAGATTTTTTGGATGAAAAGAATCTGAATTGTTTGCATACAGGGAGGAATGTTTTATATTTGTATTTTTTCGTTGTGTTGCCATTCTTTTCACATCATCCCGCGCTTATTTGCCAGTAAGATAATGCTCGGCCACACATGGCACACTTATTTAATGACAGCCTTCGTACTTACGGCACACTTGCTTAGCAAGCCAAATCCCTTGATCTCTCTCTCTCTCTCTCTCTCTACTATCGAACACATTTGAGCCCTGATGGGGCGTCGCCTGTGCTCATGACCAATTGGATACCATTTGACAAGAAATCCCCCAAGATACCACCCGTCAATTCTATATTGACTTGCTGACTTCATGTAGTTCTTTTCCCAAAATAAATAATCAAACTGCTCGGAAATCGCAATCTTTTTTTTTCGTAGATGTACAATAAACGCACCGAATCTTAATTAGGTGATTTTTTCTTGGTGTATCATTTTTTTGAAGGGTGTATATAATTTTTATCAATCGAGTTTTAAATTTTTTCTTTAGTACAGTAATAAAGTTCAAATGAATTTCTTACTAGACCGGGCTTGCAGGCGGCTTCGGTGAGATGGCACATTCCACTGAAATAGAAAGAAATTAACAAAGGTTAGTAGATAAAAACATGCAATTACATAAAATCCGCATAAAAGTTAAAATAAATAATTTCCAAAGATAATATTAATTTAATAATTTACATTCCGCAATATAATGTGTATGTTAAATATATTTTATTTGAATTAAATCACATGAAGCCATTATTCTTATGATGTAACTGTGAGGCAGATGTTGAAAATATTAAAAAAAAAAAAATTATAGCTACACATGTATGTGCAATTGGTAATAGAGATCTTATTTGATACTTAATGGGAAGCGGAATTCAACGAAGTTTTAAATTTATTTTTTTTATCAACATTATAAAATAAGAATAAAAATTTTTTTCGCAGTTGAGTTGTATTAGTTTTGCTTTCGATTAGGACGTGGCAAAATACTGCTAGACGATAAACTTGCCATTATCTCAGCTGTTGTCCTATATATAAAAATCTGAATCTAGAAAAGATTGCTATTAAGGGGCCTATTTACCATTTTCTCTCTTCAATGCACTTCTTACCGTATTAACTGAAAATATTTTCTATCACTTTCAGAATTTTATAAAGAATCACTGCTGGTAAATGTTACTAGTGGAAATTTCCGCAAAGAAAATATATCAAAAATGCTATCTCTTTCTGTCCCCTGTCTTATAAAGTTTTTATTTTTTTCCTTTTGTGTTTTATTTCAACTATATTCTGTTACATTTTTACCTCTTTTTTCGCCTCCACCACTGGTTTCCCTATTATGCCACTTTCACCCCACTTTTCTTTCCTTTACCTCTCCCCCGAAGTTTTCGCTATTTCCTTTCCGCGTTAGTGTGAGTTTCACTTCCTAGCTTTAATGGATAACATTTGAACTTATCTGACGCAAAGTCAGTTTTTTTTACGCCTTTTGTAAAAGAACATATCATAAAGTATTTGACGTTCCAACAAACTACTTAACTAATGGTTCCCCCAACCACCCCGATAATGGAAACACCAACAAGACGTCACAAGGTAAGAAAGACACACGCTATCTTTTTTTGATTTAACTGCGCATTTCTCTATAAGCCGTTTTATCTCAAAATCATCCGGTTTTCCATCTTTACTTCTTCTCCTTCACCCTACTCCTTGACTTTCTTTTTTAGATAGTAACATCTAATAAAATAAATAAAACATAAAATAAAAGCACAATAGTTAAGTGATTACAAATTTATTTTTTTAAAGAAAATCTTAACAAATGTACAACAGAAACAGATCGCCGATTTGAATTTATCAGAAGAAAATCGAGATTATTCTAATTTTAGCTGAGAGAGCATTCAGTATCATTTGATTTTTCTTCTTCTTTGTCCTATGTACCTTTTATAAATAGCACAACTTTACATTAATTTGTTGCGAATAATTCAGCGACATTTTAGGTTGTCAATTTAGAATACAAGCATTTTAAAGTAAGGGTTCGCGAGGAAATCGATCAAGAAAATTCAGCTCCCATATATTACGAAGTGGGATTTTATTGTCCTTTCCTGGGTTACCACAAATGCCATGAAAGTGGTTGTCATTTAACCACGAATAATGCAACACATGAATCCGGAGGTGCTTACGTAATACTTGAACGCTCCCTATGCCAAAAGATACATTTTTTATAAAGTTACCAGATTTAGAAAAAGATTGGTATTCAATTGGCTTTCTTTGGTGATGAAAAAACTTTCACTAAGTTGCCATACTTCGGAATTCCAATGACGTATTTGGACACGTAACTAAATCAAACAACAATATCAATCAACGTTTATTGGCGTAGTGATACCAACGCCGATGTTATGGCGTGATTAGATGGTGAAACGTTCGAAAGAAAATAAATATTTCTGTGTGTAAACGAACACAGAAATAAATATTTCTGCCTTCGGTGGGACCTGAACCCACGACCTTCCACTTGCCGGGCGGAGGCTCTACCCACTGAGCTACGAAGGACAATATATAATCTCTTTACGAACGTATATATATTGTTGCCAGTTATTTCGCAGAATGGTGTAGTACATGGACTACTATTTAAACCAAATTGCAAAGAGACTGGTATTAAATTGATCGAAATGCACGTTGCAGCATACAGGTATGTATTTATTTTATATAAATCGAACACTACGCAGATTAAATCAAACAACAATGTCAATCCATCAACGTTTATTGGCGTAGTGATACCAGCGCCGATGCATCAACGCCATAACATCGGCGCTGGTATCACTACGCCAATAAACGTTGATTGATATTGTTGTTTGATTTAATCTGAGTAGTGTTCGATTTATATAAGCACGTAACTAAATTTTCAGGTTTGAATTGAACGAATAAGATCATTTGTGCTTAGCCGTGCCTCTCCAAGAATTTCTTTGGTTTGCTTTTCTAATGATGGGCGTGTCTGGAGCGTGATTCGTTCATCTTTGGCCTTAATTATCTTATTAAATATTGATTTTAAGCAAAAATTACACTGGACATTTTTTATTCCTTTTTTCACAAGGAATCGTGTAGTGAACTTTTTCCGCCATTTTGTATACACCCTGTATATATATACTTTCAATTTACTTATATGCGAAAGGTTTATTTCCGCTTTTTCTAATTGCAAAGTCTTTATATATAATGGGATCTTCAGAATTAATTTTGCGTAATACATCTGCTTCTATATTTAGTAACCATAAAGCAACTAGCCTGCTTTGTAATTTTTTTCATTTACTGTGGTCGCCAGCCCCTTGTGCACAATATGATTCATGGAAAATTTGGCAATAGAAAATTTGTGTGTGTGTCGCCTCTATCCTTCTCTTCATATTCTAAGCACGTGACTATTTTGATTACGTTTAATTCAGTCCTGAGTTAAGGCCTCCTCTGCTGTGATTCAGTGGGCAGAACTGCTTGTATACCAAGCCAGAGGTCCCTAGATCGAATCGAGTCCGCGACGAGTTTCTTCTCCTTGCTATATATTACCTCTTAAGGATTCGCATGTTGCACCATTCGTGGTCAATTGATAACCACATTTGAGCTAATTCTGCTGACCCTGGGAAGGACAAGAAAGCTGACTTTTATATGATATGACTCATTGAGCTCTAGTTTGAACCGAAAATGTTTGCGCCGAAACTTGATTTTTTTTTGTGAGTTTCACGGTCCAAGAACAGTAAGGATAATGCTGTGGCGGGAGCTATAGTTTTCCGAGGAATACGAACCTTTTATGGCTAAGGGAATCAATCCTCAGACTACGGTGAGTAGTTAGTTGGTAAGCGGTGATTTTTTGGGAACCGTCGGGAGTCGAACTCGGGATAATGACGCATTAGAATAACGACGCGCTACCATTGTATGACCGCAGAGCCTCGGAGCTCGATTTCCATGTTTTAAGACAGGTTCTCAACTTTTTTGCTCCACGGAGCACTTTTCAAGAGAAGAGTAATTCGTGGAGCACTATCGTCGCCCTTATTCCAAAGGCACGTATATGCAACTTCAGCTGCTTTTACTTAACCATATTTTTCAAGTTGTTAATCAACATTTCATTATATAATCGTAAAGGTACGAATTTGTTTTCGAAATTTAAATTGCTTAAATTTGAATTTAAACCTAATTTTTCCAAAAAACCCTATCGAAACCATCCAAAACTGGAACTTTAAATATCGTTTTTTAAAAATATCGATTATGTACATACTTTCTTATACGATTTTTTCTTTTCTTCTTTTTATACTTTTTTTTCTCATAAGGGGGGGACGCCATTTCCAACAACATAGGTCCTAAACCCAATGACAGCAGTATTAACGATGGAAGGTATTTTTGAAGCATTTGGGCGCGTAAAACGTCAAGTTTTATTTTATTCGAAATGCTATATTTTCCACAAATTTCAGAAAAATGAAGAAGTTACTTAATTACATAAGCATAAACGAAAAACATTAATTAAAATCACAATGTAAGGCAAAACATTTGAAAACAAATTCAAAGCAGATATTTTAAATTCACAATGTCTTACGCTTATAGATATACTACCATAAAAACCATATTTGCCAATCTAACGAATTTGGACTTCCTTTAGCATAGGAAATTTAGCTTTAGGAAATTTTCAATTCAGCGACTAGCGGGAATATTTTATAAATCTGGCTTTTTCAACTTTTTTGGCGAAAATCCAGCGATTTTTTTAAACACGCAGAGCACAAGTTGATAACCGCTGTTTTAAGGTTGTTTCGGCATGTTTTTATCTGAGTCATGTGAATAATTGGTATAGTTAAAATCATATTGTTATAGAAATTTACAATAATCAAAAATAATTGCTGAAACACACAATAAATAAAGTAATTAACAAATAGACATCAAGTCAACACACAGGAATGTCACCAATGGGGAATACGCTGAATACGATGAACAACCGCTATTTTACATAACTACTTCAAAAGGTTTGATTTCCAATTGAGTTACTGTTTCATAATTTATAATCTAATGTTTGCTTCATAATATCAGACGCAATCAATGTTTTTATATAATTATATATTTAATCTAAATAATACTATAGTGTGTGTGTGAGAGAGAGAGAGAGAGAGAGAGAGAGAGAGAGAGTAAATTTAAAAAAAAAATGAAGTAAGATATTTATTGATTTTTTGCGGTAAAACTCAAAGAAAAATATACGAAAAAAATGACAAACAATACCTCTAGTATTTGTTTCGCCGGGTTCCTGGAATACTTCAATGTAGTTTACAGGGAAAATACCCCTTTTTGTTCCTATTCTGCCGTCGTACCAATTTCGGTCCACTCGACGCATTAGTACCACCCTTTCACCCTACACCATCATTTAAAAATATAAAATTAATAATGATAAGTTTTATTTATTTTTGATTTAAGTTAATTAAGTCCTTCATATAAGTTTTATTTATTTTTAATTATTTTTTTA
The DNA here is from genome assembly GCA_006491805.2 of Dysdera silvatica. Lineage (NCBI taxonomy): Eukaryota > Metazoa > Arthropoda > Arachnida > Araneae > Dysderidae > Dysdera > Dysdera silvatica. The sequence continues at coordinate 97,665,786 of QLNU02015360.1, forward strand.
TCAATGAATATAAAACTTGAATAAAAATCAATATGGAAGAACTGTGGAGAAACGATTTACCTTAAATAAAGAAAGTTCCACTGGTGTTTTAGCCCGAAACGTATACTTTACAACGCCATGACCTTCGGTGGCCTTCTTTGGTTGAAGATTAGCTCGTTCGGTTGGGATAACCTGTGTAGTATACGATAGCGGGTTAGGTAAAAAAAAAAATGGCTTTCAAGTGTTTACGTCAATATTACAAAGCACAAAACTTAATTTACAAAGGAATGGATATCGTGCAATCTTTCATTTTATATGTTCATTGTACTTACTACACATAGGCGTACACAGAAAGTACATAAGGGAAGTTTTTGAGCTTATAATGGGGAGGGTTATGGAGTTATAAGTCCCTTATATTTGTATTATACGAGAATATGCTTTTAGATGATCATGAACTTTAATGGCGTTTGTATCAGATTAAGTGAAGTATTTTAAAATTCTTAGCACACCACATTCTCATATTTTTATTACTTTCTTATCTTAAAATAGTACACTTGCTTTTAGAAAATTTATTGAGAAATTATGTGTAATTCAGATACTTTACAAATCTAATTACTAACGTGAATCACTGCGCAAAAACTAAGCAAAAAAACAACAAACCCCACACAATTAACATAGTTCAATTTTTAATTAGTGCGTTGTTGACAATTGTTTCAACGGCATATGTCCGTCTTTATCAAAACATCTACATCGGGCTTTGATAAAGACGGCCAAATGCAGTCGAAATAATTGTCAATCACTCATTAATTAAAAATATAATTGTGCTAATTGTGTATTTTCTTTTTGTCTTCCTTCTTGCGGCGTTTTTTTTTTACTTTACAACTCGTTGATAATTTTAAAAGCGTTTTCTTGAATTCAGATTTTTAACTTAAATTATTGTGCGTGTGATTTAAGTTAAAACTTTGAATTCAATTTATTTAAACAGAATTTACTAAGTTATTAAATTTTCTTAGTTATACATTATTAAAATGAAATTCTTTGCGATTCTTTTGCAACGTTAGATATGACATAATTTTATCTATTATCAACAAATTATTAACTTTCGTTGTATATACTAGAAAGGTGAACAGTGAAACTGCAAGTAAGCTATATTATAAATTTAATCAATGCACTTTACCATAACATATGACACAGGGAAAATTCCAACAAATCCATGGTGTTCTCCTTCGTACCAATTTCGGTCGATCTGTTTATTGATATATACAATATCTCCTTTGCTTAGGCTTAATTCTCTAAATATATGGAGTGAGAAAAATATATTATTATAATATATATATGCGTATATTAAAAAAATAATCATGCATACATTATCGAAAGCACTTATAGTAGAGCGCGAATTATCTGAATTGGTCAGGAGACAATATAAATAAGTGAAAGTTTGTATAATTTGACAGTTGATTTAAAAAATCGCAACCATTTTAGGAGGTAGTAAATTCGTTTTTTAACATTTATGAAAGTATATGCATTGAGTGAACTGTGTATAAAGTTTGAACTGTGCATTAAGTTTGAATTGTATAAATTTAAAAAAATTATTAGATTTAGATATAAAGCGAGTATGTGTAGTATATTATATACTCGTACTTTCCTTCAGGCTTAGAGTGTCATGTATTCAAGACCGTAGCCAGGATTTAATTTCGGGTTCAAAAATTTTTACAGCATGTATCGATACAATCATAGCATGCAAGGCCGTAGCCAAGTCCCATTAAAAATAAGTTTCGGAGGGGGACCGATCCTAAGACCCCCTCTGGATACGGGCATGCATATATTTATAGCACTCCAGTACAACGCTGGAAAGAGTTTTTTTCCTAAGTTTTATTCTTTCTTTTTTCTTCAATATTTTAAATTTTGTATCTAATTGAATTTCCTAATCTACTGAATTAAAACAATTAGTAATCGGTTTTTTTTCACTTTAAGGAAAATATTTTTTTCTTGCATGTCATGAATCTTTAAAAGATTGAGCTCGTATAATTAACAGTTCGAATAAGTGGAGTCCGAATAATCGGCGCTCTACCGTATACATTTTTTCCTGTAAAAGAAATACAAACCAACAACTTTAAACAGTTTTTACCTGGTACTTTGGGCAACAAATGGATAAATAACTTGAGCGAGGGTTCGTGGATGATCTGAGCCTGGACTTACAGACTTCATGGTATAACTGCTTTCAAAAGGATTGTCATAACGATTCAGAGGGATAGGAGATTTCTGTGATGGCCTGAAAGGGTGTAGAAGCTTATAAACTACGTTATACGTGCATATGATGAAATACGTAGCGCAAAAAATTATTATATGCTGTATTATGGCAAAATTATGGTAATAGATAATTTTACAGAATGAATCTGGAAACATCGACAAACATTACAACTATGGTGCTTTCATAAAAGTTCTGAACGAAAATAGTTTTAAAAATTTATCTCGGTTGTAACGAACGTCAAGCAAGGTACCGGAAAAAGTTATTCGCTTTAACCGGTATGAGCAACAACTATTTATTAAAATTCGTATTTTTGTATAACCGTTAACGTGCATAATTTATAAATCAATATATTCAATCAACCACTGTTGTTTTTTATTTTTACGGCGCAAGAACAGCAAAGGCCATGCTGCGTTGGGACCTGTAGTTTTTTCAGGAATCCGAACCTATACTGCTAAGGGACAACAATCCCGTACTAAGGTGGGGAGAAAAGCGGCAAGCGTTTTACGATACCATTGGGAGTGTCACGATAAACGAATGCGTTACCATTATACTATTGTAGGGCAATGGACCTACATTTTTTCGAGGAATTCGAACTTCTTAAAGCCTAGGGAACCAACTCCCGGACTACATTGAGTAGTTGGTATTTTTTTGGGGGGGTGGGAAGGAACTCTTGTGAGTAGAACTCAGGTTAGTTGCACGCTAGATGAAGGCGTTATCACTGTGCAGGACACAGGGATTCAATCACTATCATTTTTAAAAGGGGCGTGTTATAAGAAATTAATGTGTAATGCAGAATTTGTACTACTTTCCCTTGACCATTATAAAAGTTTTCTATTTCCCAGAACAATAGAATAGCGATGCGTTTAGTTTTATTTTTAAAGTAAACAATAGTTCCAGAATTTCTGAATACCAGGGTAAAAATAAAATTAGGTAACAATAAGGATAATTAGGGTATAAAGGTTAATAAGGGAAATTAGGGTAAAACTTGGTACGTTATAACCGTGATATTTAACATACAGTATGTTATACATTAAATCGAATCAACCGAAATCATTATTAGAGCAGTGAATTCGTTATACCCGCGTTTGTTATAAAAAAGTTCGACTGCATACTATCCTTTAAAAATAATTTAGGCAGGAGCGATATTGCATTTGATAAACTTAGTTTGATTGAGAAAATAAATATTGCACTTGTCCATAAAACTATTGGCAGCAACTAAATACAGCAGCAGTTTTTCATAGAAGATTCATTTGGATCACAACAGAGAAGATGGAATTTTGTGTTAGCCTTTTTCAACAGAGTTGCTAGACAAGAATGAAAGGTAGGCATGGAAAACTTGCCTCTCACTATGGCATCTTAGGCAGCATTAAAGATATTTCAAAATTCTGCCCAAGGCTTGTAGACGGCTAGGTCTCCTTCTCTTAAAAAAATCACGCTCTTCGCATGTTTCTGACTTCAAGCATTATTACATTCGGAATTTCCTATGTTGTTAAGTTTTCCAGAGTCTATTTACCGCCATGATAATGACAAACTTCAGATAGCGAAACTCTCCCAGTTTCTGTGAGGTTCGCAGCCTCCAATGGTCAGCGAGGTCCCCGTACCTCTGGCCAATCGAACATGCCTGAGATACGTTGGGAAAGCAATTGCAGTGATCACGGAATGTGACTGAACTAGGCAAAGAATGGAAGAAAATTTTGTTTGTTTTATGGCGCAAGGACAGCAAAGGACGAGTTACGTCGAGATCTAAAGTTTTTCGAGAAATCTGAACCTCTCAAAGACTAGGAAACCAACCCCCGAACTAAAGTAGAAAGTTGGTTGGTCAGTTGGTTTTTTTGGCACCGTAGGTGTTCGAACCTGGATTAAGAGCACGCTAGGTGAACGCGTTACCACTGCACCATCGCAGGGACTATTGAAGAAAATCTTGCAAATCCTGCTACAGGACAATATTCGATATTTCATCGTGTTCTTTGTTGATAAGCACATCATTCGGTACTTCTGTTTATCAACTTCTTCTACTATTTGTATCGTTCTTTGCTACTTAGCATTTTAATTTTCTGATTAATTTGCACGACTATTCAATTTTTTGTTCGTTTACCTACGAAGCAAGGAGAGAAATGTTCGTATTGCATCGGGACCTATTGTTTTCCGAGGAAAGCGAATCGCTATAGTCAAGGGAACCGAATTTCGGACTATAGTGGCACGGCACGCGTTCTGCGACACCACTGGGAGTCGAACCCGAATTAGTGGCACGACAGAGACGAACATGTTACCACTACGCCACCGTAGGGCAGTGACCCTACATTTTTCCGAGGACTCTGAACCTCTCAAGGCCCAGAGAACAAACCCCTGGACTCTCTACTGTGAGTAGTTAGTTAGTAGTGCTTCTTTTTTTTTTTCCATTGGAAGTCAAATCCCTGTTAATGGCACACTTGGAGAACCTGTTAGCACTGAACACTCGTAGGATGCTTGCTTGCTTGTTTGTGGTTTTACGGCTCAAAGACTACAGTGGTCATGCTGCGCCGGGACCTACTGTTTTCCGAGGAATCCGAACCTCTTAAGGCCTAGGGAACCAAACCCCGGACTACAGTGAGCAGTGCGATCTTTATGAGATCTCTGAGTAAGCGTTCTTTTTGCACTGCTGGGAGTCGAACCCGGATTAGCCGCGCAATAGGAGAACGCGTTACCACACTGCGCCACCGCAGGGCCGCACACTCGTAGGAACCATGAACATTCAAATTTTACCTTTCGACCAATTATTCAAATCCCACGATTGTACTTCAGCATAAAGCGTTCCGTTTCTATTTTATTATTTAGATAAATTAATCATGTTTTTATACTGCTTCGATTTATTAATTAGCTATTAGGGTACATATTCTTAATATTTCAGTTGCACTACAAAATTGGTTACATCACAACAAAATGGACTTACGTAAAAAAGTCACAATGCCGTCGCATTTCCAGTTCAGCTGCTTCTCGAAGCTGTTTTTTCTGCCGTTCCTCTATGTAGAATTTCCTCATCTAAAAACGGAATAGTTCATCACATGTTATTTAACCGATACCACCATCAAATGCTATTTTTTCTCACACTGAAATTAAGAATAATACCCACTGCGTCTTCTTGCCTTTTTCTGAGCTCTTCTTCTTCGATGTATTCTTTCTCTAAGTTACGAATTGGGCTTTTGAAGTGGATGTTTACCTCCGTTTCTTGGTATTGGTGTTGGGATTCTATGAAACAAAACATTGTGTCATTTCTTTTAAAATTTGTGAATGGAGTTACTTTTAAGTCCCTATATAAAAACCTTAAAGATATATTCACTTATACATAAACCTTTTTAATCATAATCAGACATGCACGTGTGAGAAATAACGAAACCTTATACCCAGTGAAGACAGGAAAAAGAGAACATAAATTTGTTAGGGTTAAGGTCGAGGACAGATTCGTGTATAAGCAAATCTTTATTTCTATATGTGGAGTGAACATTCCAAAGACGGTGCATAATATAAAGAAAAGTATTGAAAGTTTTTTACAAAATAATTGAGATAGTTAGTGCTGTAGAAACAAGATGTATAAACCTGGTCTTATGGAAGTTATCACATGTTGATCTTTGCTGCTAGCGGGAGAGTTTCTTTTATACATGTCGCCAGTATTCTGGATTGTATCACTTCGTTTTTTGTCTTGAAAGCTACTGCAAGCTGGTTTGTCTTTTGAGTCATTAGTAATGCATTTCTCTTGATTAAGAACTAGATATGATGAAGGTTTAAGATGATATTTTTTGCATGAATTATCGATGAATGGTCTGTCTTTTGAGCTATCTCGGTTCGTAGCAAACTCTGTTGAAAATATCAATGGTCTACTCATGAAAACATTACTTTCATTCTCAAATTTGATAGGGAGATTTCTTTTATAAAAATCGTTATCAAATTCTTTGTTAAGTGACGTTGATGGAAAACTTACGCGTTTAGAGTTAATTGCACAGGTCTTCAAGCACTTATGTTTTTCAAATCTCGTTATTAGGTCGCGGATTCTTGCACCTGCCGAACGATAGAATGAACTGGATCTCTTTTTAATGTTAGGTTTGTACGAAGAGCTGGAACTAATGTCCAGCGAGTGTGTCTCGGCTGTCAATTCTGGGGAACTCGAATACCGAGAACGATCGACGTAGTTGGTGGAATAATCTGTTAGCGACTCTAGTTCTAAAGTATTTTGCGATTTGAGTTGCCGATTAGCATTGCTATTTAGAATGTGTCTTAATGAGGAATCACGTCTTTCGTTTGCTATAGCGCGCAAATTATCAACAGCGTTATATTTGCTGGATTTCTCAAATTTTTCGCAGATTTGTTGAACAGATTTCCATTGAATATGGCTTTCCTCTCCCGACATTTTCCATTCAACACCATAATTAGATTTATTTATTTCAGTATCTTTCGCTGAAGGAAAATGTGAGTTTTTTGGAAGACTTTGTGTGCGATATACATAACTGCATTGAGATGGTAAACTTTCTAAACTTTCGAATCTCTGACGAGCCATCGCGACATTGCCTGTTCGAATATGCGTTAAATAAAAATTCTTTGTTTCATGTCCAGACGTAAATCTAGGTTCTTGGTGGTAGGCTCCACCAGAATTACTTTTTAGATCAGATGTATTCATTAAGTTTGACGAACCACGCTCAATGCCATTTTGGGAAGTAGCAATTTTTGTACGAAGTGGCTGATCCAAGGAAATGTCACGCAAGTCTGTAAAAGATACAGTTCGCTCTGGTACGTATCCGGGCAAAAAATAATTTAGAAATTTAACCGAATAGACTTCGGTTTCCATTTTTTCAATTTCATTCAAATTGCAGAAAGACTTATTTCTTTTAAGTTTCTCTGCAAAGTTATAATTACAAATTCTTTCTTTTGACTCAGAACACGATGTATTTTTAGCACCTGGAATATTGATATTAAAGGTACTTGAACTTTGGGAGATACCAAGAGGCCTTGAACGAAAGGGGCGATAATCTAATGTCGTGAATTTTGGTAAGTTTGAAAACGAATAACACCCATCTGAAGATCTAGGAATAAGGCTATTACTTTCAGGCAGGCTGAAGATGCATTTGGAGGATGGTACATGCTTATCATTTATCCTTTCAAAGCATTTGATTTTATCATGAACGTTACGTGCAACGTAAATATTTCTATTAGCTAAATGAGAAGGAGTTACACACAGCCCTGTAGGAATATTTCTATCTGCAAAACTTTTATTACTCGCGTTATGCATAGTCTCAAAATTCATCGACCTGCTTATCCTTTGTTGCATCGTGTCTGCTGGAGTGAAGGACTGACGTACTGGTTGGAACAATCTATCAAACTGTTCAACGCTGGGTCTAGATACGTTTCCTTGGGGAGTGATTTGTCTAGTTGGGAGTCGTTCGATCGCCCATTGATTGAATTCGAGCTTCTTCCATACTGGTGGGGTAACGTGATTGCAGACTGATCCATTCTGCTTTTTAGGCTGCATTTCGAAATGACGATTTTTACTCAAGAAATCAATTTTGTTATATTTTTCCACTAAATTCGATACTGAGATATTATACCAGTATTTTTTATAGTTAAATGTAAAATTAAGGGTCTGCCCTTTTCGTGACCTTATGGAATCGGGGTTTTGAAAATACTGGCGCAAATTTTCAACCGAAGCAGTTTTTGTCCTCAAACTCCTATCATGCTCTTTATGCCATCGATAAATGGAATGATGTAATGATCCTCGGCTATTATCAGTCGATGAATAATTTTCAGTTCTGTTGTAGAAACTTCTTAGCTTCAAAAAAGACTGCGACCTAGCTATAGAATGAAGAACAGCTGTCATATATTGATGATACATATCTGGTTCTTGTATTTTACGAGACCCCAAAGCTGCTAAAAACTCTGAAAACTTCAAAACGTTTTTGCCATTAGTGAAAGGCTTATTTTCGCTAGCTCTGGAAATTCTTGGAAAATGATTTTCTAAGTGGTCTGCAACACCAGAATAATGCGTATGGCGAAATAAAGAGTCATGCTGATTACATTCAGTTTGAACTACGTTTGGAGCAAGATACTTCTTTATATCAACGACATTAAACAATTTTTCTTTAGAAGCATTCTTTATATCGATAGGAAGAAAACGTTTAGCGATCGTTTCTCCTACAGAAGTCCATCGCAGTTCAGAAGTTTGAGGAATTTTAATTGACACCCCTTCTTTTCTTAGCATAACTTTAGATATATTTGTGGGCAAATTTATTTCCGATTTCTGTTTCATCTTTTCAATGCCAACTGATTCTCTCATGAACTGCTTTTCACCAAACTTGAAACTATAGCCAATTTGTGGAAATGTATGTTTCTGTTCAGAAACTTGATTTGGTTTAACCACTGTAGGAAGACAGTTAAACAATTTTTTTTGATGAAAATTTTGTTTTTCTCTTTCAAAGTTCATTGCATTTGAAGTTGTATTTTCCACAGGCAAAAACTGTTCACAATTTGTAAGGCTATCGACACCAGGACTTTTAAAAAATAATATTTGTCGGCCTAGCGAGGTTTCTGAAGCATATTTTGACACTTCTGCAGGCGATTTTGTAAAGTTCGAGGAACCGGATTCACGAAAATTGCCATTATCTACTAAAGAATTTCCCACACATTTTCCTCTTCCCTTTTCTTTATGAAGTAAAGTTTGAGGAAAAAGATCGGATGTTGTCAAAACTGCAGCGTGGTTTTTGGCCATCGAACTCCTCGAAAATGAACTGCGTTTGTTCGTATGTGCTAAATAGGAGCTATTTGCCTTTTGCTTCGAGTTAATGTTTAGTGAAAATTCCTCATAGAAGTCGTGTTCTTTCAATGATTTTTCATTTAACATCCGATTAAAAAGACGAGGTTTTGCAGGTGATGCCCAAAAGGAATCAGAATTGCATATTGACGATTTCTCGGAATTACTTTCAGCTACATTATGTTCTATAGGTAGACGGGAGCCGCTTGAATGAAGAAAATCTTGGGAGGTATTAAAACGCTCAGGAGAATGAACGTTAAACTTCAAATACCTGTCCTCATCAAATAAGAGAGTATTCGCTGTTGGAAATTGCGTACTGTAAAACCTGTTTGGAATATTTATACATGAACTAAGTAAACGTTCATGTACGCCCGAGTTTACATACTGTACTGGAGAGGAAACTTTACTATAGGGAAGATTTTCTTTCTCATTGGATTTTAAATTATATAGTACCTTGCCTGTATCTGGATACTGTTTGCTTAACTGACTAAAGTTCTGAGGGACATGATAAGGAATGAACTGGAAATTTTTGGGCACATTTGCATCTAGCGACTGAAAATAATGTATGGGTATATCAGATGATATACAATTTTCATTCAAACGGAACGACGAATTTCCTAATTTATCAAATTGTCTCGGAAGGTCATTTGCAGGAAGTAGCAAATGAGTAAAATTAATGGAGTTAGACGGAACTTTGGTGAGTATTTGTTTTGAAGAACAACGTGGTGGGGCAGGAGGTGGCAAAACAGGCGACGGGTAAAGCGGTTGAGATCCAGAAGACATTCGAACATTTGCATTGGAGACCCACTTCTGAATGTTTGTACCATGATCTGGACGTGTCGAGGTGAAATCTCTGCAATTATTAATATTGTAAGACGATTGAATAGTATTTGCTTGTAGTGGTAAATGTTTGTTTTCTTTTTGACGTTCTGAAAACGCTGTAAAAAATAATGAATTTGTGTCAGTTATATGAATCTAAAAAGGCACCATTTTAAAACCACATCTCTATACTAAAAGCAAGTAGAACCTTATTCGTCGATTAAATAATAAACACTGACAAGCACTAGAAAAAAAAGTTGTTTCGATAATTAGAACAAAGAAATCGTTTTCTAAAAACCTTGAGTTACTACTTCGCTGTTTTTTACAAGGCTCTCAACTTTGTACGTAAATAAAGTATTGTTGTCACTAACAAAACCATTGCATCTGTCTCGTTGCTAGAAAGATGTAATAATGTCCTGTATAGTTATTAAGCCTAGCTTCCAGACGTGAATCAGGCAATATGTTCGTGAACGTTTCGTTGTTCGCAGATCACGTTAAGCAGGGTGTACTCGTATGTTGTGTGTGGTCTCTACTCAGACGATATTATATGCACATCTTGTATCGTTTAAAAAAACAAGCTTAATAAAGATGTGTGATTTTCTAATTTTATTAATCAAGAAGCATTTCTTTGGGTTCAACGCATTATAAATGAGTTAGAATTTAGAACCATTTATATATGCACATTAGGATTATTATTTAAATGCACGCTTAAACATTTATTCATCAGTGCATTTCCTCAATCGTTTTTAGAGTTCAAGTTGTTCAGAATGCTCACCTTTACCTTTTGGCTTTTCTGGCACAGTCTTACGAAGACCAGTAAGAGGGATTTCCCCTCCTTTCTGTATTTCTTTATACCAAGCTTTCTGCTGACACGGATCAATACGAGGCGGTGGTCGACCGCTTTTTCGAATCAAAGTAGAATCTGATTCATAGCCATCACAAAGAATTCTGAAAAACAGAAGCTTTTCAATAAAATCCCAAAATAAATTCACGACGTAAGGTTAAAAACCAGATTCGTAGAAGTAAATGCTGCATAACATTTGGTCCAGCAGCTGTGAGTCGAGGAGAGATTACTTCTATAATATGGATTGAATAGCTTCCCTTTCAATGGAAGATGTTGGTTATTGATATAAACAATTGTAATTCGGCCACTCTGTGGACAGTACCATTCATAAAATTTGGAAATTTATGAAATTGTACTCACGCGTTTGGCCATTTTTTGTCGTTGAAGTGTTGAGGCTGTGGTCTAGGACTTAGTTTGAAGTGCTCATGCTGGAAAAAACAAACAAACCATGGTGCAATTTTTAAATTTGAAATTTCTTAGAATACGTGATTTGTCCAAATTTAATTTAAATTAAAAGTAAAGCAACAAGTTATAAATAATAGAACTTAAAAAACTTTTGCTCATTGCCGAGTATGAATATAATGCACATGCTTTTATATTCAGTCTCAAAAAGACGGCGAATGAAAATGAAGATGACATAAAAATGCATAAGTTATGAGTTTAAAACAATAAATATGCAAATTGCTTAAAAATTTCGTTTGCGAATAAAACGCAGAAAGAGCGAACTTAAAAAACAATATTCTGATAAGAAGTTGACACTAAACACTCACGTATTCTTTAAAAAGAATAATAAACAATCAGCGTGCTTACCAATTAGGTGGGTTTAAATCACTTTATTTGGACATCAAGCAAAAGCAAAGCAGCCTGGGAAATAAAACTGCCTAGTCGTCAGCTGTTATTAGCCCAGATATTATGAGAGTTAAACAGTTAAAATAACTCATTTACAGAAAAAAAACTGTAAAAGACATCTAACAGACACTGTTTTTTTTGTCACTCCAAGATTTTCCAAAACTGATATACACAGTAGATGGGGAAAGTCATTAAATAAAGGCAGCAATTAGGGAACAATATATTACTTACACAAGTGTCATCTAGTTCACAAGATCAAGTTATTTCAACAATGTCAAGTAGAGGAACATAATACTGAGAGAGTAGCCTTTCATTAGTATAGCAAAGCACTCAAACTCTTGAATTCTCCACCAGTGTGGAAGCATGCCATGAAGAAAAAAAGAATATTACGTATGCCTAGTAGAGGCAGGGTGTAAAACAATGTGTATCATGCGTTTGGGAATAAAAGGGACAGCAGATACTTAAAAATATCATACCAAATCGTCCAATGAGTCCCAAAAATCATCCCAGAACTGTAATGAACAGAGAGCGGAATACAGATAACCAAATTTTAGATAACAATGTAGTCGTTTTAGGAAATAGTTTTTAGTTTTATCGAAGGTATTTTTTATCTACTAGTTACAGGTGACGAGACGTTTGAATTGAAAATGATTTATTTTAGTTATTTGGGTACTTTAAAATAACGACCTATTGTACAAAAATTAACCATGAAAATAAATTTGAATTCAAGATTCCATAAGAACAGAGAATAGCACCTTTGCCTTTCTCTGAAATTACATATATAAAAGTTTTAAGAAACTGCTTTAAATTTTCAAATTTATTATTTGGTTTGCATTCTGTCATGACTTTTTATTCATTTTAAGAAAAATAACGTTATGAAGCTATTTTTTCTGTCTCTTCGTAGTTCCCATGTGTTCAGTTATCAGAATGTTTAATTCTTTTAATTACGATTAAAACATGTTTTTAAAGAGTAGTTGCCAACTAAAGTAACTAATAAGCAGCTGAATCGCATAGAGGGTGATTCAATTGTAGTCAAATATCGAAACTTGTTTCAGTAACAATCATGCATTTCATAGTATTATTGATAAACATACATAGAAAATTAGGTTCACTTGGTTGCGACTAACAGTTTAACCAAACACTAGAAGCTAACAATACATGTAGTACTGTTATTGAGTAGTATACAAACCGATGGAACCAGCGACGCTGATTAGTATATAAACTGTAGGTGGTAATGTTTGGCACTTGACTCAAGCTTACAACAACAAAAATGGCGAATGATTGTACTTAGTATTGTAATTTAGAAAAAAGGCAATAAAAAACACAGGAAATTCAAATGAAATAATCGGAAAATAACTTATTCTATTTGAAGCCCATAAGGTGAATATGTTAATATAAAAAGTCAATATTGATCAATATAAGAATTTTACCTTTTGAAATTCCCTCTCGGCTAAAGATGAGTGACCAGGTTCATATTCAGCAATACTTCGTGGTTGGTTCTTGTACGGTTCTGAGGGTTTGTTAGATATGCCGGTTAGATAGTCTCTAATGAAGGTAAAACGCACTTTAATTTCGATATGGTATAGCCAATACAGGATAGTATTATCGTAAAAGATGGATATAATAAATTGCTCACCAAAATAACAAAAATATCTATATGTACAAAACTTAAATTACAAAGTGCGTCTTCATTTTGGTCGCGAAATTCGATGCAGCTTTTGGGCTTTTTGAAATAATAGAGGAGATCAAAGATAAAATACGCGTGAATGGAAAATGCAATTGTGATAGAGCTGTGTGACATTTAAGAACTTACTGCAAAATTTGTTGATTAGATCCACAGGTGTAAACTTTTAAGCTGTGTTCTCTCAAACGTTGAATTTTTGCACTTACAACGTCGCTGCACTACACCGTTAATACGTTATTCGTCCATTGATATAATATGCAAATATGCCCAACGTAAAGCTAATTCGATGTATTTTATATTTAAAGTAAGTATAATTAAGCATTAAATTACGCATTTTAAAATACAATCTACAGAAATGTCGGACTTACTCTGTAAGCTTGTCTATCTGCGATGGTGTTTTGGCATACGTTGGGCTGACCACTCTTTTAACGTTTGGCGGACTAGCTACCCTTTTGATGTTTGGTGGACTAACAACACGCGTAGTTTTTGGAGCCTTTTCTGATTTCCTGCTTCTGTAGTCCAGAGAAGCGTAGTCTGCTTTTCGATAATCTATAAAATACAACGGAAAGAAGTACATTATTCTTTATTTTAAGCCTGGATTTATAAATGGGAACATTGGGCAAGTGCTTAGGGCGACAAACTTTAAAAGGCGGCAGACTTTTTAATGGCGAACTATCTACCATCGATCTGTCCTTCCCAGAAATGCGTCACATTCCTTACCCCCCCCCCCAAAACCATCGTAAAAAAAAGTCATCGTCAAACGAAACGAATGTATTCATAATTTATCTTATAATAAAACACATAGTTATTTTATCTTAAAATAATACACATGAGGTATAATAATGCCACCCATCACAAATATTGGAGGATCAAATCCCTATCAAATAGGAGGGGGAGGGCGGATCTATGGAATTCTACTTGCTTCTTATAGCAAAAATTCTCAATAAGCGCCATCTTCCTTACATTCTCCCTCGCATTGGGAGTGGGAGGATATAGGTATTTATAAAGCCCCTAGAATTCTAAGTTGACGCATCAGCCGCCATTTTGTTGTAGAATTCCGGTTTCATTTACCTCAGCAATAAAGGTTTTCCACATTGGCGCAATGATCGCTATTTTGGCATAAAAATAATCCACAATCCGCGATTATCCGACGAATGTAAACATTGGCGCATCTTTTAGAATGTCGCCAATAAATGCAATTTGCAACCACGATCACGTGATACAATGGCAACAAACTGACGGATATGCGCCAGCTACCTGTTTTAGGGGCCTTATACATATTATGAAGTGTGGGTATTTACACAGCTAACTTTATGGAAGCTATAGCTCCACCGCAATGCTCTACATATAAGATTCATTTGAAATTTAATTTTTCTAGAAGGATAAATTGTTTTTAGAGAGGGATAAGTTCATCATAGATTCATCAAGTCACGCCAATGGACATGGAAGCTTCAAAAAATCAATTCCTGTGTCCAGGGCATCTCGCACCTTAAATCTAGGGCCTGCTTTATTACTGTAATCTAAACACAAAGAAGGATTCTTATATGCGTAAATCAAATACGGGACAGAGCTAATAGTTCAAAAGACAGCATCATCATTATTATTATTATTAATGTTTTCAAACTTAACGATAAGCAAATACGTATTTTTTAAAACTCATATTCCGTTATTATATTGAGAAACTTTCTGATAGTGCTGTGGAATGCTCAATTTACAATGTTAACAAAAGCCTACAGGTTTATGCTTTGTATACTCTAATTTTTAAATAGATTTTTCACCCATCTATTTAAGTTAACTATTTTTCATCTGTTTATTTTTTAAAGTCCTAAATATTTCCTTTATGTAATTTCTTTCACTTACCATATTTCAAATTTAAATATTTTAAAACTTGTTCTTTTTTTCATCGTATACTCACCAATCACGAACTCGATTCATTTCTATCAAATTCGTGTTTTGCTAATCACATGTATCAATTACTTTTTCTACTATTCTTTTGTCCTACTTATTATCACATTATTCTCTGCGATAATAGTTTGCAGATTCTTTTCCTCATATAAAATTTCTCACATGTTCTTTAAAAAATACAGAGAGGGTTTTATCTCAGTAGTAGTCTGTTTATCATCATTATTATTATTGTTATTAGTAATATTTGTACTTACCTGTTCTATCGAATTCTGGCTCTGACATGTAACCACCGAGATGCACTGTTTGCATATGCCCTACAATAAAATGCAACAATGTAATACCTGTTTCATGAATGTTAACCCGCGAGCAGGCGTGGGGTGTGTTTCACATCCCACAACTTAAAATTTGTGAAAAAAACCGTCCAACCTTGCTTTTGAAACTGGCCAAACTCTTTCCTGTTGCCTTCAAAGTCACAATCTTTTGGGGTAGGGTGACAAAGTGAAAATCCCACTTATTGTTTACTGTAAAATTGGACGTTTTTAATGAAATAATGCTATATAATCAGATGGGGTGCAAAGCACCCCGCGCGCGTTCTCGCGTTCCTCTAATCGGCGCGCCTTCTCGCGGGTTAAGCGTACTAAATTATAACAGTTAGTTACAATAGCACATATCGAACCGTTTCAGGATACCACATCATATTAAAATGGAGGACAGGGCGTTTACCTCGGCTTTCTCCAGGAGCTTTGTGAAGGGAGCGGTACATTGTTTTGTACCAGTCGCTAGCATATTCATCTTTAACACCCTGAAATTATAAAGTACATCTGTACACAGAGAATAAATAAACAATCGTAACTTCCCACCGCTTGTATAACGAACTCCTACGTACTGTTCGAAGACCAACAGGAATTCCACATTCAGTAGGACCGATTCCATCATATTTTGTAGCTTTTATGGTTTGAGAGTTCACTTCACCGGTTGCTATCGATGTTGGTACAGCATAGTAACTATCGGTGTGGATTTTATCTCCTTCCACTGTTACCTTTTGATCAATGAGGATGGCATCCTTTGGTATGGGCGACGTTGCTGAAAATAAAGTGAAGGATATCCTTACAATGCTGCCTTTCTGAGGTGACCACGAATGATATTGTATGAGAGGAATACATACACTGATTATATTGCGCAGTCGACGGACGCCAAAATTTATTACGTATAATTTAATAGGTCAAATCGATATATATAGCATATATATTGTGCGTTCGCGCAGACCTGACGCCTGATACCGTTAGCAGACGGGTTAGTCCATTGCAGTTTAGGGAAGGGCGTCTTGCCGAAACTGGTTTTTCATGTGGGAAAAACCAGTTCCTCCAAGACGGCCTTCCCTAAACTGCAATGGACTAACCCGTCTGCTAACGGTATCACGCGTCAACTGAGCGCGAACACACAATAGCTTCATCACTCCAATCTTACTTAAAATGATGGATAAGAAGTTTAAATGCAGATTTTTCGTACAATTATAATTTACACACGTGAATGGAATTATATGTAACAACTTATACAATTTATATTTATATCTGAAAATTTTTGCAAGATTTTATTTAGTTTAAGTTTTGTCCTTTTTATTTTATTTTTATTTATTTTTTAAGACATTAATATTTACACACACACATATCTATCATCATCATCAATTACAATCATTTTCAGTTTACTGCAGGATGAAGGTCTCTCTGTTATCCCACAAATGCGTATGGTCAAAGAAATACACAGGAATTGGCCTTAAGCTCGTCATGCTGGCCAGATGTGTTGGCAAGTTGGACCTACAGTTCAACGAGGGTTCCGAACCTCGGTATACAGGGTGTTCAGCAATTCTCGGATAATATCCACACAGCGGTATTCTTGGGACAATTTTGAGATATAAAAATGTTCATTTTGATGATAGGTCAAGACTTTTGTGATAATCGGAGAAAAAAAAAAAAAAGGAAGGTCCAACCAGTGAACATAGTTTAAGACGAATTACAGAAAAATTGTTTCTGCACGGGCGTCGTGTAGAGCACTAGGCAGTTCAATTGGAAATTTAATTGTAAAAGTACATATCACAAGTCTCAGCGTTAAATATTTTCTATGTAAAGTATTATTATTATTATTTTTAAGCATTAGTTTAATGCAAACATTATCGTCGTTAACGAATTACTAGCTTTAAAATTACTTTTTAAATTACCCAATGCACACTGATTTAGCTAAATTATCTTTTATCCTTTTCCACAATTTTCAGTATTTATACTTGTTTTGTCATTTTACTTAAAGATTTATCTTATATATCAAAAAGTGTTTACTCGATTTTAAACAGTCTTACTGAAAAGGCGATTCTGTATATAGCCCATAATAATTTCTGTTTTTTTATAGATTTGGGTTAAACTGTTACGTACCTTTCAAGTCTGCCTTTTCATCGATATATACTGCTCCTTTCGGAATTTGCCCCTCTGAAGCATAAAGACAGATAACTTTCAATTAATTGTTCCCTCTTTACTCGTAAATAACGTTTTCAAATTTGAAGGTTATTTGACGACTGCTATTTAATATTACCTCGTGCTTTTTGGAGAAGCGTAATTGTTGGACTTTGTGAGGCGGGAAGATTGCTAGTTCGTCCTGTTCGTGTCCAAGTTGTCGTTACAGTTGTCGTAGTCTTTCCATTACTTTCATGAGTATCTGATTCGACGTTTACACTTGACTTTTCAGGTTTTGGAGTAATAGCTTTGGTAGTTTTTGGACTTTGTGGATTTTCTTTACTTTGCTAAAAATAATAACATATATTTTTAAGAAAGATGAGATGATTTATGAATACATCGATTGTACTGCAGTAAATTGCTGCACATCTTAAAATTTACCTTCTCTGGAGATAATGGTGCCTGTTCGATGATGGGAGGAGGTGTTTTAGCTGGTGGTGTTCCTAATTTTACGCTTCGAAATTGTGGTGCTTCTACTGGTGCACCAAAAGGCTGCCATATTGTAGGATTGGAGTCATCTGGTTCATCATTCCACCTTTCTCGAAGTGAAGTAGTAGAGGACGTCGTATTTGCTGGGCTTATACCGCAACCCGGTGTTGGTGAGCTTGTTTCTTCATCTGGACTCCTAAACTGACTGAGATCTAACTTCAGTGATTTTCTCTGACAACTTGGACTCCAAACTGAGTTCCCGTCAATAATTTATAAAGAAAAACAATAAACAAGAAATTAGGGAACATCTGTGCAGTAAGCTAGAAAAATGTAGATGTAAAGGTGGGTAGGGGAAGGCATTATATTATATGGTAAAGTCGTGATTTTACAAAAATCTAATTTACTAACAACTGCGTTGTAGAGTATCCCATAAGACTAACATTAGTTCTAATTTACGAATTTTCGATTTTACGAACTTTTTTTCAACGACTTTGAGGTCCGTACCCTTTCATAAAATCGAGAGTCCACTGTATCTATTACACTGTAACAGAGGTGCCTAACAGGTTCTGAACATAATTTTTAATCTTAAGAGCAAACATGATTTTTAGTTTACGAACCGGTGTGAATATTGTTTCTATCGTGCACAATATATTAAAAATGTCCGAGAAATTTATTTTATAAGAAAAACTAATTTATCGTAATAATTATAATATAATTTTAACTTTTATATAATGAACATACGCATAGATTTAAAGATATTACTTGCAAAACTGTATATATTAAATTTTCTTAGTTATTATACAGGGCTACTATAAAAGATTAATTCATTATCAAAACGCTATATATTCAAAAGTATTATACATAAAAATATAAGTGATATATCAAAATAACCACAAACTCACCAAGTTCTCTGCACACTTTAAAAATATTCTATGTGCGCCCCCTGGGTCACACGACACACGTCAACACATTTTGTAATGTCTTCCTGTCAATGGTTATCACTGCAGTACTGATCCGTTTCCTGAGTTCTTCTAATGTTTTTGATAGGGGGGGTACATAAACAAGGTCCTTAATTTACCTCCAAAGGAAGGGGTGCCCTCCATCTATCGGGACGGAGAACCCCTTCATTGCAACATTCAAGTTCGTCGATAACTGAATCATGAATTTCCGCATCGCTGGATTAGGCGTGTTGGTGAGGATGACCTCGATTTGTTCCCTTGGCCCCCTAGGTCACCTGATTTAACGCCTTGTGACTTTTTCCTTTGAGAGCACACTAGGGACCTTGTTTATGTACTCACTACCAAAAACATTAGAAGAGCTCAGGGAACGGATCAATGCTGCAGTGATTATCATTGACAGGATGACGCTACAAAATGTGGTGACGTGACACAATACCCCCACCCCTTAATTTGAATACAACTTCGTTTTTCTCTCTCTAATTTGAATTCAATATCGGGTTTTTTCTCTACTTCAAATTCAACTTCGTATGACTTTTCTGAACTCAACGTCATAACGAATGCATATGCACATCGCAACTCCGCCATTTTGAAAAAATAATTTTCGTTAATCGACGAACATTTTGAAACTGTAATAACAGGAGAAAATTAGCCACCAGTTTAAAATACTTATTAAAACATAACATTTGTTTTTGAGTTAGTTCATCTTTTTGTTTCGCTGTCTGATGGGTAGGGTGGGGGTGGGGGGAGGTTAATAGCTTCCAAAAAGGCAGGAAATAACTTTGTTATATCGCAACTTTGTTTATGACGCCGTCTCCACGTGTACTCAGCGAAGTAAGAATCGAAGAGTCCTTCGTTGCTCACATGCCGGTGGTGCTGTCATCGAAACTCTTGCTTTATGTTGCTCCACAGACCCATAGGCGTAACTACGAAATTTTTCTGGGGGGTCATGGCCCCCCCATAAAAGCTTAATGGTTTTCTCATTGATATTTCCAAAAAAAGTATTGATAATTCCTGTTCCCAGAAAAACGTATAGACATTCGCCTATATCACTCTATCGGAATATCGATACACCTACTACTTCTAAACATTCCTAATTTAACAAAAAAAAATATTTAATTATTTTTTATTGAACTATACGATGGAACATATAACTTTTCCATTTTCGTAATAGAGTTATGATTTATTCATTAACCTACTAGCTTATGGCAGAAATTAATATTTATATAAATTGATTAAATATTCAGAAAGAAAAGAACGATTACAGGCACCGTAGGCATACTGTTCGTTCACGAAAAGAAGTTGGATGGAACAGTTAGAAATAACGGGAGGTGACGTCACAAACGGGCTAGTTCATTACAACAGAGGAGGACTACAATTTCAGAACTGGTTTTTGGTGAACGTTTGTCGGCGCCAAAATCAAGTTCTGAAATTGGAGTCCTCCTCTGCTGTAATGGGATAGGCCGTTTGTAACGTCACCTCCCGTTATTTCTAACTGTTTCGTCGGACTTCATTTCGTGAACGAACAGTAACTATGGCATTTTTTGTGTTGTGAGAGGGGGGGGAGCATGACCTTTTTTTATGAGAATAAATTATAAAGGCCTATTGAGTTTTAGTCTCCTATATAATTTTAATTCCAAGCATGGATGTATGCGGAGGGAGGTGGGGGGAAGCTGCTCCCTAAATCAAGCAAATAAAAATACTGAACTAAAAGTGGCATTAAAATTTAAATTGCAGTAAAATGGTGCTCTGCCCATAATACAAATCCTGGCTACGTCTATTATTCACGGCTTTAAAACATTTCGTTAAAACAATTTGGTGTTGATTAATGCACTACTGGGTAACGCAGTGTTATAATAGTTAATGTAAATATTGTAATTATGGGAACTTTAATCAATATTCTAGCCGGTAATTTAAACTTAGCTATTGAAAAATACGGAACAGATCCATCTGAGATCAGCATTCGTGTAATACATGAACAATGACATGAAAGTGGGAGATCATTACCTGCATTTGGAGAAATTATAGTAAATAGAATAATTTTTGAGAATGAGAAGTAACGTTAGATTTTAAGAACGATGATAGCATAAATGGCAACAGCAATATAGATTATATTTCTGACGATAATAACAGTTCTGTAATTCACACTTTTAATAACAACCGTTTATATTATACATCTGACAATAAATTTTGCAGATAAAATTGTACTTCGGAAGAAATGGGAAACGTTGTGAGCTTTTACAGTTCCTGTAAAAGGAAGAAACCTCAACAGAATTAAACCTCAACAGAATCAAAGACGATGTCGAAAAGCAGTGGATTATGAAATAAGTCATTTTAAAAAATATATTACGGAATTTGGGACAAATAGGAAGAAATATAAATTAATTCAATGCACACTGTTAGAAAAATTCAAACACACTGTGTAAGTATAGAGGCGAACTGGGCAGCCGGCCAACCGGTCCCCGGGACGGTGGGCCCTCATGGGCTATAGGACTTGCGCCCTCATGGGCTATAGGACTTGCGTCCTCAGATAATCCAAGGTATGCGCCCTTTGAGAGGACCCAGTCCGCCCCTGTGTAACTATATATTTTCGTATATGATGCAGACTAAACGAGAAGCGCTTATCATAAAGAAAAGGGTTTAAACATTAGGAACTGTATGATTTCAAAGAGTTTTATATACAGAATAAAAATATGAGTATATATTCTCGTAAAGTTACGAAACATATAACAGACAAAATTAAAATAAAGAAGCCGTAGAAAACACAGCAACTAAATTCGTGTTAACATCACGTAACGCATTTGCACATTGCTCAAAGAGCCAAATATTTAATGCTGATCAGAGTAGTTTTGCATATTTCATACCAAATAACAGAACATTATCTCACAAAGATGAAAAAAAAATTTAGTTTCGTCCGCGTAATCTGTGACCCACTCATACACTTTTATATGCCCTTACTTATCAATGGATGGAAAATTGAAAGGTTAATTGTTACGTTTGCGTGAATCAACCAAATCCTTTAAGCCCCAAGTATCCCAGCGCACATGTTTTGTGTCACTAATGTAAAAACACCACATGCAAAAAATCTTGTAAAATGAGTACAGAAATCATGAATGAAGGGTTTTTAAATTGCTTCTTTCTACTTTAAGACCCCCCACACACTACCACCTTGTGTCATATTGGATTCTTGGATTAGATCCACTGACTCATCTACATATAGTGACTTTCAGAACAATTGCATGAAACTTTAAATTCCTCCAGCCACAACAACACTAACATTTTTAAATTATAATGAATATATTATTTTTTAAGAAATGCATTTTATGCAACCCACTTCTTATTTATCCATTACTTCTTTACAACGTCAGGAATGTTAATATATAATAAAAATGTGACAAAATACTCTATAATAAAATATTATTATTATTATTATTATTGTTCCTTATATACTTATGAATAATACTATATATATATATATATAGTTTAACAACGTATGTATAATATATTTTTTATAATAATAATAACCAAAAAATTATAGAACCAAAATCTTCTGTACTCATGAAGGGGGAGAGGAGGTCAGGCATATGCTTATTTTTTCTGACAACGGGTAGGGGGAGTATAAAATAGCCAGAAATATATTTACGTAAGACTTGAACGGCCCTGAAGTGCATACATAAATAGAATGCATAGCTTTGGAATGTAAACGCCTTAGTCTGCAATGAACAAGCAGTTCTTTAGTTTTTTTTCGCGCGCGAAAAACGAGTTAATGAAAAGACGCCCTACCCTCTACTGCATCTGATACTTATTGGTCGATTTCTCGCACTTAGTCATCATTCATGTACTCCGCAAGTGTCACATAAAGATGTCAAGTTTCTAACTTAGAACGTTGCACGCATAGCCATCTTCCTATCCAGTAATAGGAAGTCGTCACCTGGAGGTTTTCCTTTCCCACGAATACACGACTGACACTTGTATTTTTAGGAAATTTTGGCGGGAAAGCTGGAGCTTTAGCACTAACCCGCCTTACATTTATTCACAATAAAAAAATGAAATGCGGGAAATTTTCTGGGAGGTGGGGCAGTCGGCCTTTTAGGGGGCGGCCCTACCCGGCCCCCACCTAGTTACGCCAATGCTTGGGAATAAAAATTAATATAAGCGAGTCTCGAATATAAAAAATTAATATAAGCATATCTCGGATATAAAAAAATACATGCAAGCATGTCTCGGGCATAAAAATTGATATAAGCACATCTCGGGGGGACAAAAAATTAACATAAGCATATCTCGGGAATAAAAAAATAATATAAGCATACCTCGGGGATAAAAAATAATATAATCGTATACCGAGGGTAAAA
Source organism: Dysdera silvatica (assembly GCA_006491805.2). Classification (NCBI taxonomy): domain Eukaryota; kingdom Metazoa; phylum Arthropoda; class Arachnida; order Araneae; family Dysderidae; genus Dysdera; species Dysdera silvatica. Next base: position 97,689,130 of record QLNU02015360.1, read on the forward strand.
AATTAACATAAGCGTATCTCGGGAATAAAAAATAAATAATAAGCATATTTCGGTGTAAAAAAGTTAATATAAGCATGTATCGGGTTAAAAAAAAACAGAGCTGAGCTTACGGTGTTAGCGGCCCTGGGCAAAGCAGATTTTAGCGGCCCTTAGAAAAGCTTTGACATAACACAACGAAAAACGATTGAACAGAGTTTAACATTACAAAATGAAGTTCTTCCATCTGGTCTAAAATCTACGGGCAAAGATAAAGAGCAGATAATGAAGTTAAATTGAAATAGGGGATAAAAATTAAATAAAATACTAATCATTGTAATTTATTATTACTCTAATTATTATAATTATAACGAATTAATGAAAAGCTATCTCAACGAACAAAGCTGCTTGTTTTATAATATTAGAACTTACAAAGTAATTTTTCTAGCTTTTTGTGCAGCCAAGTGTAAGAAACTAGAAGTCTCTGCAGTGGTCATAGACCACCCTAATAAGCGTAATAAGCGTGATAAGTTGCCTATGTAGGCTACAAATGCTAATGCATTTGACTAATAATACATGTATTTTTTTTTACCACCATTTTAGGAGCTGCATTATGGGAAGTATGACGTCACACGCAAAAGGTCAATTAACCAAATACTCTGTCGAAAGTATATGGGGCCGCTAAAAACTGATTTCTTGGTATTTGCACTACACTTTTTTGGCGGTCCTGGGCGGCCGCCTAGCTCGCACTCCCCCAAGCATGGTTCTGTTGATCGCTATAGATGCACAGCGATAACATGAAACATACTGAAATATTTCAAACTCA